>VXBW01004771.1:104153-228005 GCA_013400375.1 Thinocorus orbignyianus
AAAAAAAAAAGATTTAAAATCTGTGATTAGGTACATAGTAAATGTTTTTAATCCAGTTGAAGCTAATATGTATTTCTGTAAATTGGAATAGAGTTAATGACAGTTATGACAACTGTGAATCCTTTTTCTATCCTTTTCCTCTGTTTTGTCAACTTATTAAAAGACTAAGGCAGTCAGTCATTTTCATGATTTAATATTCATAGTGCACATGCTACAGGGCACCCAGGCAACAAAAATCATATGTTTGATTAAAACATATAAACATACTTTCAGTGTCCCATCTAGGAATAGAGACTTGAAATTCTGGCCCCAAGGGCTGACAGAATGCACCTTGTACAAAACAGTAACCACTATACAGTATTTGAAATGAATGGACTTGATTTTCCTTTAAAAACTACTCTGAACACCATCTTAAAGCATTTTCATTTCACCCATTTTAATGGTTGAAAAACTGAGGTAGAATGTTAGAGCAAAAATGTGTCAGCTGTTGTCCCAAGAGAAGTGCCCAAAGGCAGGGAGGAGCTGGTTTTTATACCATTTTCAGGAAGACAACTTGCGTTCAACAACTCTACAGTGAGTTCAGCAGCATCTTCCAGCTTCCTTCCTTTTCTCATGATCCCTTTGTCAGGCTTTTGCCAAGGGATTTTGCCCAGATTTTGTTTTGGGTCCAGCCACAAAGTCAGTGTTTATAAGTAATATTGATATCAGTGCGGAGATTTTTCAGTTGGATTGCTTTGCTGATTATTAATTCTGTTGTTTAACAAGCATGTTTGGATGTGCATAGGGAATTCGGTCACTAGCTTGTTCTGAAAAATCAAACATTCACCGATGTTTTTTGTTTCTCTCATTAATCATGCAAAATGTTAATTATGTAATTATGATACTATGTAAAAGTTAAAAAGTCAATAAATAAAGAACATAATTCCAGTCCTTTATTGAACTGGGAGGGGCATGTCATTCCTGATCCTTCTGTAACTCCACAGAGGACAGAAGTAAGTGTGAAGAGGAGGTGAAGGTTGGAGAACCAGAGAACTTGCCTGGAAGACTTTTGTTCAGACCTGCTCCTTGCTGGATGATCTCTGTGTTATACACGGCAGATTAGACTGTGATCTAACAAATATTCACATGCTTCCTTTCATTTATTGGAGAAAACTGATGGAATTTCATAAATTCATCCTCTTTGCAAGGATGTTCTGGATTAAGCCATCTGATGAATGGCGTTATCATAGAAATAGAGAGACTTTGTTACTTTTTTGTCCTACATTTTTTTGGATCGATCAATGGTGCTAAAAATGTAATATTACAGGAAAGTTTAACGAGAAAACATACTTATTCCAATAAAAACCTAGATACAATACATTTGCTTGTACTGCTTTATTTGAGTACAGTTGTGTACTATCTTTCTCCATTATTGGGCACCAGTTACTGGCAACACACCTCTGGATATATATATGTATATGTATAAAAGATAAGGTCAAATATAACCATTCACTACTGAATTGTGTATAACAGGAGTGCAGAAACTTTGCACCTGTCAGTTCTGGCTGATTTTCAAAACTGTGTGCAAGTGTCAAAAAAATGACCTGCCAGTCTGTGCTAGTGATTAAGGTCCCACTCATATTCTTCAGTGATTTAAAAAGGGTGTTTATCCTTGAAGGGTTATTTCTGCATGAATCTGTCCATCTCATACCTAGCATGTGAGAGGTTTACTGTCTGAATTAGGGATAGAATGATAGCTCCAATGACAGTAGCAAAGTACTGTCCATTTTTTGTGGCTAGTTTGAAATCACGTAAGATGAAATACTGGCCCTATTGAAGTCCATGTGAGTTTTGCCATTGATTTTCAACCTACATTATTTCTGTTGATTTGCTGTATCTACCGATGACCTGTATTACAATAGTCAAATGCTTTCTGGGGGGGACCAAGCTGTTCCCTGAGGGATTAATACGCTTTTCGTAAGTTTAATCACCAAAGAGACATGTCCAGGCTGGGCTCCCTAAATTCTGTGTAGGTCATGGAGAAATGGGTTCCACAGTCCCCTCAAGAGGACCTCTTTCTTCAAAGTCTCCTCTGATCAAGTGTATTTCTCTTCATGTTTGTTGAACACAGAGCAAGCCTGGGAAGATCAGAACCCTCAGATGCTGAGGTTAGACCGTAGACATACTACGCTCAACCAGAGCGTTTTTGGCTGTGTTATTGGGGGGTGTCGTGTGGCAGGCAAAGAGCCATTCTCAGTGTCTGTGAAGAGATGAGCAAGTATTTCATGGCCATTGCTGCAGCTTGAAAATAAGATTAGTCTTTTCTCAGATAAGAATGAGAAATTTATTGCAGCCAGAGAGCAAAAGACCCAGAAGAGCTAAATGAAGGTCAGTCTCTTCTTCTCAACTTCATTTCTTTACTTGGCTCTCTGAGGGAAGCCATGACATTAAGCTGAGTGATACGCTGGGAATAAAAGCTGGTTGAGGCTGGTGAGGCCTCTTGTCCTACTGTACATAGAAGACATTTCAGTGAAAGCATTTCGGTGTATGTATTTACATTAAAGAAAGACAGTTATACCAGTTACACAGAAACCAGATTTTCACCTAGCCTGCTGCTGATCTAACCACAGTATACAACAATAATGTAACAGTTGCTGCACATACTGAAATCTATTCAAAGAATTCAGTGCCTAGAGGCATTTCAAATCAGTATTCACTTAAAATGTGTAGCTCTGCAAATGCAATCTGTGTGCAATAGGAGGCATAACCTCCTGACAGAGGCTTTCAGATACTGCCAATGTTTGAAACATCTGGGAATGCACCACAGGACTACAGCTAAGAGCCACTCATGTGGGGCTTAGCACTGATCAATCCTATTTTATTTGCAAAAATGGGAACAAAGGCATGAGTCTCATCTCTCTCCTACATTCCACTATGCCAGACAAGAGTTATATATTCACAAGAGAAAATAAATGCAGAGACACTGGGTGAAACAGTGTTAGCTTTGAATAAGTGAATGATCCATCCCCAACAGGAACCAAAATTTGAAAAGCAGATTCCCTTGTACAATTTGATTTAGAAGGTGCTGAGTATCTCCTGCATGTGAACACTAACTCCCATTTCCTCCTCAAGAAAGGTTTGGATGTTGTCGTTTCCCTGCACGTCTTCCTCAACATGCAGCTTGTTTCCTTGGAACGTGCTCCTATTTCTAAAATCTGATATAGCTTCTACAAAACTTCTTGTAGGATTTTATGGGAGAGGGGTTTGGCCAGATTTATGCCACCTTCTTTCTCCACATGCTAAAATGATATAAAATGAAATCAAATACAAGTCTGTTTTATAAGGAGGATTTAAGAATTTCTGAATGATATTGCACCTGTAGCATAGACTTTAACCATGTCATAGACACAAATAGAAGTCATTTAAAGTCTCTGCTTACAATTTTCCTTTAGAAGACATTTGCTGATTATACCTGACTTGTTTTCCTATGTCACTGCAAAGACAAAGCAAATGCTGATTAAAGCAATTAAAACTTTCCTTTGTTTGTAGAAAGAGATGTATTCAGATACAGCTTTTTTCTTTGTAGACATCTTAATAAGCACCAGCAGATTGAAATGAAATTTGTCATCAGTTATATTTTCTCTTAGACTGTCTACTTCACATACATATTAAGAAAGATTTGTTACCAAAGCTCCCTTGTATGTTTTCTATTTGTTGTTGTAAAATGGTAAATGTTGAAATAACACTAGATCTATCAATCTGATAATATAATGCAATACGCCTGACAGCTGAAGAGAGGAAAAAAATGTAATGACTTATATAGTATTTGGAGTAGTGCTTTTTTTTGTTGTTATGGTTTTCTTCAAAAACACAACTGTGCTGTTTGGGTGTCTGCCACCATGGAGGGATATAAAGCATTATTGTGGATGGAGGATTCAGCTTTAGCAGAATATAAATTAACTGCCGTGTAAATATAAACATCAATTAAGTTCTGTCACTTGTTAAATATTTATTTACTAAAATGATTTAAGCAGAAAAGCTTGCTGAGGGGAAAATTGTCTGCTTCTATCTCTATGCTGCTGGTACCTCTTAGGAGCCTGCTTTGTTTCTATTGTTTCTTTATTTATAATCTCTTATGTGTGGTTGTACAGGTTGCTATTTCAAGCAGCTGAAAATTTAAGGTGCATTTCTCACCAATGTTGAGTGGCATTAGGCATGTAACCCCCGTCAATGCTAATGGGAATTAAGCAGATAAATACCTTCTTGCATTAGTGGGTAAGTGGGCTCCCATTTTCTAAGGTGATGCTGACTTTATCTGTGCAACTGGAACATAGTTGTACACGACAAGGTCAGAGCAGTAACTACATACAGAGGGAAAAAATGAATCGTCTACAGTGTATTTATCCTTTTATTCTGATTATCTCATCAGGATAAATTATCAATAACTTTCAAAGGATGGTATGCACAAATTCACAGGGAAGCATTGTTAAGTTTCACGGTCTTTTTCCCTTCTTAGCTAGATGTTGTATGAAGAGTTGTTTATGACACTCAGCAGTCCCTCATTGCTTTCTCATAATAACATTATTCAAAAATGGGTTTCCTGTCACTTACATTGTCATAAGTATATCAGAATAAAATTTCATGAAATAGAACTTACAGAATGAGTCATTTATACCACTTGAATATCCACATCATTGTTTTCCTTTCCTGAAAGAGTAATTCTGTTACCCTCATTTGCTCTTTGTGTTATGCTGGATCCCATATTTATTTGGCTAAGGCAAACAGGAATTACTTCAATAAGAATCTAGATATTTTTAAGAAATGTCTATAGCAATACAGAGAAGAAATCTAGTCCTATTTTGGAAATACAGATTGACTGGAAGCAAATGGAGTCCTACAGTGAAACTCCCTGGTTTATAGCTTAACTTTATTTCAGATCAGGTTTCAAATACAGAATGCTTCCATTTGATCTATAAAAATGAGTGAAATCAGATACACAGACATAAGACGCTGAGAGGTTCTAAACAAGCATTAAAAAGTTAAACTTCATGTGCAGAAAACCAGCTCTTTGGAGCCATGTAGAAATTTTAAAAGGCAAATCCAATTTTTTAAGCCTTGATTGATTTCAAGAATAAGCATGTGCTTCCTTCTATATTTACTCTTTCAAGATCTTTTTAAGCATAACTGGTCATGTCCAATAGTATGTGCAAACCACATCAAAAACTTTAAGTGGTCATTGTTAAAAGAGTCCAAGAGGTAGATAGATGCCTAATTGCCACAAATACAAATTCCCAAAAGTTCTTTTTGCATTCCCATCTAAATTTTCAATAATGATAGCAATCACACAAACCATTTCAAAATCTCAATCAAATGCCTTCTTAGTGCATTCATAAAATGAAATGCTGATGCAGCACATTCTATTTAATTGGGATACACTTAAACTAGGAAGTCCGCTTAATCAGGACGTCTCCCAGGGAACAATTTAAGTCCAATGATACTTAATGGCAATGAGGACTGCTTAATGGGGATGGCAATTCTGCTTAATTGAGATTTCTTCCAGTGATGTAGTAGTTTATAGCTGTACACTTTTAAATAACTGAGACTAATTTTGTTATGTTTTATGTTTTACTAAATGTATTTTAAGTAAATGTGATGAATTGCATGGAATAACATTTGAAAAATGTTAGTCTCTGTAGCAAACAAGGCCTCATAGCATTCAATAATCTGTCTGGAAAAGCAGAAAGAGATATGCTAGAAATACGTTAAATAAAAACAGCAATGTCAGAGGAAATGAAAAGATTGTCCCCTAGTTAGTTGGGGGATTTTTGTGTGTGAAAGCTCTAAAGTAGTTTTAGTAGAAGAGGACTCCAGAATTTTGTTTTGAATCTAGATCAGTGTCTTCTGAAACTTCTGGTGTCAAAAGATGGGACAGCAAACAGACAAGGAGTGCAACCTAACAACAAGTAGCAGATACAGTGTACATACATGGAGGGAAGGAGGAGGGGTCTCTGAGGTGACAATTCTCTCATATATCAGATGTATCGTGAAACAAAGCAGGAAGCACCGTGTTTAACATGTAGCTAATCAATGAAGACCAGTGTGTAACAGGATCGACCAGCTGGATAACGTGTAGGGTAGAAAACCTCCAGGATGAATGTTAGAGAGAGGTAAAGTATGTGAGAAAGGGGTCCAAATCCTACTCACGACTGGATACATCTTTAATCACATTGTGGAAATAAAGTGGAATGTAATGTGTCCCTCATGGGTACCTAATCTAGCATCTCTATGGAATTGCTAATGAACCATATATTTGACCTATATGAAAGGGCCCATCACCTACACTACAAAGTATGTACATGTTGAAAAAGTAACTGAGATTATTATTATTGTACAAATAGTTGAGAAGCATTACTATTAGTGCTTAACAGGACTACTGCGCACCTGTATTCAGCACACCAAAGCTTTCTACTTTGGTAACCAGAGCGTGACTTGGGATGTGGAACCACAGACCAAAATGCCAGTCAGTGGGTTTCTGTTAGAGCGGCTCAGCAATAGGACGCATTTGTAAAACAGGGAATTTCAGTGGCATGATTAGGCAAAGAAGCAGGCTACTATCATGCAAAGGAAGGCTTAGAAGGATATAATGTTGAAAGAAGGTTCTTCTGGGGAACAGCTAGACACCAATGTTTCAAGAAGAATTATTAATTTTGAAAAAACGCTTTTTCTACAGTGGACTGCATACTGAAGAAATATTCCACAGCTGTGACAGTCGATAAGCATATTCACCAGCTTTAAATCTTACCTGCTAAAACCTTTTAAAAACCTTTGAGTAAATATAGGGCTTTTATGACAGTGGGATTTTGGGGCTACGGAAATCATAATGCTGCCACATTTTACAGCATTGTCTGCATATAGCGCTGCAAATGGTGCTGCAAACGGTGCTTAGTTCTCATCTTCAGCCTCCTGTCCATACCTTACCCTGTCCAATGATGAGTCTGTGGGTCATGCCAAATTTAGTGTGGCTGTTTTATGATGTGCAGAGTAACAAAGATATTTGCTACGGTCTTTGAAAAAGTAAAATTGCAGTCAGGCTTTGCTTAATACTGTACTTCCTTCCGCTATTTCCTATTTGATATCCACAGCACAAACTCTTAGAGGTGGAATTTAAAATATGACACTCTGTCAAGGCTACAAAGATCCTGAATAATCTGCAGCAAATCAACAACTTCCATATCATCAGCAAAGGAAGATGGTTCAGACTTGTTGAACCCTAGTTATTATAGGCTTGAACAACTCCTGATATAGAGGAGAGATATGCATGATTATGCAGGCAAGCACAAGTTAAGTAAGGCTGACTCCTGCTCACTGCAAATCTAATTGACAATTTTGTTGCCCTTCTCTGGCTATTTAGGAAGAGTAGTGAGGTCAATGGTAATGACATGTCTCATGGTTGGAAAATGCCACCCACTTGGTTTCTTTTTACAAGGCATTGATTTCAAACTTCTAGGCTCAGCTTTGTTACAAGGAAAGAAGATTTTAAAGAGCTTTGTTGAGTGAATTTTCTGCTTGTGAAAGGTGGCTGCCCGACAACAGCGGAGACTGAAATGCTTTGTTTTCACAGAGGAGGTGCTGTACCTTTGCATTTCTTCTTTCAGCATTACACTGGCAGTTCAGTGCCCACTTTTTCATGTTTACATATGTACTTCAACCTTGATCTTGTGGGGTCATTCCTAGGATGAAAGTTTCTTCATCTTAAGTAATTCTGGAGACTTACAAAAAGGGTCCCAGTTAATGGCATTTGCTGAGATTGTTAAGTTTTTTCAATATTGCTCATTTAAAAAAAAAATAATAGAGGTTTTTTCATCATGAGCATTAGCAAAACCCAAGCAGGATAGAAAGAGAAATAGGACAGAAATGATGCAATAAAGCCTTCCATCCATGTAAACAGTTGTCAGAACTAACACACTCAAACAAATGAGTCTCCTACTGCCCTACAAGCCAGGAAAGCTCTTTGAATTCATCCAATATAATATTCTGGTTATTATGCAAGAAAAAGACTGAAAGAGAAGCAGTTTCTCTGATGCCAAAAAAACAGTAACAAAACATGTCAGTTATAGCTCAGCCATTAATTAGTCTTTCTGGAGATTATTCATTAACGGATTTCTGTATACACTTAATATTTGTAAGCCAGCAGTTTACCGTCATATTGCATCAGAGGAATCAATTACACCTAGTTTGATGAAACTAGACCCATGTTTAGGAGCGACTTACGTGTACTTTGTTGCTACCTAACATACATGAAGAAGATACAAGATAAAGCTGTTATTTTTTTCCCTACTCAGAATACATTAATGAATTAGAATTAAACCTTGACACTTCAATGGTTGTCTTAATCCCTAAGTACCTAAAGAGTCATTACCTATGGAGATGTGACAGCCTCAGACTACTTCTCCTACAGTAAGGTCGAACTGTGACAAATTCCATGCCCTGACAATTTGGATCCATCTGGCGCTCAAATACTTGTGAAACACATCGATTGAGAACCTGATTTTTTACCACTGGATATTTGCAAATTTATAGTGTAGCATTGCCCTTCAAAGAGAACTTAACAATTTTTGAACAGTGGTGGTTAAATCTTTGTATTTCTTCTCAAAGTATATGTTTTACAAACATTTAATAATGTATAATTCCTTCACTGGAAATCGGATTTCCAGACTACACACCTACATTTAGGTGTGCAAAGACAGATGGTTATGTGCAAGTTAAGTGTCTGCCAAAGCAATTGATATAATCTAAAAAGTGGCCAAAAGCAAAGCTTAGCAAGACATAAGTGTACAGTGTTCAAACATAGTGATAAAGTGTGGCAAAACTTAAGTGTCTACATTTAAGATGCCTCAGAGTATCTGAGACAGTCACATGTGCTGTTACATAAGGCATAGAACCTATGGAAAACATATACCATTGAGGATTGTCAGATAGACACCAGATAGAGAAGTTAAGTCATTTTGAATAGTACTAGATATTTCTGTTTTGGTAACAGAATTGAGCTATTTTCATGACAGCTCGAGGTCTTTTTCAGTAGGTCTCCATTGCCTACAAGAGAAATTCAGACAAATCCCTCAAATAATGATTCCTGCATTTAGACAGGTAAAATCATATGTTCACCATCTGAAAGTAAAGTCCATATGAAGTCCAGGAGTCTAAAGTTTAGATGAAATGTCTAATTCTCATATGCTGGATGGTCTACAAGCAGTTTAGAACCATGTCTGAGCTCAGTTAGCAAATACCCTTCATTGCACAAGACAAAATGTTTGAGGAGAGAGACAATCTCTCACTTTAGTTCCCTGAGTATGGCATGAAGTGAGATTTCCATCTTGCCTAAGCACTCACAAAAGTGAAACTTTTACGCTCTGTTTATTCTCTGTATCTCACTGAGGGATCCCATACTCCATCTGTAGACAGTGGAGGTACTATAGGTACTGCCAAAAATTCTTCTTGTAGAAGGGTTGAATCCCTGTGTAGTGATGTCTCTCTCCTTATCTTATGAAAAAATTAGAGAATTCATAATAATATCTTTGGTTCAGTGATACTTGGACTTCAGTAAGGCCTTTGACACTGTCTCCCATAAGACCCTCATAGACAAGCTGTTGATGTACAGGCTGGATGAACAGTGAGAGGAGTTGGTAACTGACTGAATACCTAGGTCCAGAGAGTGGTGATCAGAGGCATGAAGTCTAGCTGGTGGCCAGTAATTAGCAGTGTACACCAATGTTCAGTTCAAGTCCAGTGTTGTTCAATATCATCATCATTAATGACCCGGATGATGGGGCAGAGTGTCCCTTCAGCAAGTCTGGAGAAGACGCAAAACTAAGAGTGGCTGTTACACAAGAGAGTCATGCTGCCATCCAGAGGGACATCCAGGGTGATGAAATGGCTGATAGAAACCTTATGAAGTTCAACAAGGAAAAGTGCAAAGTCCTGCGTCTGAGGAGAAGTAACCCTTTGTGTCACTATATGCTGGGGGCCACCCAACTGGAAAGCAGCTTAGCAGAAGAGCACCTGGGGGTCCTGGTGGACAACAAGTTCAACATGAACTAGCAGTATGCCCTTGAGGTAAAGAAGGCATATGGTATCCTGGGCTGCATTAGGCAAATTATTGCCAGCAGGCTGGGGGAGGTGATCCTTCCCCTCTACTCCCTCTACTACTGGGGAGGCCACACCTGAAGTTCTGTGTCCAGTTCTGAGCTCTTCAGTACAAGAGACATGTTGTTGATGGACTGGAGAGAACCTAGTGAAGATCCACTAAGATGAAGCCTCTCATCTCTGAGGAAAGGTTGAGAGAGCTGTGACAGTTTAGCCTGGAGAAGGCTCAACAGGGGAAGTTATCAGTGTCTATAAATATCTGAAGGGAGAGTACGAAAAAGACAGAGCCAGGTTCTTTTCAGTTGTGCCCAATGACAAGTGGCAATGGGATACAAACTGAAACACAGGAGGTTTCACCTGAATATCAGGAAACAGTTTTTAATTCAAGTGTGACTGAGCCCTGACACAAGTTGCCCAGAGAAGCTGTGGAGTCTCCATCTTTGGAGACAATCAAAAGCCATCTGAATATAGTCCTAGACAACTGGACAGTCACCCCTCCTGAGCTGGAGGTTTGTTACAGATGACCTCCAGATGTTCCTTCCAAACTCAACCATTCTGTGAATAGAGCATTCATCAAATACGTGAACGACCTGGATTCAGGCCTCTCTGATTTCAAATAAGGAACCTGGATCTTCCAGATGACAATAAACTGCTACCTAGGCAAGACTTTGAGATTCTGTACTTCAGAGTTAGCTATAAAGCCTTGCATATAATACCACGGCCAAGGCTGTGGGGAGATAAATACAGGTCTTTTAACAGAGCACTAATTCCCTGCTGAATCACTCCTCTTTACTCTGTGTCTTTTAGAGCATGTTTGTAGGTGCTAAGAAATTTATATTAATAAACATACTGGCAAGATTTCCTGTATAAAGTGCTTAACTTCATTTCTTGCTTTGAATAAAAAGAGGTGCTTATCTGCACTGCCATGGGGAAAGAACTGTTACTCAGAAGTTTGTAATCATTCTCTTGGATCTCTCTTTCGTTACACTTTTTTACAGTGCAAACAGACCTTCCTGCCTCACAACCAGTAAGATCCTGAGAAGACACAGCAATTTTTCTACCATTCCCAATTCATCCCAACGCTGTCCCTGTAGTTGTGGGCAAAGGAAAAATCAAGAATTCCAAAGATCCTTAAGTAACTACCCAGGATAAAAAGGTACTCTGCCCATTTTGTTTCATGTCCGCTGCATGGCAAATCTCTCTTTATTTTAACATTGTTAAAAAAAAAAAGAATAGATGGCAGGTTAGTTTTCATTCTGACTCTTAACTTCAATGAAAATTGTCTCCTGTAGCTATTGGACAAATTAGCAAACATTTAATTGAAAGACAACTCAGAATGTAGACATGCCCATAAGCACCTAGGAAAATTTAGGTGCCTCCAGGTTTCTGTGCCAGGTGAGGAGGGGTTATCCTATTATTATACAGAATAATAGAATGCTTATTTTATATCTGCAGCTCTGCCAACTCTTCTACTTAAAACTCCATCCCTGAGGTCATGTGAATGTGCTCAGATTTCATTTTAAACAGAGAAAACATGTTTCTAGTGTCATAGTTGAATAGACTGCTTGAAAACAGGAACTTTTAAAACCTAAAAACAAAACGAAAGGAAAGAGAGCATCATAGAATAATGGAATCATTTAGTTTGGAAAATACCTTTAAGATCATCAGGTCCATCCGTTAACCTAACGGTATTACTTTGACCACTAAATCATGTCCCGAAATGACACATCTTCACTTTTAAATACCTCCAGGAATGGTGACTCAACCACCTTGCTGAGCAGCCTGTTCCAATGCTTGACAACCCTTTCAGGGAAGAAATTTTTCCTAATACCCAATGTAAACCACCCCGATGCAACCTAAGGCCATTTCCTCTTGTTCTGTTGCTTGTTATCTGGGAGAAGAGCCCAACCCCAACTCTCTACAACCTCCTTTCAGGTAGTCATAGGGAGTGAGAAGGTCTCCCCTCAGCCTCCTTTTTCCATGCTTAACAACCCCAGTTCCCTCAGCCACTCCTCATGAGACTTGTGCTCTGGACCCTTCATAGCTTCATTGCTTTTCTTTGGACATGCTAGATAGAATTAGAAATTGCATGGGTATGTACATTACTTATAGATATTTACACATATACACACATATATACACAGACTTATAACTTACTCTGATTATTAAGATGGTCTTTGGTTTTTTTTCAGACTCATGACCTTTTACAGTGTGGGCTGGTAAACCTATTTCTATCAGGTTTTGGCACAGACTTGTGTATGTGTATATAGCTTGTTGATGAATGAACTTCAAGCCATGCAACAATTAAATATTATCTTAACAAAACTGAAAATCGTTTTCCAAATTGAAGTTTCCCAATGTAATAGGTATGATATGGTTCTGCTTTTACTGATGTGAACATCAAAACCTATAGGATTGCCTATATTACAAAAAGAAGCTAGCTTAAAGTTCCACAGTCAGAGTCTCTCAGAACCTCATCTAACTTCAGCAAATAAAACCTAGGCTGTGCATTTACTAAAATGAAAAAATATATGGTCTACACACATTATTTTATTGTTTAAATGGTTCTCATTCATGTTTCATTTCAATAATATTTCCCCAGCTTGTAAAGCTTATGTTACATTGAGCTCCTCTTTAAATTCACAATGCATAAAACTGCCAGGTGGCCTAATAACAGAGTGCATTAACAGATTGAACTATAAATCAGATGGTTGTGTTCACATACTGTAAAAACACCACCATTTTCTTTCAGATCTGAGTTTGTACACAGATTCCTCAGAGAGTGTGATTGCTCTCAAATATTAAAAAAGCCCATATAGCTCAATTTTAACATTAAGATTGATTTTATATTTCAAACACAAAATTGTTCTCTTCAATCCTACAAGAAAATGTACACAAAATATGATCTAGTTTTGACACAGGAAAGAAAGGAATGGGAGGGGAAAACAGGGAGTTTGAATGTTTTCGCTGATACCACAGTGAGACTGTGACTGTAAACTGAAAGTGCAACTTACAGCTTTTGTTGCTACTGAAAAATATGTGACCTAGAGGAACTGAGCCACCCTAAAAAGTATCAACAATAATCATAGGTTAAGAATATACTGGTGAAGGGTATATAATAATTTCTGATGAATGCATTGAGTGCCTTCTTAAAATAATTTTTTCAGCGAGTTTCATTTGGTTTCCCTAACTAAGACATAGTAAATTCATTTCCATGGGACTAGAAACACTGAATAACTCCAAAAAAGGTAAGATTTCATTTTAGAAACCTTTAAGAATAGGAAGGGGCCATTATTTGTATATTTTTATGTCCATGTATCTCTTACACACACCTACGTACAAAAAAAAATTTAAAGCAGAAATTATACTTTTGTGTTATTTGGTTTCCACAAGAAGCAAAGCTATTACAATATATGCATGGTACATCTGTAGCTACGAGAACTAACTAGGACCATTCTAACTGCCAAATTCTGAATAAGATTGCAGAATCTCATCTCAAGGAGCTTGCAATCTAAGAAAAACAAGTATATAGAAATAACAATAAATATATGGTTAACATTTATGTGCCAAGTCATGTGAGATACCTCTTTTGCAAGGAAATATTTAAAGAAATAAAGGAATCACAGTCTCATTCAGTAAAAGAAAATTATTTTCATCAAGTGAGTGAAAACTATAAATCTATACCCCAGAGGCTCTCATCAAGCAGAAATTTGTCAGAAGTAGGGCACCAGAAAATAAATAACAGCTATTCAAATAGTGATGAAAGAGAAGAGCAGCTCAGGATGTTAAGATACAGTGTGAATTTTTCCTTTATCTACAGGGAATGTATTTTTCTGTGTGCCTGTACTGGATGTAGGAAATACAGGATACAAACTGGAGGGGAGGGGGGAGAGTTAACAATGCTGGTGTGGTTTCTAGAGAAAGCTCTTATAGCTTTATAATGTTATGGGGGGGCTGTGTGTAATCTCTGGTTCAAAAACCATGGATAAAAACTCAAAAACATTCAAATGACTTTAAAAGTGTAGCGCTTTTTGAAGTACTGAGTAGTTCAAGTTCTATAATTTTCAACGTTACCTAAGAAGTCTAAGGTTTTCTTTTGGGTTTTCAGGAGAGAGAATTGCATGAAAAATAAACAGTAATTTAAGACCATAATTTTTTTGGACATAGATGACCAATTTGGTTCACAACCCTTGAAATGCTACCTCAACTTATTTTTCTTTAGTTGTCCAGAGGATGTTTCCCATGAGAATACCTGCATCCCTCCAATGTTTTTTACAATGTCTGAACTAAAGTGCTAAAGGTGGAATTAACATAACATAAATTAACATAAACAGACATTAACATAAACATAAATTAGCATAAAACTACAACATTGAAACCTCTCTGTAGGTACTCCTACTGTTAAAGGCTGTTCTAGACAAAAGGAATTTCATATCTGTTCATCCTGTGAAAGTAGATGAGAAATCAAGAATGGGATTCATCTCACTCTACCTTAGACATTTAAATAATTTTTTTTCAAGGTTTATGCACACAATCATAGTTTTTTATGCATACAAACTTAGCTTTTTATTTCATTCCTGCATCTCAGTTCTCTAGTTTATCACATTACTTGACTTCTAAACTGTCTGGTTTGGGGGTTTTTGGTAAATGTTTAGTTCCCGCCAAAACAAAATGCTTTGTTTTGGTGTTAGCTTGTGCCAGTAGTCATTCCTGAAACATAGACTAGGCAAGAATGAGCCAGCCTTGGCTTTTCTCTGCCACACGGAGTTCCAAAACTCTTCCTCAATCAGTGCCTTATACCTTCCAGCCAGGCTTCAGGGTACGAAATGTACCCTCAGTTTCGTGTTATAAACACACTGGCATGGTAACCTGCAATGCAGGTTTTGTATATTTTTAAACTCTTTCAAATAGATGAAACAAAAATATAAGTGTAATGTTTAAGGTTCACAGGGGTAACATGCAGGCATAGGGGTCACCTGTTACCAAGCACATTGTGGATGGAGACAGGTCACTTCAAATAAGTCTACCTGTGAGCAGTGTGAAAGTGAACCTTGTGAAAATGAACCTTTTGTACCACTTGGCCTAAATAAATACGTTTACTAAGAGAGTCCCCAGAAGTGGACACGGAAGCTGTTAGGAGTATAAATAGCACTAGTCTATGTCAGTGACTGCAGCTTCCCTTATTCTCAGTGGGCTGTAAACTGGCCAGTTTAGACTTCAGCAATTAACCTGTAAATGCCTGAGATGGATGAGAACAACCCCATCATCAGTGTAAAACCTGACAATTTAAGGAGTGTGCACCTAGAGGAGTGTAAAACAAACATCGGGAATTCAAAAATACAATTAAGATTAGAAGAATTACACAATTAGCAAAAAGTTAAAAAATGGCTTAGAAGCAACAGGTGGGGAATAAGAGGTGCAGATAAGCACAGAATTGCTGGCTTGGGGACTGTTCTTGCAACAAGCTGTTGATTTTCATTCTCTAAACCCAGAAGCTTTATTTAATTTAGCAGTTCATCCAGTTCTGGTCTCCAGTGTCTTCCTCCATCTACTTAAAGGCATTTTTCTATAAACATTACATTTTAAATAAGTGTTTCCAAACCCACCGGGCTCCCATCTCACCCAGGCACAGGCTGGGGAAGGTGCTCTGTCAGTCACTGTGCTTCCTTTTTCTGACTGACAGAGAAGAAGACAAGAGAACTGGGTGTGTGTCTATACTGTGGACAGACTAATGCAACACACAAGCAGAGATGCTGTCATGAAAAAAATAAAATAAAATAAAATCTACTTTTGCCCAGAAGATCCAAGGCACCAGGAGCTGAAGCAATTTTACGAAGTGATCGTAATACAACCACCACACTGGGAAATTTGAGTCATTGTTTGTACAGCTACCCCATAGATGCACATCTGCCTGCCGAAGGATTGCAATTTAAATGTTTTTATTCTTACAAGGTCAATTGTGGTTACTTCTCCTGTTGGAACCCTGGAGCATGGGTTGGAACATCAGAAATGAATCAGGCCTGTAATATGCAGGCTTCAGCTCTCTACCATCTGACTGTACACTGTTGACGTCTCCCCTTTGTTTTTTTCAAACAGAGAACACTCCCATGTAGAAGAAATCAAGGTAAAGAAATCCTAATGTTAGAAGTGGACTTTAAAATGAGTTTTTGATAATCTCAAAATGGTGACATGGTGATATACCCAATCCTGTTACAACTCTGCTTTTTATAACACTTCACACACCTGTAGATTTTCACTATGATGTGGGAAATCTTTCAGGTTCAAAGGTATCTTAAAACATACAACAGTTGATATTTACAGTTAGAAGTGTTGCAAAGTGATGCCCTTTAGCACTGCACAACATGAAATTTAAATAATGATGATCATAAGAAAGCTGAGAACAAGGAAGCACAAAGGAATGGAATTCAATTAATGAATGCAATTTGCAATTGCTCAAGCCTTTATAGAATTTGATTTCTTCATTTTAATTTGCATTTCTACAGTAACAAAAGGTATTTATCTCAGCACATGTACCTCAGGAAATTATTTAAAAATCCAGTTCATCTGCATACTCAAAATAACCAACATCCTCAGCATACGCTACTGGATAACCGTGAAACTCAAACAGTAGCTGAAGTCCACATATTGTTCTAGGAAAATATTCATTCTGTGATGCTACTCTGTTCTTAGCTCATCTAATCTCTTCCTCTGGGTACACAAAAGTCCTTGACCTTTTATTTTCCTCTCCAGAGTCTGTAATGATATCTTTTTTAAAACAGCTAGGACTGGATTTGAAAATTCCCATTATAATAGGTGTGATGAGTTCATTGTCCCTCTAAACAGAGAAAATGACCACGCAGGAGTTAGAAAATGCAATGATGATGAAGGTTGGGCATCAACTCCTGCCCTGGTTTCACAGTTACGAGGCCCAGTGCCTTTCTCCGTGTTTTCCATTGCGGCAGACAAGATACACACATTAGCAATGCAGCCATAAAGCATGCCAAGATGGTTGCCAAAATATATTTTTGTTTCTCTTGCTTACTGTTTTCAACTAATGTATTCTTGATATCTAACATTCAATGCAAGTATTTATTCAGCTTCATTTAATTTCTTATTATGTCCCGCTCTTTTGTCAATAGTGCATTTGGAGAGCACTATTTTCAGTGTTCCGCACAATAAGATTCTTACTACTGATGTCTTGACAGAAATTGGACTATTGACACCAAATTGTGGGTATTGATCTAAATTTGTTTCCTGCCCATACCGGGTCAAAAAGGCAGTATACAGGTTGATGCTACAAGTGCTGTCTTGTGCTCTACTGTTCTGGGCCAGACTGACTTTTTGTTATTGAACCATAGATCTAATGATCTACAGCTTACCATGGATTTTTTATTGATATTCATTATTTACTCTCAAGGACCAATTCAAATTTTTCCTCAATTTCATGGAGAGATGGTAGTTCATTAAAAAACTCAGGAGAGAGGAAAAATGAGGAATTCAATAAAGGGATCTGTGAGACTATGAAGTTTTATCTGCTCTCTACTTCTAAATGTGCCAAGATCTGTGCACCCACAGCAAATCACAGCAGTGAGAGCTGATGGAGTCTGTGTGTACCACCTTCAATCAGGAGCAACCAAAGTCGATGTGATGCAACACACAGCTCTAAATGTGCAAATAAAGGCTGATACATGTAGGAACAACTAGAAGGATCTCAGCAGGCCATGTCTGACCTACTTACATGAAATCTGGGGTTTTCTTTTTCAGAAACTGGCACAGGAAACAACACAATCAATTCATGATAATTATAAAGATGGAAGAAAAAAAAAAAAGTATTTAAAGATGTAACCTAAAGCGAGAAAGCCTACTGCATGCAATCTACTGGATCATACAATCTACCTGAACAAACTCTAGAGCAGGAAGTTACACTTCTCTTGATAATGAAAGAAATTTACACAAAGCTGAAGAAAGCTGACAGAGAAATACAGGTGGATTTTCTAGCAAGCAGCTAAATAGAACAAACATAGACAGTACAGGAAGAGAAGCAGAGGATTATGCAGAATCAAGTGTCAGTAGATAAGAACCTAGCAAGAGAAAAGAAACGAAGATATTGGTAGTGTTCACACATAAAAATCAACTTGCAGGGGAAAGAACAAGTATCAAAAAGCTAAACATTCTACTGAAAACAGCATGATTAAGACCAGAAATGGTCCTTTTCAACCAGAGGCTAAGGTAGTTTGCAGGCCAGTGGTGGAAGCACTATGATCTAAATGTCAAATGCTAAGTATCAGAATATCAGTGAGCAGGATGGGAGCAAGGTTTGCTTAGGAATAAGGTGGAAGAAGAGATAGGAAGCTTTGAAAGTCACAAGGCTCTAGAATCAGAGACAACTACCAAAAATGGGTTGATATCATCTACTGCATACCTATTTAGTAATTTATGCAATAACGACTATTCACAAAACCATATGGACAGTAATCTGTTATGATCCCAAATTCCAGGAAAAAGAACCTATAAAACCATCACCCCACCTGCCTAGTTAGTCATTGGAAAGAAATGTTATTACATAACTTCCTAAACAAGCTACTACGTCTAGAGAAAATATTACTAGCAGAAAAACGTTAAAAGGTTTCATGAGCGGGCAATGTGCAACAGAAGAGATTTTCAGTCTAGAATGTCACCTTGTGTTTCTTCATTATTTCCCTTAGTAGTACACCATTTGGGATTTTCTTGGGGGATGTAAGTATGTTATGAGCGATTTGAGACAAGGAGAAGTATAAACAGCTACAAGATAGAGGTGTATTCTGGTTTACTGTCAGTGGTGAGAAAAATAGGCAGCAAATTATCTTATTCTAAAGTAACATCTAAAACAGGTTACATATGCAATGAGAATCTTGTCTCAGCATAGTTTCTTTCCTTTGACAATGAATGACAGGTGACCAAGTCAGACATAACAATTAGATCACAGAACATTTAGATATTAAATGCCTAAATTAGAAAGGTAAAACCCACTGAGGTCCCTGGTTTGTATTTTTTTTAGTACTAAGAGTACTGTCCTGATGTTTTCTTCAGGATTCTAGGCATCCTGAAATACATCTAAATGAACAGTATTCAACAGGCAAACAAAAGCAATGGGAAGGTCAAAGTGATGAGCTAGGGAAACATTCTTTCACACAGGCTTTGGAAAGGCTGCATGGAAGGAAAGGCTGCATGGAAGGAAAAGCAGTACTTGAGGTATAAAAAAAAAGCATGGATTCATTTCTTCTTATGTCTTTTTGCATCTGGATGAGACCCTTGCAGTAATCATTATTGAAATTTGTCTTTTATTCTGCCAGCTTGAATTTATCAAAGAGTATAAACGGCATAATTCTCTGTAGTTGTCACTTGGGCTCTGAGAAAAACAACAGTCATTGTTTTACATCGGATTGGCTCTTTCCTGGCACAGAAGTCCTTTTGAACCACACTGAGATAATGTGTTCTGTCTGATGCTCCATTGCAGTATCTGGTAGGATTAGACTCTCTGACATTTGTAGTGATTAATCTCAAACAGATGAGAAGCTGGCACAGGTGGCTTTATGCACCACTGACGGGTAACTTAAGGTTCTTGGTTTTGAATTATTGTGGGTTTATTTTTTGTTTTTTTCCAATGGTGCATTTTTGTAATGTCTTCGTTATTTTTGAACAGCATATTGATAAGGTGGGGTTTTTTTTCAGTAACCACTGAATTACCTATATTTTGTTTACCCAGTTGCCTATGTTTGCATAATTTTTCTATATGTTGACATATTAATAGTAGAATCTGTAGCATTCTGCATGAAGCCTATTTTCTCATGGCTGAAACAAAGATTTCAGACTATTATGAAAATGCCAGAATAATACTATAAATAAGACTCACTGCATTATCTTTCATCCAGTGGAGATTTATATATGAATTTCTATATCACTGTTTCAGCACACTGTCTTTCAAAAAGGGAGACATTAAATTGAATATTCTGAATATTTCTAGGGATTGGTGTTGCAGAAGAGAGAATCTCACTGAGGTGAGACGGGGGTAACATTTTTCGTTATCTCTAATAAACTCTGTTGTGATGGTTAATGAATTGGCTCTAATGCAAATGTCTATAAGAGATTGCTGAATGCGTGTTACCAACCTTTATGACCAGTACTGTATCATATCACCCTAAGTACTTCTTCCTTTCAAAAGCGCTATAGGTTTTAACACAATATAGTCCCTCTTTAAAAGGTCAATGCAGTGGAAAGTCACTGGAGTCAGGCTGGAATAACTGCACAAGCCAACCTGGCTGAACTTGTTTTGTCTGAATGCTAATCAAATGCGTATCTTCATATAAACTTTTGTGCTTGCTTAGCCTTGTTTTAAAAACAACACCTTCTAGCAGTTGGGATCAAATCCAGTTTTGCACAATATAAGGTTGAACTATATAAATACTACTTAGCATGAAGATGAAAAGTAGAATTACACTTCTAACAGTGAACATATTTATCCAAAAATATTGCTCAATACTGTAACCGCAACGGTAATCATTTTAATTAAAAATACCTTCTAATCTCTATGTGTTTTGTAATGAGGAAAGAAAATCTCTGCCACAAATATACATGGATGCACAGAATAACAACCATCTTCAGAAAGAAAACAATAATGCTGTTGCTGCTGGTTACTCATCAGCGTTAAGACAGAAAAAGCACCAAATGTCTGGATTGGAAAAAAGGGAGTAAATTTTTATTTTTAATGACTTTTTGATAATTATGGTATCTAAGATTATTAAAAATATATGTTGAGATTAAGAACCTTCATTTCAACCATCTTGGAATAAGGACCAGGGCCTGTCAACAAATCACTCTCAATGTGTCAAGTTAGGTATCTCAAGATGGGCATTTGAAATTGTTCCTCGCATTAAGAAAAATCACTATTAAAACAAGCTGAGACTGAACATGTTTTCACTGCATTTGGAAAGGTTCAGACATTAAGGGTGCAGCCTAAGAGGCACTTTGGCTACAACTTAGCCTATAACCAAATCTGCTTTGTTAATATGTTGAAATCCAGATTATTTCTCCTTATTGACACTATGTGATGAGACATTCAGAAGTGAGAGAGTCAAAATCACCTTTCTCCAATAAACTCCATATAAATTAGAAGTTAGTTGTTAAAACACTGTGGATAGTACATCAGAGGGAGGGCCAAGCACTGGGTAGCTGAAATAGGAAAGAAAAGTAACCTTTAAGTGTCTTGTCTTTCATGTTAATAATATCGAATTTAGTGAGTCCTTCCCAACGTTTTACTTGCAGAGCAAATATTTTCTCTTTCAGTTATTGAACTCATGGTGTGATGTCAGGTAACAGCACCTTCAATTCCTTTAACTAATGAATAAAGATCACCAGAAAAGCGATGAACTACCACAAAGTTTTAAAGGAGGGTAAGACAAATGAGTTTTTATATGTAGTTCAGAGGTTATCATTTGGGGTTTTTTTGAAGATAAGTAATGTGGGTTTGATTCTGGTAGATGTGGGCACACAGAGTAATTATATGTCTGAGGAAGGTTCCACATGATTTTAGTGAGACAGTGTGGTAAAATTCAGTGACCTGGCTCAAGAATTTTTAGGGTCTAGTATTACATAGAAAGGAAAAATGTTCAGAAAAATTTGCTTCCGTTTTCATTTTCATTATGTTAATAATTATTAATAACAATTCAGAGAGAAATTTTAAATGTTACTGAATTTACCACTGATCTGATACTTACAATTTCAGCAGCACTCAGTTTTGTGTTTTCCTTCTTGGTAAGGATCTAAATACAACCATTAGTTCACTTTGCCAACTCTAACCATGATAGAGTTTCACAGAGATTCATCTGCCCTGGCTTAGGAGTCTAATAGTCAGTAGCTTATGCTCTGGTAGCTTAGCTACTGCCTTACAGTCTCTTTGTGGAAAAAGAAAGAATTTGGAAAGAAATTGGAAAACAGTCATCTGCTGAGAGTGATTCATCTGACTTAGGAAACCCATTTTGGACTGGAATTTATCTCTGGAGTTACCTGAGTACTCCATTGACTATACAGGGAACCCTGGATGAGACTGCAAGACACACAGATTTGTGGGTATATATGATACACAGTCACCTGCAGTTAGATGACTTCAGTTAGTGTCCAAAGTAACAGTAAACTACAGTGTGTTGAGTTAATCTGTTGCATCTATTCCTGTTGAAGTCCATTTCTCATTTGGCATAATGGTTCTAGTAAAGCTGACAATGGTTTAAAAAAACGGTTTAAAAAAAAGAATAAAATCTATACACGATCTTAGACAATATTGTCTTCTCTTCTACTGTTAGTAATCCCCTGATTCTCTTATCTGCTTATTGTCCTGTTTCCATCAGCCTCTAAGAAAACAAAAATAAAACAGTTTAGAAATAATATTAAAAGGAAAAATAAAGATAATTATAAAAGAAGCAAGGCCTCAACACTTAAAATAAGAAATCTACAACTGAATATGAGTTTTGGTGCACAGTACTTTTAGAACTTGAGCAGCTAGTTTCAGATCTGCATTACTTTCCCAGTTGTCCACTTTCAATCACCTACCTGCAAAGCTCATTCAGATGCCTTCAGTGTCTGTGAAGGTATATATAAATAATAAGCAGTAAGTGAAGAAATCATTAAACCATACCACCTTTTATTTAGTAATGTCCTCTGATATCGAGTGCTGTTGATTTAACTTGCCGTGTTCTCTAGGAATGGGGTATTCTCCTCTTTATTTGTTATTTGTTTACAAGCAGCTAGCCATTTTCATCACTGCAAATGAAAAAAACAATTAGTGGGATTAGCAAATTGTAAGTTTGCATGATATTTTTGTTAGTGATGGATGAAAGACAGATGTTGTTATAATTTGACATATGTGGGGTCCTTGGCTTGAAATTCATGGCAGTTCTAGCATTATGTGCTAAGCATCATTGCCTCTGTTGACATTGCAGAGTGGTTATCTTTTAGAACTCCCAATGTTTAGGTGTCTGGTTTTGTGTGCTACTGAGGAACTGCTGATGTCCTACGCCTTGCAAACCAATGTCTTAGTACTGCTTTGTGTGAAAACTTTCCTAAGGCTGCAAAGGGAAACACTGCTTCTCTTAACCTGCTAGAGTTCTGTAAAATAACCTCTAAAACTAGAATTCTCCAAGTCTGTGCACATTTGAATATATACTGAGGTTTTCTAAGATCTGACAAATCTTTTTTTCTAGGATTTGTTGAACATAGCGGGTTTTAATGGTGAAGTATTAAGTATTAAAAAAAAAACCTGCAGAACTCAAATATCTAGACTTTGCCAGGGGAGAGGGAGGCAGAATACGTTAAAAATGTGCAGTGACTACCTGAATCAATATCAGTTCTTGTTCTTCTTGCTTTCCTGCTAACTATTAAGTATTCCACAAATCTTCTCCAATTTTTTTTTTTTTTTTATGATGCACTCTCAGCTGGTCTTGGTATAATTGAAAGCAGTACATCCAGTGTTACAAAGGATCTATATAAACTATGATTAATCATCAAGGCATGATATCACATAACTTGGTTTAATTTTATATGTCCTAATTTAGTCCCTTCTCTGTATATCTTAGTTTAATCTCTTCTCAATTCAGTTTACCAGATCAAGAATTTATCTAGTTCTACACAGCAGAGCTCATGCTCTGGTTCTAGCCCAAGAGATAGCGTGGCTGACTGACAGGGCTTTTAACTAGATGTGAACAGGGTGGTAATATCAGGCTTGTCAGTGACAAACTGTGAGGTATCTCATCAAGGTTAGAGGGTGCTAATAAGGACCTTCAGTCTGTAGCCCTCAGACAAGCTGCTGACCCTGCACTAGAATCAAAGTCTTATGGAGATGAACCAGCAGTTCCTGAGGTAGGTGAACTCAACAGAGAAATATGTATGAGACGCCTCAAGGGGTGTTCCTCTAAGAAGTTGGCACAGCTGATAGCCCAGCTGAAGTGCCTCTACATGAATGCATGCAGCATGGGCAACAACAGAAGGAGTTGGAAGCTACTGTGTGGCTAGAAAGCTATGACATAGTGGCCATAACTGAAACCTGGTGGGCTGAATCCTATGACTGGAGTGTGGCTATTGAAGGCTACAAGCTGTTCAGAAGGGACAGGTGAGGAAAGAGGGGCAGAGGTGTTGCCCTCTATATTAAGGAATGGATAGAGAGTGAGGACATGTCCCTAAAGCCTTCTCGGGATAGACTGAATTGATGGCCCAACATTGACAGTATGAGCTTCAACAAGGCCGAGTGCTAGGTCCTGCACTTGGGCCACAACATTCCCATGCATCGCTACAGGTTTGGGGAAGAGTGACTGGAAAACTGCCTGGTAGAAAAGGATCTGAGGGTTCTAATTGACAAGCAGCTGAATATGAGCCAGCAGTGTGCCCAGGTGGCCATGAAAGCCAATGTCATCCTGGCTTGTATTACAAATAGTATTACCAGCAGAAGTAGGAATGTGATTGTCTTCTTGTACTTAGCACTAGTGAGGCCACACCTGGAGTATTGTATCCAGTTTTGGGAACCTCAATACAAGAGAGAACTGTCGAGCTGCTGGAGCCAGTGCAGAGGAGGGCAATGAAGTTGGCAAAGGGCCTAGAGAATAAATCTTGTGAAGAGAGATTGAAGGAGCTGGGACTGTTTAGATTGAGGAAGAGGAGGCTGAGGGGAGACCTCATCACTCTCTACAACGACTTAAAAGGACATTGTAGAGAGGTTGGTACTCGTCTCTTCTCACAGGTAATTAGCCATTGAACAAGAAGGAATGGCTTCAAGCTGCAACAGGGTATGTTTAGACTGGATATTAGGAAAAAATTCTTCACAGAAAGAGTGGCCAGTCACTGGAATAGGCGCCCAGGGAGGTGGTTGAGTCCCCATCCCTGAATATGTTTAAGAGGCTTTTAGATATGGTGTTGGGGGATATGGTGTAGGGAAGAACTTTGTAGAGTGGGGTTGATGGTTGGACTTGATGATGCCAAGGGTCTTTTCCAACCTGAATGGTTATATGATTTTATGATTGGTTCTCATGGGGGACTTCAATCATCCTGATCCCTGCTGGGAAAGCAACACAGCCAGACATTTACAGTCCAGGAGGTTCCTTCAGTGTATTGATGATAACTTCTTGACTCAGGTGGTGGAGGAACCAACAAGGACAGGTGTACTACTTGACCTAGTACTGACAAAGAGGGACCGGTGAAGAACATTGAAGTTGGGGTAGCCTTGGCTGGAGTGACCATAAAAAGATAGAGTTCAGGATTGTGGGGAATATGTGCAAAGCAACAAGTAGGACTGAAACCTTGGATTTCAGGAGGGCTAATTTCAGCCTCTTCAAGAAAATGCTTGAAGAAATCTCATGAGTTAGGGCTCTGGAAGGCAGGGGAGCTCAGGAGAGCTGGACAGTATTCAAATATCTCTTTCTCCACCCCAGGATTGGTGCATCCCTAAGAAAAAAAATATCAGGTAAGGGAAGCAGAAGACCTGCATCTCTGAGCAGGAAGCTTCTGAAAAGTTCAAGTGGAAGAAGGGAGTTTACACCAAGTGGAAAAAGGGACTGATCACTTGGGAAGATTACAAGAATGCTGTTAAGAGTATGCAGTGATGAAACAAGGAAATCCAAGCCCTCCTTCAGATTAAAATTGGCAAGGGATGTCAAAGTCAACTAGAAAGGTTTTTTCAAGTATATTGGAGGCAAAAGGAAAATGAGAGAAAATGTGGGTTCACTGTTTAATGAAACGGGTGCCATGGTGACAGAGGATGCAGAGGAGGTGGAATTGCTGAATGCCTTCTTTGTTTCAGTCTTTACTGCTCAGGCCAGCCCTCGGGAGTTCTGCACTTTGGAAGAAACAGCGAAAGTCTGGACAGAAGAAGACTTCCCCTTGGTTGAGGAAGACCAAGTTAGTGAACAGTTAAGTACATTGGATATAAACAAGTCCATGAGTCCTGATGGGATGCATCCTAAGTGCTGAGGGAGCTGGCAGAAGTCATTGCTGGGCTGCTCTCTATCATCTTTGAAAGGTCCTGGAGAGCAAACAAAGTGCCCAAGGACTGGAGAAAAGCCAATGTCATCTCAGTCTTCAAAAGCGGCAAGAAGGAGGACCCAGGAAACTACAGGCTAGTCAGCCTCACCTTCATCCCTGGAAAGATGATGGAATGATTTGTTCTGGGCATCATCTCAAAGCATCTGGAGGAAAAGAAAGCTATCAGAAGTAGTCAACATGGATTCACCAAGGGGATATCATATCTGACTGAACAGATAGCCTTCTATTGTGGTATGACTGGATGGATAGATAAGGGGAGGGTGGTGGATGTTGTCTACCCTGACTCCAGCAAGGCTTTTGACAGTCTCCCACAGCATCCTCATAGATAAGTTTAGGAAGTGTGAATTTGATGAATGGACAGTGAGGTGGATTGAAAACCAGCTGAAAGACAGAGCTCCAAGGGTCGTGATCAGTGGCACAGAATCTAGTTGGAGGTCCATAAAAATTGGAGTCCGCCAAGCGTCAGTACTGGGTCCAATCTTCTTCAATATTTTTCACAGGTCCCTTCCAACCCCATATCATTTTGTGATTCTGTATGCTTTCATTCTAGAAGTGTCATGGCATAAAATCTGTTACTTATTCCCAGTGATTGTATTCATTTTTGAACCAAAAACAGTTTTTACCAAAACAGTTTGTTGAGATTTTATTCATGCCAAAGTTACTTACTGCTATTTTGGACTTCATGAGTAAAGCAAGCATTTATTTTAAAAGTACAGATAAGGTCCTGAGTTAATATTAATTTCTTCACAGAGGTTATGTACATTTATAGAAAAAGAAGCTTTGCCAGATGGCTGCAGTAATAAAATATGTCTAGAGAAAAAAAAAAGAAAAAAAAAGAAAGAAAAAAAGGAGGAAATTAGCAAAACTGAAGTCCAAGAATCAAAAATGTGCAACTGAAAGTAGAAAAAAAGGGTAAATACATAAGATACTTCTATTAAAAAGCATATGAATCTAAACAGTATCATTACTTGGGGTTTTTTGTTGGATTCATGGCTTAAAGTTAGTATAACTTTTGTATAAAATAACAATCCTTTTAAAACACAACTTTTCAGGATTAAATGACCTGTAGAAAGCCTACAGATTCAGGATTGTATTTTTCAAAATGCCATTTTGAAATCTTCAGTTAACTTTCTTGAGATGTTTCTAGGAAACATAGACAGCTAGGTTAGATTTCAGGGTACAAAGACAGAGGAATGTTCCTGATAAAATTTGAAGAGAAGGACGAGTGGAATCTTGTAAGGGTCAAATTTTAATCATAGGGAAAATATGTAGAAATTTGATTGAGGTTGAAGTTTGACTCAAATGTAGAAGCAAATAAAATTCTTGAGCTTTTTTTTGGTGTGTGTGAAATGTTTACTGTTAAGCATAAGTAGTCTGTAGACCTTATAGCAACTTTTCAGAATTTAACTAATAAGTTCCTAAGAGTTAGAGCTCATGCACCTATAAAGCGTTCAGTTAACGGAGTGGTTTGCAGTGAGGCATCTTATCCAGGGTTAGAAGTTAGTTAAAATAGCAGAAGAAAGAAATTTAACAAATAATAGAATAAGAATTATATATAGTTCAATTGTTATATGACTGGAGACTGTACTACAACGCACAGGAACACAGGGACAGCTGGTATCGAGTGAGCAGTTTGATCTTCAGTATTTTACCGCTTAAGTATTAACCATGCAGTATCAAAGGTCTCTTTACATTTTTCTGTTCTTCCTCAGGCTGACAAGCTAGTTACTCTGTAAGTAACCTTTCTTATCTCTAGGACAGTTCAAAAAGTCAAATATCTTGCTTTCACTCATATTACCTAAAGTTCAAGAAACCTATTCCTTTTAGAACATGAAAAATACAAATTTAGAGAAAACCTTATGTTGAGATAATTCAAACAGTCGTATTTTCCCCATAAAATCAAAAATGAGGGCATGGACAAATCAGAGACCTTTGGCAACAAATGGAGTGCCCATAGAGTACCAGTACCTGGACTCTCTTAGGAGAATATGGGAATAGATTGTTCTTCAGTATGAGGAAGCATGAGCAAAGCTGACCGTATAAATTACGGCATTTCTTGAGTTGTTTATTGGAGGAATTAGGTAGTAAGAAAAAAGTGATACTTTTCTTGTTTGGTACTTTTAAAGTGTGAATTGACATGACAGAAATGCAATGAATTTTCTATTCAGTGCTTCAACATTATCAACCTGACCCTGACGACTATGTATTTAAGCCACATGCAATTACTAAGGTTTATCCACTCTAATAAACTTCCTTTCTGTGTGACTTTTAATGGACTATATATCACATTGAGATACATTTAATCAGAAATTTAAAGTAACAGTAGCTTTCTATTGCAGTATAAGTTAGAACAGACACTTTTTGGGGATTTGAACAAATATTTGCATCCCTCAAAAATCAGCGGTGTTCCTGTATCACCACTATAGAGAAATATCTAGTCTATCTTCTTGTGCATAAAATTTCTGCAAAAGAACTGCTAATGATGCTAATGACAACACAGTTCTCAAAAGAACTTCAATGTAGTGTGACCACAACTCGTAAATAGTACCCAGAAGTTAACGTTGTATTATAAACTAACTTTTGGGGCATTCTGAATTCAGTGCCTGTATTAGTAGCCTCATGCATGAAGAAATTCAACTAGGATATAATTTATCAGGATACATTTTATCAAATATCTGGTAATTTATTTATAAGATATCTGACATTATTATTTCTTCCCAACAATGAGACGTAAAAATGATATTGCAGCGGAGATTCCCTTCAATTTGGTAGAATACTTTAACTGTTCTTATGTGACTCTTGTCTAGTATAATATTTCTCAATTACCAGCAAGATATTTTCTCCACAGAATGTTACACACTTTGATACACATACCGCTGTGCTTATGAAAAATAGTTAGTAGTTACTGAACACAACTGGCTTATTAAAGTAAACAAAGTTCTATCAAAGGAGTGTAGAGGCTGCAGTAGAACTTATAAGTCTACTAAGCCAATCACAAAGTCTCAGGTTGGTTGTATCATATAATTTTGTGAGTTATGGGTAAAAGTATGTTTTAATAAGTGCAGTGGAGGTGTTTCTAATGCACTTGTCTTGAACAGCTCTTCAATAATGATTTAAAACATACTATAATAAAGGAGCTTGTACATGGATTTAATACATTTTATTTTATTGCACTCTATTTCAACCAATTTTCATCCTACTTTATCTCAAGTGACGAAACATTTTCTGCCTGTAAGCATGATAAAATAATTTCAATGTTTCAAAGCGATAGTTAAGGAGTTCTAAGAACACACATATGTTTTATTTGACTGTTTCTAGTCAATAAACAAATAATGATCTCTCACTAGTTAGATTACACTGCATTGCAACACTATAACTAGTTGACATTGTCAGCTCTATATAGAAGGGCTGCTCTACTGGAAGCTAACAACTTTATCTCAAACATAGAATCATTCAGGTTGGAAAAGACCCTTGGCATCATCAAGTCCAACCATCAACCCCACTCTACAAAGTTCTTCCCTACACCATATCCCCCAACACCATATCTAAAAGCCTCTTAAACATATTCAGGGATGGGGACTCAACCACCTCCCTGGGCGCCTATTCCAGTGACTGGCCACTCTTTCTGTGAAGAATTTTTTCCTAATATCCAGTCTAAACATACCCTGTTGCAGCTTGAAGCCATTCCTTCTTGTTCAATGGCTAATTACCTGTGAGAAGAGACGAGTACCAACCTCTCTACAATGTCCTTTTAAGTCGTTGTAGAGAGTGATGAGGTCTCCCCTCAGCCTCCTCTTCCTCAATCTAAACAGTCCCAGCTCCTTCAATCTCTCTTCACAAGATTTATTCTCTAGGCCCTTTGCCAACTTCATTGCCCTCCTCTGCACTGGCTCCAGCAGCTTGACTGTTCTCTATTTTCTCTTTCATCATCTAGATAAGAAATTCTACCACCCCATCCCCACCCCCCCAAAAAATTTCACCTCCTTAAGCATCCAGTTTAACATTAATTCCGGTATTTCTACATTGTACTTTAGTCACTCGTGGCTGACTGACAAAATGCAGTAAATGCAGGCAATGTTTGCTTGTGTTAGTTTTACATCATTCACAATTCATTTTATTGCACTGTTTCCTTAAACTCTGTAAAGTACTTGTATAATTCTGCTTCTTTTTTCCACTGGCCAATAACTACTTTGCTTCTAGGTGTTAGACAGTTATAGCCAGGAAACTCGGAAGAGATAAAGCTGTGCCCAAATAAATAACAGGAAAATTAGGAATTATATTCTTCTTTCTTGTTTCTTGTGAAATGTGGGCAAAAGCACAATATTTATGGACTGACCTGCAGCAATTCAAACAAATATTATTTGCATATGAAATCTCTGTTTATAGCAAAAGTGAAATAGTTTTCTGTTCATTTCCTTCACTTCTAAAAAAATTACGTCATATGATTTCCCTCCTGGTCACATCTTCAGCTCTCATTCAATCATTTTCAAGAGTTTACTTGTAGTCATAATCTAGGACTAAATGTAACAAACTAGAAGCTCTCAAGTGCACTTTAATGGTGTGTTATAGACATTAGATACACAATCATTATATTAAGGGTTACATTTTATTTTTGCTTTATTGCTGGGTCCAAAAGTAGGCTGGATAGAAGAGATGTGGGAGCAATAAAATTTTCCAAAAGTTATATTCAGTACTTGAAAAGTGTGAGTTTCAGAGTGGCTTGGCTGGGTTTTTTTCTTTTCCACATGATATTTACAACCCACCAGGAAAGAAAACAGGAGAACCAACAGACAAGAAGTACATCTATCTTGATATTTTTAGGTTCAAATAGAACATAAACCCTCCAAAGTATTTTTAAAAAGTCTATTCTAACAAGACTTCTGGTTAGTATTTTTGGTCCCAATGTATTCACATCGATATCCTAAAATTTGAGTGTTTGTGAGAACTGTTCAACTGCTTGAACACTTGAATTTAGTCACCACTATAGTAACGCTAGTTCACTGTGGCAGCACTTTTCAGTGTGTTTACCTTCATTTATAATGGACAAGAGAAATCTACTTGCCAAAAAAAGGCCTGTATGACATTGAGGATGAGGTGAAGCCATTCAGCGCATCTAAAACATGACAGAAATACTAAGAGAAATTTACTTTCTTAGTAACAGCTTTTAGAGTTTAGGACAGGATATATTTACAAAGCGCTTCACCTTAAACCTGGAAGTAGTTCTAACAAGATGCCCTGCACATTGTGCATTTTAGATTACTTTTGATATTCAGCTTATGGGGGGGGAAAGAAAAAAAAAAAAAAACAGTTTAGCTTTTTCTTTTCCCTTTGCGCTGTCAAAAAATTGTGCTTGTGTGGGACACACCACCCAAGTTCTCTCTAGTACATCTGATTCCACTTAAAAATTAATAAAGCCGTACATGGAGTTGCCAGTAATGCTGGGCAGAACCCATCAAACTAACAGATGCTCGTTCTGGATAACAGGAAGAAACTAAAATTCTACAGGGTTCATGCAGGAACATGACAATTTTGGCCAACATAAAATTTATGCTTTATATTTATGTCTGATTTTCCTTCTGATCTCTAAAATAAGATACCTATTTGCCCCCAGTTGCATTTTGTTTGGGAGGTCTATTTCTATCAGAACAGGGCTGCCATTCAGTATAAGTCAAGTAGGCTGTTGCCTATAGCTGAGGAAACAAAATCATTGCCTTAGGATGAAAAGGTATAGAATCATAGAATGGTTAGAGTTGGAAGGGACCTCTAAGATCATTGAGTTCCAGCCCCCCTGCCATGGGCAGGGACACCTCTCACTACAGCAGGTTGCTCAAAGCCCCATCCGGCCTGGCCTTGAACACTTCCAGGGATGGGGCATCCACAGCTTCTCTGGGCAACCTGTTCCAGTGCCTCACCACCCTCACAGGAAAGAATTTCTTCCTAATATCCAATCTAAATCTCCCCTCTTCCAATTTAAAACCAGTCTTCTACCAGTAGCTTTTTTCCAAGCCCTGCCTGTGCTGGTACCTACATATCTAGGCCCACTGTTTATGGGCCCTTATCCCCCCTCCATTGCCAATGGGGCAGAGAAGTGATGGCAGCTCAGGGTTCCATGCCCTCTTCTGAAAATGGACAATCAGGGTGGTAACACACCTCCTGGGCACTGATGCCTGCCGGCTAGCAACAAGCTTCCTAGTTATTGTCTTGCAAATAAACCCAGCAACTGATATCTGAAAAGCAAGAAAGACCCCTATTTCTGCCCTAAAGCTGGAAATTTCTTTCCTAGCAAAGCATGGCACACAAACAGCTGGTTCTGTACAACTGAGTGGGTAAAAACAGCATGTACAGAAACAAGCAGCTGCCAGCAGGATTGCTCTAAAGCAGTCATGCCTCCATCAAAACAGAGGGATATTCTTCTAGGGGCTGAAGTGTTTGAATAAGTTTGTACTTCTTTGTGTCAGTCCCCTTGTTCCCTCCCCTTTGCTGTAGATTACTAATGTGAGAAGTGGTAAACCAATTAACTGTTTGACTACAATCAAATTAAAAGAGAGAGAGGAAGAAGTTGGTGAAAAAGGAAGAGAGACTGGGATAAGGAAAGAGATCATGGCTGTTATTCTTGAAAGTAGCAAATCAGAAACCGGTGACAATTCCTGCAGCCCTAAAAGGCACAGAGTTCTAGTCCCCCTCAGTGTGAACAGTATTTGAATCTACTACTCATTTTTCCAAAGGAATTAAATATTCTACAATAGCTAAATGGAGTTCAGATGTCACCTTTCTCACTTTTTCACCTACCATGCAAGAGTATGTAAAACTTTGGGAGGTGTGAGGGGAATGTGGTTAAGAAAACCACCTTGAAAGCAGTAAAGACCAAAATCTTGGGCTCTGCTTTCAGTACCATCTATTTATTTGACTCACGAGTCCAGTATTTTACAATACCTTGTATTGTAAATGACAATGTAATTACAATACAGTGTGTTGGTTCACAATGTTTCACGCTGGGAACCAGTATTTCAACTTTCCATCATTCAGAAAAATAGATTCAAGCTTATTTTTAATCTTACTTTGAATCTACTAACACAGTCAACAACACTGAGAAAATTATGTTCTTTAAAATAGAATTTTATTGAAGATGACAGAAATTTAGAAAATTTCAATATTAAATTTTCTTGCTATGTATATTAAAAGACCACATTCATATTTTACATAGCTACTTATGCAATAACTGTGGTCATCGCAACGTCACAGAAAGTTTGGATGATTCTATTTCTTACAAGCAGAATGATTATATTCAAGCAGAAAATACTGGTTTCCTGGGTATTATCAATAATTTATTGAAGTGGTGTCAGAAAACTGCTTATCAGCCTACTAGAAATAGTGGGATGTGGAATCTGTCCTATAAGGTTTACAGTTTGAAAATGCTACAGGAAAAACAACATTCCCTGGCAAATCCAGTACTAGGTAACTGTTACGGTATATTTCCCCTGCCTTCACTTCCTGTTGTTATTTTTGTTAGTTTATTAGCAATTTTAGATTAGATGAGCAACTGTCAGAAGCTCTGGAGTAACTCCTCAGGATTTTAGTTTAGATAGGATTTTTTTTTTCAGCAGTCCAAACCTTTTGGCTATTCTTGATTCCAGTCAACATTACAGGTATTTGTAAATTGAATTAACAGCATAAAAAGGATGTGCTTTATGTTAAAGAAGAAGTTGGAGTAGTACAAGAGGCTAAGGAGAAAAAGAAATAATTACTCGGGCAGATAGCAGCAGCAGATGGTGTTTTCTACTGGGAAATGCATGCAAGGATTCAGAAAAAGAGTACTGTATTGTAGTGCTTTTAAAACCTGATGACAGCACTAACATCTTTCAGAAAATGGATGTTGAACTGTATCTCAATGCTTTAACAGAAACAGAACAGCTAAATTGAGAACAACAAGCAGTATACGGATAACTTTGAATTAGTGCTCATGCTGTCCATCATATACGATGTACCCAAAGACTTACTGGAGAAGGCAAAGAACTGCTGCAAAATGGTCAAGGGTTAAAAGTGAAAAGTTATATAGATTTGTGCTACTCAAAGTCTGGCGATGAAAGCTCAGCACAAAGAATTTAGGGACTGGAGCAGAAAATGTACTATGGAGTCCTCAGCTCCAGCCCACTTTGCTCTGGGACTAGAGCTCACTCGGCCTAGTTACAGCAGTTCATGGACTGATCTGACTCGATGCAACCTGATGCAGGGACAAGCTGCACATCTGCACTTGGCATAACCAGTACTGGCAACCTGGTTTCTCCTTCTTCTCTCCACCAAGACTTCCAAGTCCCTTAATTCCAGCAACAAGGTGCAAGACTGGCACAAAAGCTTCCACACTAACTCTAAAAGTATACTTTTAATTTGGACTGAAGCAAACTACTTTTTCAAGATAGGATGTGAAACCTTTAAAAGATAGACCTCACCAGAAAGTTTGTGAAAGTTAGCTCTTAAAGAGCAATCTGTCCAAACATGCGTGATGCCTTAACTAGCTTGTGCCCTTTTTGCTGAAGTTCACTTGAGGAAAGAAAGATAAAATTAAGGCAATTGCTGTTGTGAAAATCCCATGCTTCTGTGGTCCAGAAATGTTTCCTATTAGTTTTCCAAGTCCAGAAGTGGTGCCGTTTGCTAGTGATTGCAGTGTTCATATTTAGCATGTGAAAATACCATATTCTATTTTTTCTAAATTGTGATCACTTAAATATATAAAATATTCCTCCTAAACGTAAAATGACGATACTAAAAAAATGTAAAAAACTTAAAACCCGATCTGACTTTTAGTTCTAGTTACAATGTACCTAAACTCATTATATGACAGAGTTTGTAACCTAGTCTTTCATTTAGTTTTATAAAACAGGAATTTACTGTGGGATTTAGTGAATTTACTTTCAGTTCCGTATCCATCTTTTAAAGAAGACATTTACGCTTCATAAAGGGAGGAATTGCTTCTATTATTTTCACTGAAATAACCTTCCATCCCCTTAAAACTGTAGTGTTTGCAGTTACCTGAGTTCAGTTTCGACTTTAATGCTCTTCCAGGTACACTAGCTTCACCTTACCTTCTTTGAGGTAGGAGTCATCTCATTGATTGTCTTGAGTAAAAGGAAATGGCTCATGCATCTTTCCTACATTATAACAAATGTCCTTTTGCATTATAATTGAATGGTGATTGTTGTGTTCAATCAATGAGAAAGGTTAAGGGAGCTTCTCTGCCAGCATTTTTAATGGAGAAGTCGATTAAGATTCAGTTTAATCATTCTGGCTGCTTCAGAATTAAAGCAACAAAGACCATCAATGGCACTATAATTACCAGCCTTTCTGTAAGTTTACACTGCTATTTATGCAGCCATAAATTTTGTTATAATGCACAATGTGACCAGGTTAACTTGCTTTGTTTGTAATGCAAAATATTTCCCTTAATTGTACTGGGGATAAGAAATTGTTGTGATGAAGTATATATTATTCAGCCTAATAAAAAAAGGAGAAAAAAAAAAAAGTTAAAACAGCCCCTCAGTAGAGACTGACTGAGGTGAATCAGCCTGATAGCTTGTGTTAAATAGTTTAAAGTCATGGCCTTAACCTTGGGACACTAGAGACATATTCTACTTATTGAACATGGAGACTAGCATCACTCCCAGGTGAGTAAAAAGGGTCAAATATATTATTCTAATCCCTGTTCCAAACAGAGAAAAGGTCATTATACACTACCTATTGCATGTTGCCAAAGAGTGAAAAATTCACATTAGGGACATGGGTGCAAATCTATTTTAGACATGGCCTTTAAAATGTTACTAAAATGAATGATTAAGTGGTCTTGAACAAGAAAAAAAATTCTTGAAATTGATCTCATTTATTAATTAGTTTGATCTTATAAAGGTCTTACTATAAATAGCTAGAAGACTGGAAGAAATTGCTCATTTCAAATGAGAGAGAGGCTATCAATAAATTTGTTTGCTTGTAATATTAATGCCTGTAAGTATGGTTATCTGTTTCATTTGCTACTGCTGAATGGAAGATAACAGGATATCTTGATTTATCCAGGATGTTTAGATAAGCATGTCCAGCGCTTCCAGCACAGCAGAAACACAGGATACATACTTCTGTTATGCTTCTTTTTTTTTTCTTTTTTTTCTTTTTTTTTTTTGCCCCCTCCTTTTCCCTGTAGGAATTTCATTCAAAAGACATTAAGGATTTCTTTTTTCCTCCACAGAGAGGGACAAGCTATGATCAAACTTTTCTCTGACTTAGAGACAGTCTTTCTCCGTGCAGAAGCACAATCTCCAGAGATGGGTCAGTGTAAAAGAGAAAAACAGTCCCTCAGTCAGTATAGGTAGGTAGAGGGCAGGATGCTTTTTCTCCACCGCAAACTCATGTTTTATGGAAAGCTCAACTTCCCTGAATGAACTAATTAATTTTTTTATTTCATATTAGCTAGAAAATCTATTTGTAAATTTGCATGACAATCAGAAACAGGAGTGCATTTTGACCAGTTAAGTTCGTGGGATCCATGTGGGGAACCATCTCAGGCTATAGATTTCAGAGAAATGGATTGCAGCTCACCTAAAGCAAAAAAATCCCTCCTTGTGATTTGACAAAATAATCTTGTAATTTTTTCCTATCACCTTCTTTATTTCTATTAATAACAAATTTTATAGCTTGTAGCTGTGAATCTTAACTAAAGATGGACTGTATTTTGTCCTAGAACAACTTTTCCTTCCTTTTCAGCAGATCATAGAATCATAGAATCATAGAATGGTTAGAGTTGAAAGGGACCTTAAAGATCACTGAGTTCCAACCCCCCTGCCATGGGTAGGGACATCATAAACTAGTAGGAGAGGATCATTTGACTAACAGCAGTTACTGAATGACAAATAAATTAAATTATCGCATCACACAAAAATCTTTAAGCGTACAACTCCTGAGCCTGCCATTTGCTGCATAATTTATGCTTCTTGGAAAGCCACACTTGAAGGCGTAATCAAAGGTATTGATATATACAAATCTGGACCTCCTACTGGCTATAAAACTACATGCACATGTGGTAGCAAGATATGGTTCTTTAATGTATTTCTGTACAAAGCCAGCTCTTTCAGTAGCAGGAAATTATGAAAACCACTAAAGAAGACAATTTAAGAATGTAACTCCTTAAATCTGTCTCCAAAGTGGTAAAGACAAACATGTAAATCAGTTGTTTATGAAACATTCATGTTTGAATTTAAAAGGCATATCAGTATACAGTGAGCATCACTGATATTAAAGTCAGGAGCTTAATCCTCTAAAGAAAACAAAACACATACAGTGCGTAGGCAGCCTGGCATAGTTCCTTCAGATTTTATACATGTGAGTTAGGGTGCGGAGGCTATACTTAATTTAAAATAAGATTGACTAATCTATTTGAGTACTTACTGCCTTGTAAGCAGAGAAAAGAGTAGCGTGCCAGAATGGAAATCATATGGGCCGGGAATTCCCCTTCTGTTGACCACAGAAGGTATAGGCATAATCCATCAAGAACAGAATGCATGCCATACTTTGTTCATTAGCATTTAAAGAGGCTGTTTGGCATCAGACAACAAATACAATTCTTGCAAGAACTTGGCAGCGGACTGTTTGTCAGTTAATGACAATCCACAGCTTTTTCAAGGAAATACTAAATGTTCCCAGGGCTATTTCTGAATTCTTTTCAGCATGAAGCTTGAAGTGGGGCTAACACATTTGTATAGCGGTGACCAGCTTCCAAGCAAAAACATCAGTTCTAAACCTGAAACCGAAACAGATTTGTTGGCAACACATCAACAAATTGTGATGGAATTACAGGATATGTGATATCACATATCTTATCTTTATATTTATGCATTTCCTAAAATACATTGGTGTGTTTAGCATCTCCATAGGCTACAGTCTGGAAAACGATAGAATCTTATTTAGGACTTGGATATCATTATCGACAGTGTGATAACACACAAAGGGAAAGAAAAAAAAAGGAGAAAAAACCACAAAGTTTTTACATCTTTAATTGAATTATCCATGAGGTTTTTGCTAATTGCTTTATTGTTAACAGCATACCAAATTCCCTTCACTCTCTGTATCAAAATCTTCAATTGTGCTTAAGCTAAATAGAAATATATATCTCTGAGATGGGGTCTGATTCTAGTCGTAGATAAATAAATTTAAGATCATATAGGTGAGTATTCATGTATGAGACATATATATCTGGGACTCAGTAACTTAAATGTAGGCATCTAGTACCATGTGAGTTTCCATACAACCCTGGCAGTTGTGACAGACCATAAGGAATTAATACGTACCAGAACGGCCATGTGGCCTTAGGATATGTACCTAAGGGCATCTTGAATAGCACTAAACACCTACATTAAGGTATTAGAATGCCAACCTTTGTATCTGAATTCCTGTTTCAATCACTGACATCCACTTACTTCCAGAGTTTAGAGAGCTATTCAGCTCCCAAAATATAGTAATGAACTTCAAGGAGATCTGAATAGCTCTCTACTCTTGCTGCACTGCATTGGCAAAATTTCCAGTGACCATTAGGAGAGCTTAAATCCAGCTATATCTCATAGAGGTGCTTAGTCTAAAGTTAAACCCCACGCTTAATCTTTGGTACAGAGATGGTAACTTAAATAACAGGCTTACTCTTTTTTTCTTTAAGCTGTATGACTGTACATATTTTCAAATGCTTAGGAGCCATGCCTCTGGTTTTTGGTTCTTTGGGTTTTTTTTGTGACAACTCTCAGAAAGATAGCCTTTTGTGACATAGTTAGGAACAAATTACCCAGCCCAGAAGCAGCTCTGATGCACGGCTGTGATGCTACAGGTCAGACTGGTTTATAAGTGCTGCAGGTTGTATTGTGTCCTTCTATTGTAAAGGTAGAGGCTGTTTGCTATGTCAGGAGAAAGATTTTGAACTTTAACATTTTATACCACAAAGCTTCAAGATATTACTTTCTTTGGTTTTTTCTATCTTTCTTTTTTTTTTCCTTCAAAACATCCAATCAGATTTACAGGACTTCACTTTATAAATTTGGGGCTCGTGGGCTGAAGACCAATTACTAGTAACAGTGAGCTTCAGGAATCTTGAGAAACATTATTTGCAGGCACAAGGGTACCAGCTGATGTGATTCTAATGAGTCTAATGAGACTGGAGCAACAGGGAAAAGTTAAGTACTTAGAGGACCTAGAAAAAGATGCTTTGTTTAAAGAACCACAGCTCCTATGGGAAGTGACCATCCTGTGCTTTTCAAGGTGACTTCTGAATATTCTCAAATGAAGCAATGTATTAAGCAATAAAGTAAGCAAGACAACTGGTGGAGTTCTTATTAAGCTTGAATTGCAAGCCTGCCTGCTAAAGTTGCACATAGATTTTAAACTGAAAGTGTACTGCTGTCAGTCTTGAAGATTTCTCTGGTGGAAGTTTTCCAGGGAAGCTATCAATAAATTATATTTACATACACTTGAAGATACTTCTACATTGCAGGAGTCCTAGAAAAAAGTCTGAGGGTAAATGAGGTCCAGGTCCAACATCAGTAAAATTTTCTGTCACAAGCTTCATTTACAGTGGAAATGAGTTAATAATTACACACCTGGATCCTATAACCCATGAACTTCGTTGCTGAAGAGGAATGATAATATGTTACTAAATCTATTCTAGTTAATGTTTTCTCCTTCCACATTTTCTGCAACATAAATATGGGTTACTTACAGTTCAGAAAGCATGTTGACAGTGCAAAATAAAAATCTGGTTATCAGAGGTACTTGTATAACCTTGCCAGCTGATCTGCTTCATGCAAAGAACAGCAGTGAAGTCAAGGTAGCACTTTTACATGTTGGAAGTTGGAATAGAACTGACTAAGGATTATCACAATGATTTGTATTTCAGGTTGCTTGGATACCATAAATTAGTCTCTTTTTTTTTTTTTTTTTTTTTTTTCTCCAGTAGTGTTAATTGTGCTAGACCAGTTTAACTACAGTACAACCAGACTTGAATTTGCTATTGAGACATATCCTATAGAGAGCCTCCTTGCAACAGCTGTAGGGCAGGATGTTCCACCTGGGAAGTCAGAATCCCCATCAGCTCACAAGATAAGACAACTGTGCTATACTGCACGAAAAACTGTGTCGGTACAGCAACAAAGCAGAAAAGAAGTAATACTGGGAAAATATGAGGTATGGGTCACTCAGCTAGCACTAAAGTGCTTAAATGGGTTTCCTGTGCTATCTTGGTAAACCAGTAGTTTTCCTGTTATCACGCAGAAAGAGCAGGCCTTCCCTTCTTCACACAGGTGTGGAGAATAAAGATTTTAAAGACTGTGAGACACATAGAAGTTACAATACTTCAGACTGTGAATATTCATAAAACAGAAAGCAAACCCAAGGCATCATACATGATGTATAAGCCAGAACCAAACAAAAAGATTGGAGATAAAGCACATGAATCTATTCAGAAAGAATTGGTGGAATTTAGGTAGCTGGACCTTAAATCTCTGACCTAGTCTTGGCCTTTCTTTATAGTAAATGGAAAGCTATATGCACTTTCAGAGGACGTTTCATCTAACCAAATACAGAGTCTCCTTTGGAATGAGGCATTCTGCTCTATTGCTCTCCATTGACTATAATGAGCTCACATGTAGGCATCTACACTTAGGTGAATCCGGTACTCAGATGGTAAGAGGAGATGGAGCACAGTCCACATGCAGCATTTTGAACTCTGGGTTGAGCAGTGTTGAATAAGAGGATCAAAAGAGAAGAGCTTGGGAGAGGTATAATACCCTTCATACGTTGGCTGCCAGAAAAAGCAATACTGATAAGTTATCTTGATGTGGAATTAATAAAGTTCTAGATGTTTGTATTTGTCCTTTTTGGCCCCTGCCATTCACAATAAAATCATTGTTTCATGTTAATAAGAGACTGATCCTGCACACATTGAAGTAAAAAAGAGTAGAAGTATATTATGCAGAATGATTGGCAATCATAGACTGAGGTAGACTGATCATCCAATTAAATCATAGAATATTAAAAAGGTCAAAGTAATATAGAGCCAGTCTAATTAACAGACAATGAAATAAAATTCTGATTCTCACACTCTTGAATATAAGCCCAGTCCTGAAAACAAATTACCTACTTTATTTATGAAAGTAGTTCCTTTGACTTCAGGGTACTTCATAAGGGCATGTGGATCCTTGCTTATGGATTAACTTGCAGGATCAGTGCCTACAATTTTAGTTCTTCTATCCTATTCAGGTAGCTTTAGTAAAATATTTAATTTTTTTCATTCCTTATCTGCATCTTGCAAGGAGGCTCTTATAATCCTTTTTGTCTTCATGAACAGTAGATAAAGATTCAACCCTTTAAAACTTCATTAATATGTTGTCCTAATGATATCAAAGGTATAGTATAATTCAAACGTCAGTTCTATGTCTGTCTTCTGTGGTTTATGTGGATTTCTATTAATATTTAATTTGGTTCATTACCTTATTTATTGTGTGTTGGTTAAAGGAATTCGAAGATGGAGGTGCTGTGTTAACATAAAAGTCTCCTCACACTGAAGCCGGAACCAAATATGATGCATGCACAATAATGCTGGGACTTTGTTTATAATAAACATTTTAAATGACTGATTTTTTCTCATAAATACTCTAAGTAGGATGATCTATGAGATTTCTAATTTATTCTTGTTTAAAATTTAACCATGCTTTTTTAAAGCATATCAATTTTGTTAATACCATGTAATTAAAACATGTCAGTGCACAGCAAGTTTTAGTCTAAATTAATGACTATGAGAATTATTTTAATTAAATAACCAATTATAGAAAAATCGCAAGCATGAGAGCTGACATTTAAATGAATTTCATTTAAATTGCTTCTTAACATTGTCCCATCTAGGACACTAATGCAAAATGAACTATTGTATCAACATAGATTATCACTATTTTTGTATGCACATAATGTATTCATATTCAATCACTGGAACAGAGCTGAATATTTCGTATTGATCTGAAATGTCTATGAACAAAATACAACAGAATAAGCTGAAGTACAAACAAAAACCCCTTGTAGTTCTGTGACACAGTACAGCTGCATTTCTCTTGTTTGCACACGCCTGTTTTCATATTTCAGTTCTTTATTCACTTCTAAATTTGCTTTTCCACTTGGTGCAGGGTGAACTTCTAAAATTGCTGAGCATTTAAGGGACATTTTAAATTTGGGCTCTCTTGTAAACATGCATGAAAAATCATGAAGAGCTCTTCAGTTTTCATGTCAGGTTTTAAGAAAAATAATCCTCTGTTAGAAACAGTTGCTGGAATACACTTTGCTCTCTTTTAACAGGAAAGTAAGAATAGCTTAGATAGATAGTTAACTAAATTACTCTTCTGCACTGCACAAATCGTTACTGCATTTGTCTAACAATCACATTCAATTTAATCAGATGCACGGTGCGAACTGTGCCAGGAAACTCCTTGAAGCTCTTTTCAAAAGTGAGTAACAGTATAATACATTGCAAAACTGTTCTTCTCTACTGTAGCTTTAAAGATGTCACAGAAAAAGGGGGAAAAAAGGCTCCTGCATTTTTGTTCATTGATTAACCAGTAATGTTATGTATAAATAATGTATCTGACAGTATGGCAGCCCACTTGGGACATTGTGCCATTTACTACAAAATAGGATGCAACATGCAACTGAGCAGCAAGAACAAATTAAACATCTTTCCTTGGTAACTTTAGCATTTTTATGAGGTGATAAACATCACTGTGAGAAGAAAAGCAGATGTAGATATTTCAACAATATTAACCTTAATCTAAAGCTATCTAGAGACACAAAATAATATTTATAGATTCCTTAAAAATGCTTAAACTGTGTACAAAATGTATTGTCCTAATCTCTGTATTTTTTTTGGGACTCCCATGGAAACCAGGATTTTGTTACAGAATACTGCAACTAAATTCAGTGAAGTATTATGTGTAATCTTACCTTGTTAACTTGTAATACAGAGATATCACTGCAACATGTGCTGTGGGGAATCTGCAATGTTAATACAGGTGTGTGTTTTAAAACCATGGCACTTGTGAAATGTTGGTGTTCTAAGTCAAATTAAATTATATATAGAAATTATGCATAGAAAATATGAGAATTTTTCATTTAACACAGCCTGGAAAATTCACGGGGTTTATGTGTTTGGGTTCAAAAATGTTTATGAGAGCATTTTCTCACTGCAATAGAATAACTATAGTTCTTTTAAAAACTATTAAAATTGTTATACTGTTATAGAAGTTATCTAAATATCAACTCAAAATGTTTTGGGTCACTGGCAGTATTTTAAATGAAATCAATGAAACCCTCAAGTAAAGCTGCAAGGAAAATAGAAATTATAAGACAAAGAATTATTATTTTGTAGAATATAAAAAAAAAGCAAAGGATATGTATTGTATCTGGCAAAGGATGATTTCATAATTATATCTCAATCTCTTTGCTCATGTATGAAAAGTTTTCATAAAATGAATATGACTAAAATGCACAGGTATTCACTGTTTTTTATTTTAAAAATATCAAACTTTATGGAAATAAAGGTGTTAAACAGCAGTTTTATGCGATTATCACTAATAAAAACATAACAATGGTATCTGTATTCTCAAATTAATCCAGAGGAGTTAGGTAGCCAAACCTTAATGAAAATCAGTATGAGGTGCTAGCCCAGCTCCATTTGCTTGCTGTGGAATTTCCAATCACTGCATTAAATATTGTTAAATGGAACAAGTGAGTAATATTCAACATGATTCAGTACCATACACCCTGAATTTGTAACTATCATCACTAAATCACGTGATCACTAAATCAAAGTATCTTTCTGTGTATTGAGCTAAATACCCGATTTAGACCCTCTATTCATTGCCCTTTTTACAATACAGCAGAAGCTGTAGCAGTTTATTTCACATCTACACAATAATTAATCTAATATCCTCTCATACTTAATGGTTACAATGGTTAATGTTTATACCTGAGGTAATTCCCATTGCGCAGTGAAGAGGATTATCCACTTGATTAAAAATAAATCTTTTCACCCCTGCACTTGATTTTGTACCTCCCTGGGGAAGCTGACCATAATTTCTTTCTTGCTGTACCTCATGCCACAAGTGATAAGCCCATTTACATGGCCAATACTGAAGGCAACACTGGGCTTTAAACAGGACAGTAATTCAGTGGAGTTATTTTATCCCAGCTCCATCTGGAAACAAATTCCTATTGCTTAGTTTTTGCCGCTAAAGCCACCCGTCTGCCATCATGCATTTCCCAATGCTGTGTCCCACAAGATGCTGCGGTTTTTACTTTTCTCTCAGAACATGGAATAAGCTCGTCTAGAATGGTACTAATGGGAGTAGAACAAATGGGAAACGGTCGCTGGAAAGCTACCATCCAGTCTTGAGTACAGAGAAGTTTGTAGCAGGAAAGGCCAAAAGGCAGTGACTGAAGGGGCTAAGGGCAAAGTTTATGAGGTTGATTTAGGCATGCAAAGGAGATAGGTACCTAAACTGGGATTCAAAACAGCTGGTGTTCTCAGCCAGCTAAGTCCCATGTTAAGTGTCTCTGTGAATCTTGACCCAAGAGCTGCACAGGTGCCTAAGCAGGTCAGGAAATAGTGGTTCACCTGCAAGCAAGCTCCTAATTGTGACTCACCAGCACTGTGAATGATTTGTTATATCTGGCTGCATATCCTTAATTTTCTATTTTGTTTGGTTACAAATGCTAGACCATGTCAAATGGACATGTGCAAGGTGGCTCAAATAAAAGGCAGCTTCCTTCTCAACTGATAGGTATCCTGTGAGTCATATATGTCTACTTCAGAAATAATTGTATGTTTTCGANCAAACCCAAGAGCTCTGGCAAAGTAAGCTGGATTCTAGTCAGGCTCATATGTCATCAGTGAAGCTATTCTATTTCCATGTTTCCCGTTGGAATGCCAAATGCTGTCCTTATTTGCACCTTCAGAACCCCACTGGAGACAAGGTGTCTACTCAATTGGAGTAATTTGGCCTGAGAAAACTTCACTGTTGGCAGTGACTTTCAGATGCCAGCTCAAGGTTTTCACTACTGGCAGTTAAAAAGAAAAATATTGTTATGCCTAGCCTGAGTAATGCTGATACAAATACACAGAGATAGAGCAAATACAGAACTCTACCAGGTACTTTTGCAATACTTCACTTCAGAGCTACAGCTTCCTCCTCATCAACAAAAGCAGCTCTGTAAGTCAGCTCAGGATGATAATTTGCTACGTGGTTATTTGCAAATCTTTATCATTTGTAATGGATTTCAGTAAACTTTCTAAAGAGACTGAAGATAACTATGGAATGTGCTGCTGTATTTGCACCCAGAAAATTATCTTTGCCCACTGAAAGAACAAATCTAAGCATAATAACAGATAAGAAAACATTAATAATTTTCTATTTCGGTAGACAATTACAGTAGCAAATTAGAGCAGATTTTCTCTTGAATGAAGATTGCCTCCTCAGTTTTATTGCCCAGCTCTGCCAGAAGTCCCTACATGCTGCAACAAGGGATGCTATGTAAAACTTCAAGAGAGGGAACACCAATAGCACAAACTTCTCCATGAGATCCTTCTACCTGACAGTATAGACCACATTAAACAGAGTTTCATGTACATATGCATTTTTGCATACGTGCCAGGTGGGCAGACACAGAGTGATCTTGAGAGAGACAGCTTGATAACCTCGGTAACCTCTAAAGGATGCTCCAGCTAAACAATGAGCACCACTGTTCAGGTTCATGGAGAGTGAAGTGTGATATGGACAGTATTACTGTTGCATTTAAACTGCATTTGAGTTCATGAGGGGAAGAAAAATCATGCCATCTCCTGGCTTATATGCTATTCAGTCAGTTACCTACCTGTTCTCTCATAATACACTCACACCTCAACTGCTGTAGCTGCCTAGTATACAAAATATTACAAACAGGATTTTCAGTCAACCATTCAGTTTCATAATTTCTGCGTGAGCTGCAGAAAACATTTTGGTTTGGTAACCCAAAACGAATTCAGACAACTAAGGTGATAATGAAAATATAAAGGATCCTTTTGAAGTTCTCCCAGGATACCTAGAAAAGTACATTTTGTTTTAAAACTGAATTTGTCCACAGTCAGGTTTCTGCTATTGGATCATTTTTCTGTCTCTCTTTCCTGCTGTATCAAGAATCCTCTCTCCTTGCAAAAGTCTTCTGTCCAAATGAGACACATAATCATTATAGTCATACTACTCTTTTAGGGAAACAAAACAACTTGAGCTCTTTAAGTTTACCACTGTCCAACTTACCTCTTTTGTAGCTCTCTTCAGATCTTCTCTCATGTTGCTAGTGCAACTGTACAGTGTGATGGCAGAACTGCACACAGTATCCGTCTATTACATTTATTTTTTTCCTAATGAAGCTAAAAGACTGACACTTCCTTCTCAGCACCCTCCTGCTGAAGTGTTTGGTGGTTGCACGCTAATACATATCAGAGCCAGGCTCTGATCTACTCACTTATTCACACTAAGCAAGGGTATTTGCCTAGCAACTCGAACATGTATTATTTCAGTCTCAAATTAAGACCTTGATAGAAAATAGAAAATAAAGATATTTCAGGAATACCATATGTTATAAAGCATTCTTGTAGTCTAAATTAATTCTACATAACTTGATATCCAACTCATAGATAAAGAAAAAGCAGTAATCGCTTCCAGGTGGAAATTCCAACTTTAGATCAGCTGAATAGGTCTATGGATTATGCATATCTTTTTCCATTTAGACTACCTGCAGCCTGAAGTTAGGTATGCAGAGTCATATAGGATGAAATCAGACTTCCATGCACACATTACTAAAGTTTTCCCAGGTTGTTGCTAAAATCCATTTGTGTATACTCTTTTTAATGTTTTGGTTTAAGCAAAAAAAAACAACAAACAAAAAAACCCAAAACAAAACAAACAAACAAAAGAACATTTAAAAATTATTTTATTAACATTCCTATTACAATCCTGTATGAGTAAGGTAATGAAGTCCCTGACCACAAAAAATTAAGTTTCTACAATTTCCACAAGAAATTATTATCTTCTCTTATCAATGATTTTTGACACTCAAGATATTTGCTGAGACACAGAGAAATAAGGCACAATCACAGCTCTTCCCATTGGTAATAAACTATTCCATAAATAAACATTTACTGTTTCCTTCTTAGGAAAATTACCTTTAGTGCTTGGATAGATTTTCCAATATATAGGTCAATCTGTCCTAACCTTTTCTGAAGGAAAATGAGAAATGTTCCCTATGAACAAGATAAGACATACTGTATCTAGTGACACTGTTTGCAAACACCAAATAGCAGCAGACTCAAGAACTGCAATATAAAGCTATCAATTAATTTTGTTGTAACTGTATGCACCTGTGAACAACTGCTTAATTAAAGAGGCAAACAGAAATCTCTCACAATAATGCTTCAAATTACTTGCATTTATGTGACTCAATTAGTTGGAGTGGATAAATACAATTGGAAAGCTGCCATGTGGACTTGTGAAAATAAAGAAAAGATAGAACTGAAGAGATACAAAACCACATGGGAGGACTTGGGCAGATAAATACAGGTAATTCTCAGTGGTTCATAGACCTGTGCAAACAGAGAAGATAAAAGAAAAAGATTCTGTGTAAATATATATAAATACCTCATTTACTGTCACGGAGTTCTGCTTTCACACACAGGAACATTAAGGGGATTGTTTGTTTTGGGCAACATGCTCACAGGGCTCAGATCTGCTTTAATTTTGCCATCAGATGTAGTAATTCAATTCCTTTTGCCTTTAATGAGTGGCAGAGGTGTTTACTGCTACTGTAGGCATGTTAGAGTGTCTTACCTACCCTCTAAAAGTTCTGCTGGAAAGGCACAGGTCTTCCATTGCCTCTGATCTACCTGCCTGCCTAAATGTCTCAGATACCCTGGGGGTGTTCGGATCAGAAGTCTGTATGTCTCCTGCTGGTTCCCTTTCCTACCCTCCGGTTCCCATAGTGAAGAGGTTTTCCAGAGCATGTGAACCATGTTTTTGGGGCATGAAACTAAACTAGAAGATAGTCTCCATGTGAGTACATTGAGTGAACATCCATCCTCTGGGACCAGACTAGAGATAGCCCAAAGTGAAAAAATGAGATGTGTGTGATGTGAACATCAGGTCTTGAACCTTGTGAGAGTGTTCCTTTTATGTTACTTCCTGATATAGATGTAGCCTAAGGCATTTAAAGTGACACCAGACACCTTAGTCACTTGAGTTCCTTCTTCAATTTTCATTGGCCTGTTTCAGAAGAGGATTTAACCCTATATATGTGCAAGTCCATAACTGAAAATGCCTTGTTCTCATGTTCACATGCAGTTCAGTGTCATCCAGTAGTATCTTGAGAAACCTTGCTACTGACAGTCATTGTCTGCAATGGGGCATTTCATTAAGACTGAATGATTGACACCAGGAGCCAATTAAACACATCAGACTTTCCCTTCTTTCCCTTCCAGATGAGGCCTCATCTACAAATGGCAAAGAGGATAAGAAATGGGACAGATTACACTTAAAAATACTCTCAAGTGTAGGATCCAAAATCAATTTTACTTGTTAACTCAGTCTTCTAAACGCAAACACTATTTTTTTATAATTATTTTTAAATTAACTGTGTTGTCTGAGCTCACAACCAGACATTCTGTTCCCTAAAGACTGGCCAAACATACTTGGCTTGGTATTTGGGTCAATGGATTTGTACATGTACATTGTAACTGAGCAGTGGGATATTCTTCCAGGTAGAGCAGAGAGCAAATGACCAGGGCAGAGGAGGGAATAAGACATGCTGAAAGCAAAAGACAAAATTATAATTTTCTGCGGGAAAAAGAAATCGTTAAGCCAGTTTAATGGCTTTCAGACTGCTATTCAAAAATCATAGGTTGTTTTTTGTTTTGGCCTCTCTCTCTGGAATACTTCTTAGCGTATTGGTTTATAGCAGATAGGTTTTCAATATCCAAATGCATACAAAAGGTTCCCTCTTAATATTTTTGAGGTTAACACTGAAATGAATGTTATGAAGACATAATTATTCGCACTTTAAAAAAAAATTCTGTCCATTTGAGACAGAAGGGCTACCAATATATTTCGTCACACCATTTTCACTATACTTGTATATTAAAAATAGGTTTTCTTCATTTTCTATCCTTTTTCACTTTTGATTGCCCTCACCTTTTCCATTTCAAAATTTTTGTAACTGTAACTGATATTTTTCATTTAGAGCAAGGTCATAAGATATGCATAGTTGTCCCAACTGTTATTTACCTTCCTCAAAAGCAAATCATGCAGGTAAAGGCACAAGATACAAATAGATTTGTTAGCCAACCCAGTCTGGCTGTGAAAATCTACCTGTGACCTAGAGGACAAAACTCCTCACACTTCTAATTGAAGTCAACTACCCAGCTGACAGGCAAATATGCTTTTGAGGGCTCTTTTGCTGCTGTGATGATAGCATCTTGAGGTTGTTCCCAGATGGAGGGGAGGGAGGTAGAAGTGAGAGTCAGAGAGTGTGACAGTCACTCATCTATCTTGGAAACACTGAGGACCTTGGAAATATGAATTAAATTAGGCTGTGCTTTCATGAACACTTTAATCTAACTTAAGTATGAAACACTGCTAAAGGAGATGATCCCTCCGTCCTCTCCCTTGTGCCAGCACAGGAGATCATGTGGCTACCTTGTCAGGTAAAAGTGGGAACTGATCCAACACCCAGCCCCCAAAATATTAAAACATTTTAGTTGGATCAGTTGCTTTTGCACAAATGCTAATGGGGGGCGGGGGAATAGAGTATACAGGGAGAAAGGGCCAAGGGAGTTACCACATTCAGTAGTAGTCTGGGCTTATATCATCTCCAAGGCATTGGTAGACTACAAACATAGAATCACAGAATTGTCTAGATTGGAAGGAACCTTTAAGATCATCTAGTCTTACCATCAACTTAACTCTGATTAAAAAACAACAACCCATCACTAAACCACATCATTAAGCAGTATGTCAACCCATCTTTTAAATACCTCCAGGGATGGTGCCTCAACCCTGGGCAGCCTATTGCAATGCTTAATAACCCTTTCAGTGTAAATATTTTTCCTCATACCCGATCTGAACCTCCCCTGACACAACTTGATGCCATTTTCGCTTGTCCTATCGCCTGTGACTTGGGAGAAGAGACTGACCCCTGACCCTCTAAAACCTCCTTTCAAGTAGTTGTAGAGAGCAAAAAGGTCTCTCCTCTGACTCCTCCAGGCTGAACAGCTCCAGGTCACTCAGCCTCTCCTCATAAGACCTGTTCTCCAGACCCCTCACCAGCTTCATTGTCCTTCTCTGGACCCACTCCAGCACCTCAATGTCTTTTTTGTGATAAGGGGCCCAAAACTGGACACAGTACTCGAGATGGGGCCTCACCAGTGCCAAGCAGAGGAGGCCAATCACCTCCCGAGTCCTGTTCACCACACTATTCCTGATACAAGCGAGGACACAGTCACCCGCAGGGCTTTGAAGTGAAGCCCTGACTCAACAGGTTTGACAGCCAGCACTGTACTTTTGGGGAAGTGAAGATGTGGTCCTAGGATAATATGGGGGACAGCTGCCACTTTCAGCACCTGTTGCAGTTCTTATAAGACTAATCAAACTGATGTAAACCACACTGCAATATCAAAGATGTATTGTGATAGTACCGAGCATTTTAAAACAAAGGAGAACGGTAAGCTTATTTTTAATGATTGTTAGAAAAATCCCATGGCCTCCTCTTTCTCTCTTTCTTTTCCCCCCCCCCTTTTTTTTTTTTGTTTTGTTTTGTTTTGTTCTTTCAGGGACAAAATAGTCAGGCTTCGTAGTCATTAAATGAACTGAAAATTCTTCTGCCCAAGCTTATTTTTATCATTATTGATCTAATTAAACTATGCTTGTTTAATAAGAAAATCCAAAACTGAAGGAGTTATTTCTAATCAAAACAGTGTTGTCAAAAACCGATGAAGTACAGTTTCCTAGCTGCTTATGTTGTAGTGGTAGATGACTGGTTTTTCTTTCTCCATGCTAGGTATGTATGTAATACGCATAAGTAATGAATGAAGAACTACCAGGTCAAAAATCTTAGAAACTTTGAAAGTTCCTCTGCCTTCCAGCACAATATGCATTACTTTCAGTCAGCTCCTCCTGGTCTATGTAGCTGTGAAAACAGAATCTGCACGCTTCTTGTACAACTAGTACCCAAAGTTGATGAGAGGAGTAACAAGGTTGCACAGGTTGGCACAGTAACCCATGGGAGTCCCATGACATGTCATTGTGGCTACAAGTGCAGAGTTCATGAAGAAAGTTACCTTTATAGGATTGTGACCCTGTGTGATATTTTGTGTGCTGTCCAGAGTGAACTCTGAGGACTAAAATGATACTGAATTTACTTCCTTTCTTTTCTTCCAATATGTCCTCAGCCAGATTCTAGTGACACAGCAGCTGTAGCAATACTGATGAGTGTGATGAGGAATTTGTCTTTAGGGTGAAGGCTATGATCATTTTTTTTCCTTTCTCCTTCCTTCCTTCCTTCCTTCCTTCCTTCCTTCCTTCCTTCCTTCCTTCCTTCCTTCCTTCCTTCCTTCCGCTCAACCTACAGTTCATATATGAAATCACCAAACAAACTGAAAGCAGAAGCACAGATCTAGAAGGAAACCCTTTTGAACAAATACAGATAACTACAATGTAGCTGTGAGCTACCAGTGTGCTAGTCAGTCAAACTCCCTTTAAGGATGCTTTTAGGCTGTAATTCATTTCATCTTAAAAGAGAAGTCTACAATAAGTCTGGTGAATAATAGACCGGAAACATATATGACTCTACATTGGCTGTAAAAGGTGATCACTACAGCCCAGAGATCTAAAGCTGGGTAGTAGCAATTCTGTCACTGACAACAGAATTTTTCTCAGCTGTCATCCTCATCATGGCAATCTCTAATAAAACAAAAGATAATAGACAAATCTTTAATGATCACATTTGAACTTCAGGTTTATGTGAAATTTTACCCATTAAATCAAATTTTACCCAAATCAAATCTGCCACAAAAATGGAATTTTTGCAAAAACTTTTCCCACATTCCCACTATTTTCTCGCTTGACTAAATATTCTCACTCTTCTGCCCACATACTATTCCAAATGACGTGGTCATACTAGGGATGTATGTAGAAATAATAAACGAATGAAAGATGCATAAAAAACTTTTCAGTTCTTAAAGACCCCTGTTAAGTTTTGCCCTCAAATGTTAATTAAAGCTGTAGTTTAAATAGTTTTAGCAGAAAAAAAGTCTTACTTAAAACAGTTCAACTGCAGTGCCAATTTCTTTTCAAGAATATATTGATTCCTTCTTGCAAAACATTATTTCAACCTAAGTTTTGAAACTGAAAATCAGTTTTGAATGGCAAAATATTGTTTGTTCCATGTTCTGTGTTCAGAATGCTTTTGTGCTACAAAGGCATTTCACCATTATTCTCCCTGATTTCTTTATCTGAATAAAAAAGAAGGAGAAGAAAAAAAACTTTGATGCATTGTCATGCTGTGATGGGATATGTTTTTTGAAGTCTTTGCATTGCCTTATTGGTCTTTATTATTTAAATGCCTGGCTTAAATTTATATGATGAATTGAAGTCTGGGGGGGTGTACCCATATTAGCTGTAATCCAGCCAGCACTTTGGAGTTTGCTGCTACCCATATTACTTTTGATTTGTGTGGCAAATCTCCAGGTTTGAAGTTTCATTGCAAGTGCCTGAAATCGGAGTAGGATGAGCGTTGTTATTTTCATTGTTTGGAAAACAAAAATGTACCTCTGATAATTTTTGTCTTTGATTACTGCTTCTTCAAAGGATTTAAAACAGAATGAAAGCCTTTGAAAATTTTAGAGATGAAGAGACATGAGAGTTATTCTGTATGCACCAGATAAACAGATGTCTTAGCTTTCAAACTAAACCCAGAAAATATAATCACAAGCTTCATCAGAAACAGATAACAATCTAGGTGCACAGTACTTTACATTTTACTAATGTGCAATGGGAGAAATAATAATACTACTTCCTTCACTTGTCTAAATATTTGTTTCAGACTAACAGCTCAAAAAACATGCTGGTAATAGCAAACAAAATATGATAAATTCCTTTGAGGGGGAAATATTCTCAGCATAATGTCATTATAAGCAGAAGTAAACACACTTTGAAATGTATTTGCAAATAAGTAAGACACTTATAATGCTGAAGGTCTTAAATTGTGAATTCCCAAATTAATAGGTATCAGATGTCATGAGTGCTTTTCATCCTGTATTAGAGTCACACTGAAAAGTTCCAATAAATTTAAGTTGAAGTTGTAATCATCCAAAGGATGACTATATGACAGGGCCCATTCTTAATATATGGAAAAATGCCTGTTTGGAAATACGTTAAACTGTTTAGAAAGAGCTGATGATGTGCATTATTAAGCCAGCCTCTGCAAAATAACTTCCAGGAAACCCTAAAATACAGATGGATCTGATTCACCCACAGAAGAACATATGGAAGAAATGCAGGGTTTCTTATGTTCCTCTTGGTTCCAGATACTCAAGATGTTGAACTAGTGTGTGTACCTGAGCTCTAGGTAATGGGCAGGATAGCCATAGGAAACCTGACTTAATCAAGCAGAGAAAAGCCTGAAGGAATTCAGATCGAGTTTAAGGTTTCTTTAGGCTGCATTAAAAGGAACAAAGTGATTTCTGTAAGTTCAAATGAGTTACCTCTGTTTACAAAATGACAGACTCCCACATCAGAAAGTCAGTTTGTTCCTCTGTAGAGGAAAGAAAAACACACAATGCTCTAATTCACCAGAAGAAAATTGAGTTCAAAAGAGAAAGTACAGAAATAGAAGTCACACTCATTTCCACTGCAGAAAATCGTAATTAAAATGGTGTTCACAGAAGACAGAAGAAATAGTACCAAGAAAAAGAAGGTTCTTTAAAAACACGAGACAAGATAAAATTCCGATTCAAAGAGGAGAGAGGTGGAAAGTCATGATTAAAATTGGGAAAAAAAGAAAAATCAAGCCTTAAGTTATAAGAAGAATAAGTAAGGAAATTTAGAGATGAGCAAGGTATAATATTTGAGTAGTGTGTACATCAGCTGTCTCTCTAGGCTTTGAGATCCAGTTGTTGCTGTTAAGGTGTAAAGTTGGGCTGAGCAGGACTTTAGCAGTAATGCTGAGGTTTAACACTGAAAGTGATTCACATTTTGAAAAACATTAGAGAGATCCATTAGAGAGCAGCCAACACATTAATATTTCAAGACTCCATAATGAGAAGTAATACTATGAGAAGTACAATTTTTAGGCTTTCATTGACAACTAATTACGATTCTTGTTCTTCTGTATACACTGCTGTAGAAACAGCAAGCTGGACCTGCAACACAGACTTCAAGAAAAGTAATGAGATTGTGGAGAATAAAAATCATTTTATACCAAACACTTTTTATTTGGATTAAAATTTTAGTTAAAGACAAGGTGACATACCCAAAACCTCTGCCTTTTCATGACTGGCTCATTGTGCAATTGCACTTCCATTTTGACCTAAATGGAAAATTTTATCTTCGTGGTGCCACCCCTAGCTAGTTCTACAATGCTACTTCTAGGGACTGATCCCTGACAACCAGCCCAAGTGACATGGACTTACCCACCAGCACATTTTGTTTTGAGCCAGTTTCTTTGATGTTCCCCTGTGGGTTGGCCATATTATTATTTTTTTTCTGAAAAGTCTCCCTGCAGCTCTTATACTGCATTTCTATTCTTGTGTGTATGTGTTTTCAGTCCTGATGTGAGGACTTGTGTTACCATCTACAAGATTAATGGCTTTGTAACATAAAGCTGAGGGGAATTGTGTACCTGAGGATAGTGAGGGTGCTTAAGAATGAAAAGCCTCTTGGGGCAATGTTGGAGGACTGCTGAGGGAGAAGGGGTAACATGTTGTGTGGTTCAGACATTCAGGAAAGATCCACTGAGTGAATTATTCTCCAGTGGTTGTCCAGTCTTTGATAGAGCTAGCTGTAGCACAAAATAGTAAGGTAGGGAACAGCTAATTAGTGTGGATGATTCAGTGTCCAGCTCACTGCTTAATTCTTTTGTTTTTCAGTAAATACATCCTTTTAGGCCTGATTCTGATCTTGATTTGCACGGTTGTAATTTAAGCCAAATTCTATTTGTATTCATATCACTGGACAAACACAGCTGCTTTGAATCAGAGCCCTTGTGGATACAATATTTTGCCTGCTATCTTGTCTCAGTGTATTTAAGAAGTTTGATTCATAAAAGACATAAATCAGATATTTAATAATTCAGATGATAGGTGGTGTACCTATGAAACTGAACAGTAAAGTCCAGTTTATGCTACTCTCCATGTTTATCCTCCTTTTTTGTTGGTATTAGTGTGCTCTGATTTCCTTCTGCCTCTCTGTAGATCCCACTGTCTGGTTCCCTTTGACACCAGCTTGGTCTAGTGTCAGTTGAATATAAAACTGAATACTTCAGGGAGATCTTTTCCAGTTCTGGCAGCTCTCGAACAGCTAAACTTCATTTCAAGACTGGTTTGTTGTTCTGTTATGGTTTGGTTTTTTTGAAAGCAAATCTCAAGCCTGTATACGGCAAGAGAAATGGTAGCAAATAACTATGCATATAAATTCCTATTTATCGAAAATGAAACTATTATAGCAACATAAAAATCAATGTTTGTCCAATTATTTTCTGCAAGCAGTACAGTACATTGCAACATAGTTTCTCATTAGATTAAATCAAAACTGTTCTTAAATACCATTTTACCAGCTGTTACTGAATAAAGGGTGAAACAAACAGTTTGTAGCATCAGATATGTAGCTTTCTGGCACACATCTTTGCCAACTTTACAACATCTGTGTATAATGTTTAAAAGAAACAAATGCCCTCAATGGTTATTCTTCCTTTTAATTAAAATTCACCTTTTTCCTTCCCCGTGAAGTAGCATCCTATGTTTGTGCTAGTATAAACTGAAAACATTGCCAATGAAAATGCATTGAAATTTGTAAAAGAATTCCTAGTCTTTCTTTCTTTCAATCATTAATAAAAATGTGGTGAAAATATTCTTACAAGCAATCATATTTCTTCAGTAATTACTTAGGAGGTCACCTTTGTTGTTTATTATTTTTTTTTTGTTTGGGTTTTTAATTGGCTTCTTTTTAATTATTATTTTTCCCCCCAAATAGAGATACAATATAGTCTGCACAGAGATTAGCAGTGTGTACTGAGTGTTAGGTCTGTACATCAGAGATGTATTCAGATGTCTGTGAAGCTTGGGTCCTCTTGAGTTTCCGGATGCTGTGTCTCCTAAAAAAAATCTCACTCTATTCAGTGTCATTTATACCTGATCCCTGATTTCATAGGGACCCTCTCTGAGCTGCTAATAGTGGAAAGAGCCCAAGCTGCTGTAAAATGACAATGTGGCTGTTGTCTGCTTTAGCCTAGCAGGCAATATAATTGCATGGCCATGCGAGAGGCATCCCAATAGGACGAGAAAATCTCAGCCATGGGACAAGCTGCAGATTGTCTTCTGTGTGCTAAGCACTGATTCCTCCTCTTGCTTTGTCTAATCACTTTGCCTTTCTGTTTTGCCTTCCTGTTTGGAAAGTAATAATAATAATATTTAGCTTCTTCAGAAGATGTGGGTTTTTTTCACGAATAAGTGTAAAGCAACAGAATGCTATTATTAGACATTGTGGGGGTGAGGAGAAGTAAGATTAAAAAAGAACTAAGATTAAAAAAAGGAAAATGTTTGGGAATTAGAAGATCAAGGTAACTAAAAGAAGGGCTGGGGGAAGAAACCCAAAGAAAACAGAAGGTGCAGAAGGCATAAGAAAAGCATAGCTCAGAATAACAGGGGAGGCACATTTGCCAAAGGGAAAATGACAGATGAAAACATTCCTCTGGTTAAAGAAATGAGCATAACTTCAGGGAAATGAGGAAACGATAAAGAAAAATGAAAGAAATCAAAGAGATACCAAGTAGAATGGTCACAATCAAGTGAATGAAGGAGGAGGGCTTCCATGTTTGATGGATTTTGCCCCCTGAAATTGGAACTTCTCGTACGAAAAACAGTTGCTTAAGTAAACTAAATTAATTTAGGCACTCAATGAGGAAAGGTAAGTATTTGAATATGCATGAAAAAACACTCAACTTGGTAACAACATAAGGAGCATAATAAATAAAAATTGAGCACAAAACTCAAAATCAGTCTTGATAGGGAAGTATTATTATTTTAAAATTAAAATAATTTACATAATACCATATATTTAGGCAGAATTCTATAAAAATAAATAAGACAAGTTCCCAGCCCTGGAGAGATTTCAGTCCTAATAGGATATGACAAACAAATGCAAGGTAAATTGAAACAGGTAGAAGGAAAGAAAGTAAAAAGAGCAAGATATTTTAAAAGGAAAAAAAATATAGATGGCAGAAAAAAATGGAATAACAAGTTGAAGGTATAATTTAGGAACCGTGTTATGTCGTGAGCAAGATCACTTGCTTGTGCAGAACCATTCAGAAACCTCCCACATTTCACACAAATTTCAAGTGCAGTTGTGTCACATGGCCTACATCGTAATTAAGAAACTTAAATTTCTACCAACCCATCTAAGCTTACAAAATATTTTGAGACGACCTCTTTTATTTCCCTCCCAGCAGAGACAGTTTTCTTAAAATTTCTTTGAAAACTTCCAAGAAAAGCCAATATTCATGCAAATAAAATATCAAATACTCCATCCTGAGCAGTGGTTTTCTGTGTAGCTACCAATTATTTGTATGTGATATTAAATTCCACTTTCTTTTTTTTTTTCCTAATGACAATTAAATTCTTTCTGGATTGGAAAAACAGAAATATACTCCTTTTCTAGAACAATGTCAAGATTGTCCCCCTGTACTTGGTATTGGTGAAGCCACACCTTGAATAGCATGTTCAGTTTTGGGCCCTTCACTGCAAGAAAGACATTGAGGTTCTAGAGCATGTCCAAAGAAGGGCAGTGAAGCTTGTGAATGGTTTAGAGCACTGGTTGTAAGAGGAGCAGCTGAGGGAACTGGTGTTGTTTAGCCTGGAGAAAAAGAGGCTGAAGGAAGACCTTAACGCTCCCTAAAACTGTCTGAAAGGAGGTTGTAGTGAGGTGGGATGTCAGTCTTTTCTCCCAAGTAACAATTGAAATCTAACCTGCAAACTAAGTGGTTAGTGATAGATAATGAATTTTTGTAAAAGTGACCCCACATACTTCCAATATTATACCAAAGTAAAGTTTTATTCATATAATGTAAAAAGAGATACTCTTTGTCTTTAAATGATGAACTCCAATATCTTCAAGCATTAGCTTAATATTCAGTTTACACATTGCATTCTTAAAAAGTTAATGCACATAAAAACAACTTCCTTGCTCAGTAATTCGTCATGTGAAAAATTACTTTTTTTCTTTTTTCTTTTTTCTTTTTTTTTTTAAATACTATTGTCCATGCCTCAAGATCCTTCCCTTGCACTATATCACCCGAAATTTTAAACCTCAGCTCATCCACTCCTGGATTCTTGGTGATTGTATTAGCATTTCAGTGGACAGCACTCTGGAAGAGAATCATAGTGGGAACTTGTTTTACAACTGTAGTTTAAACATGACAATTACACTGACATAAAGTATGCCTTTGTAGTAGATGAGGTATAATAAATGAGGTAAAATAACAACAGTGAAGAGATTTTGAAGATGTAAAGAGCAAACAGTGAAGTGAAACATTTGGGGAAAAAAAAAAAACTTCAAACAAATTCCATTTCAGAAGATAGTGGGGACAATATCTATTTGAAGCACGTTTTGAAGTCAGTTGGGAAAAGGATCTCCAACCCCTTTGGTTTTCTCACTGAGTTTAATGACAAATACCCCAAAATAAAAGAGTGATTACATAGGTCATCTCAGAAAAGCTTTTTGTCTTCACATTTATCTTCCCAAAAGGCTTAAGACTGCTAGATGCAGATGGTCAGAAGTGATCTTACCCTTATCCCGCAGTCAGTGTAACCTTACCTGTATGATTTCAAATCCGGTCTCCTTTATCCTCTCATGTTTGTCAACTGATCCCTATGTTTTCAATACCCTTCTTATTCCTTTGTGCATTAATGCTATCAATAACAAAGCAGTAGTGCCATGAAAATAAGAATGCAAAGTTAGGATTGAAGTTTGATAATTAAACAAACATATGTCACTGCCTCTCCTGAAGGTAAGGTGGCTTTGGGCAGAAAGTTCATGGTCTGCTGTCCTAAGTGAAATTTGCCACTATATTCTTAACAGTGCCTGATTGGTTTGTTCAAGAAAAGGGATTAACACTTGGGCTTGCAATGTATCTTGTTAAGGTTTTAATTAGTGAGTAAAAACATAACAGGTAAGTTGCAAAACAAAAGCTGTTCGCATGTACTTCATGGTATTATGCTCGTGTACATTGCAGCCCTTACTCAAGCTTAATTGTTGCCATAACTTTACAGCAGTATCATTTCTCTTTTGCTTGGTTATACAGCCTTCCCAAAGCCTGCTCTGTCACAGCAAAGGAATCTGATTCTGAGAGGAAGCTTTGTTTTTTTTTTCCTTTTCATTTTAATACTGTCTTGGAGAACAACTTTTTAGTTTGTTTTCTAATTAGACACTCCCAAAGATCAAGAATTAGAGAGCTTGCTTCATCTTTAAACAGCTGGGTTCCCAGCTGGGTTTGTGTAATGACTTCACTAATTTCCTTTCTTTTAATGTGTTTGTTTTCTATTGGTGAGATGCATTGTTTGGAGTTAGAGTTCCTTTGCAAACAGTACTGCTTCCGCTGTTTTAGTTATCATGCAGTCGATTCTATAGCTCTGATTTACAAGCTGATTTATCCAAGTCTGCTTTATGATGATCTGTAATGGCTTTTAGGCTTTCTAATTTTTCAGCTGCTGTTCAGTTTTCAGGGATTTAAAGAAAATCATTCTTCCAAGATATCACTAGAAGTTAGCAGAATAATTTCAAATATAGTGAAATATCTTTAGGCTAATTTGCCGGGAACTTTAACACCCTCATTAGTATCTTTCTCTGTACGGTTTAACAATCTTACATGTTTGCTGTTCACAAGTCTTAACTTCCAAATAAGGGGATTTTGCTGGAGTTTAGGGTTAAAAAAACATGACAACTTAAAGTAGCACCATAAAATTGGAAGATTTTTAGATTGTCTGTAAAATTTCCCTTTTTATGAAATTATATTTTCTATTGTGAGAGACATGCTGCCATCCGTGACAGAACTCGACATATGTTTTGGTATTTATTAATCATAAACAATGCCTAAAGTTTGCAATGATAATCTTTTATGAGTGTGAGTGTGAATTTTTTTTGCTTTGCATAAGTCTGTCAAAGCAGAAAAAATTCCTTCTAAAAAGAAATATCCATTTTCCTTCTTGCAGTACCAGGGTCTAGAGCTTGAATATTACCCTTCAAAATTCTTAGCTCTACTTTCATTCCTTTAACCAAATTAATTAAAATTACTATTCTTATTTCACAGGGGAGACTGAAAGAGAACAAAATAATGCTTTGCTAAATAAATAACAAAAGTCTATGTGTCTTTATTTATAGCTTTCTTCTTCAGTACTATCTCTTATTTTCCCTCTCACACCTTACAACAGGATTCACATGATTGCATGTATTTTCCTTTTATGGAACCTGCTTTTTTTGGTCTTCAGGACCTTCTGTCTTTTTCCCAGAAGTCAGAGAAGACAATCAGTGGAAAATTAGGGACCTGCTCACATTTTGAAAGCCATAGCCAAACAGCCGGGTCCAAAGTGCCATTTGGAAAGAAGTGCTGTACAACAAAAATTCGCTGATACAGGATTACAGCCCTTTTGCCGAGGAGTGTCCCTACTCTGCACAGATCACGCTGACACCTCCTCATCTCTTAACACTGTAACTAGAGCCAGCCAAGTGTGGAAGAAGGTTTACTTGAACACTGTCAAGGTAGAAAATGTTTACGCTAGGACTTTGGAGGCAAGTTCAGGCATTTTCCTTTTTCATCCCTATCAGCTTGTTGCTGCCAGTTCCAAACTTAAACTGCCCTTCAGCTGCCCTTGCTCTTTTTCTTGCTTTTTCCCCCTGTATGCTGACACTCTGCTTTCAATTTTGATCTGATGAAGGTAGATTTTACCTGAAAAAGTTATTTTTGACTGGACACAAGGCAAAGCTGGGGAAAGTCCCAAGACAAATAAAAATCCCTGTCATCCTTTTGTGGAACAAGCACAAAGGCCAGATTTTGAATTGCCTTAATTTAAATTCTGTGGACCGTGAGCCTGCGGAATCTCATGTGTCACTCCAGAAACTTGACTGATTTCTCATAGCTACTATTTATATAATAACTGTATTGTAAAGTTTTTAGATATCCCTCATGGCAATACACTCTGCCACTGTATAAAATAAGTTTATCTGGAGATTATCAAAAACTCAAGAGTGAAATCATAGAGCTCCTTAATGTACTGTGCAGTCAACTCTATTAAGTACATTGACATTTTTTGTTCAGTGCCACGTGAATTGTGTTTCTACATACTTGGAGTAGTATATAATCGTAGCCGCTACTGTAAAAGACAGAATTCTCCTCTGCGATACTAATGTTCTATTTATAATTTATTGTTGTCTAAAATACATGGCAGTAATTATGTTTATTTTCAGAAACCAAGTGTTCTCATTTCAGGGTGGGGCTCTTTTGTTTTGTTTCTTTGCAAGCAAAAAAAAAAATGCAGCCTGTAAAGTAATGATGTGATGTGAGGCCAGAACGTGCAAACATTTCTTCAGGCGATCACATTCAGTTTTCAGGTATCTGCTTTGTAGTGGACTAGCCATTTTGTGAACCACCACAACTCTGGCCGACTCTGCTCAGAGAAAGTGTGGATCTGGCTGGCCTTATTAGCTCAGGCACAAATGCAAATATGGTTATACTGCCACCAAAGCCAGCTTAGGTCCAAAAAGGCTAAAGTAGCTTTCATTTGGCAGAGAGACGAAACAAACTCTAGTAATTTAAATTGATCCTACACTGGCCAGAATGGATGTTTCTGCACTGTGTTACCAAAAATAGAGGTAAAAAGGAGAGCAATGCACTGCTTAAAGCCCAGTAGTGTTGATGAGAGGCTATTTGGTTTGTCTGCACTACTAAATCAAAAGAAGGCAGAAGAGAGTGCTGAAACACTGGTCCCCCATTCATCCACGCTGTTTGATTGCTAGTTTATTCCCTGGATTTGTTTCAAAGGGTTTCAACTTGTTTTTTTTCCAAAAAAAGAGTGGTCTAGAGGGTTCAGCCTTCAGCAGCATGAGCACAAATGATCATTTCAACTTGGTCCTTGAGTCATTCACAGGCTCACTTTTATTTAGCAGTAGACACTGCTTTATTACTCCCCTTAACTCAAGTTCAGCACAGCTGTGACAACCTGAGCTGGGTCCTGTTAAAGGGATTCAAGCCTCATCTTCCAGAACAGTGTCCATTTATCACTCCCATTAAAGTGTCTTAGCGTCTAAAATAGTGCACTGAGATAGTATGAGAGAGTCAGTAAGACTGGATAGCCTGGTTGTTGGGACTCCATCCTCAGGGAAAGGAGATGTGGATCTGAGTTGATGTTTTGAAAAAAGATATTGTATTGTATATTATGGCTTGGGTTTGTAAATTAAATGACCTCTGAGAAAGGAAGGAATGCCTTAGGAGATTTAGCAAGATGGTACCTAATTTCGAAGTGTTCTTTGGCTTTAAAAACGATCTGTGTGATAATGGGATCAGACCTGCTAAGTTTCACACTTACATACAGTCACTGTTTATAGAAGACATTTGTGATATTTTTTCTCTCCCCCCATTCCATTTGTATTTTTGCTGTCCAACAATCAAATGTATTTGTGCCATTCATAAACATATCGTTTCAGACACATATTACTGTTTACAGTATCTTCTTCTGCTTAGACTTTTATGTCAATAAGCTTCTGCATTTGGAAGTAACACCTTGTTTTTCAGCTAGAGAGATCCCTCTCCTCACTAACTTGCTGACTAGGTAAACACCTAGGCAGATATTTCTCTTATGTATCTTTGGCTATCTAAAAATTAGACATCTATCACGGCATGTTTCTTCAACTGTCTAAATGTAGTCACGTAGTCTAAGCTGGTTACCTAGGTTCCCTCTATAAACAATGGAGAGAGATGGTTGCAAAATATGATTCATTCAAATTATTTTAGATGGTTACCTTAGGATGTCTGAAATAAGATCCAAGATGATATGAACGCCTACACCTCCTCTCACAAGTGGCATCTAATTTTTACAGATCAAGAAACCAAAGCTGTGAATAATTTATTCAAATAGGCCCTAAGACACTGTTGTTCAGACACAATCCTCATTGACAGCTTAAGCCAAACAGAGCTGAACTGGAACAGTATTCAGAATTTCCCAATCCTCTGTGTGATGTTCTGGACTGAAGATGGCTGTTTCTTTTTCATTCTTATTACTTAGGTGAAAATGAAATCAAGGTTAGAAAAAGACAAAAGAGATCAATCTATCTTTCGATTTTTATTTCTCTTCTTTTTTTTTCTTTTTCTGTCTTGTAGTCCAAGAGATCCCTCAAATACCATTCTCAGCTGATACTAATTTATGTAACACATCTAGAATACTATCAAGCTTCTGGGAAGTAGAGCTAACATCAGAACTGCATCTACCTCTTTCATATTCTTTCTTTGCATTTGCCCCATGACCTTTCCTATATATGACATATTGTACAGGTTGCAGAAATTACAGCTGCCATCATAGCTTTTTGACTTTTTGAGAAAAAACTGATTTAATATTTGTTATTGTTATTTCTTGATGCCTTATTCATTTTGCTACTACTCCTTTTAGACTCTCCATTAACTTAAATTACACTGTCTCAGAGACTTATGAGCCTACTAAATTAAAAAAAAAATAAAAAAAAAATAAAAAAAATTTAAAGGCAGAAAAAGATTGCCTCTCATGTTAGGTCTTCTCACCTTCCCCTAGGCTCAATGACATAATCTCTTAATTTTTTTGAAATTCAGAACATAAAGTACTAATTTTTTTTCACTAAGTATGTGGCTGTTCTGAGACAACCACACCTCAGAGGCCATCTTACAAGACCATTGAAAAAGCTATTGTAATGAAAAAGTAGTAGAAATCAAGTAAGAGAGCAGGGAGTAGTATCTAAACTCCCCTCTGTGGATCACACAGAATAATCTTTCCTTTTAATATATTCAGTACCTAATAACAGCCTTTCCTCAAGGGCCTGTTTGCACTGTAATGAAAACACTTTATAATTTGGTTCCTCTACCAAAACCTACTTGCATGTCTACAACACCCAACACCACCATCTGCTTGATCTCCATCTATGGTGCATAACTGAAGTCCTCAGTGACTACCTAATACATTTTGGACAGGGAAAACTTGAGAAGCATTTCAGACAAAGTGTTTGTGATTACTCTGTTACAACATAAAGCAGCTTGTCAGAAGATATCAGCCGAAAACACAGAAAGACCATACATGGGGAACAATGTGAAACTCTTATTTGGAACACAGAATTTCAGGCACCACTGTTCTCATGAAATAGAAAAAGGAAATTAAATTAATTAGAAGACCTATTAAGGATACTAGTTATTAGATAATAACTAGTAGAAATAGAGATACAGCTATAGCTTTGGGGAGGCCAAGCACTTCTGAATGAGTGGTTTAGTGAACTGTCTATAAAGTCAGACTTGATTATACCCTCTATCTCTGGACCAGTAAATCTTAAATTCATTATTAAATGGAGACATACTTCCAGCAGGAGGGCTGTAGGTCACAATGCTTATGCGCTGTCCCAGTGTAGGAAATTTGGCTTTAACTCTTCCATCCTGTCTTCATTTGCATGAGATAGTAACTGGATTAGGTCTCCCTTTTCCTGGTCAGGTGCTGTCAGCTCTTTTCCCTCTCAATTATTCCTTTCAAACAAAACCAGTACTAAATCCAAGTCTATGCAGTATGTATTCTACCTATAATTTTTAATGATATACATATTTTTGCTTTGTGAAAATGTTAAAAAGCATATCATAGAATCATAGAATGGTTAGAGTTGGAATGGACCTTCAAGATCATTGAGTTCCAACCCCCCTGCCATGTGTAGGGACACCTCCCACTGCACCGGGTTGCTCAAAGCCCTATCCAGCCTGGCCTTGAACGCTTCCAGGGACGGGGCATCCACAACTTCTTTGGGCAACCTGTTCCGGTGCCTCACCACCCTCACAGTACAGAATTTCTTCCTAATATCTAATCTACATCCACCATCTTTCAGTTTAAAACTGTTAACCCTTCTTCTATCCTTACACTCATTGATAAAGAGTCCCTCTCCATCTTTCCCATAGGCCTCTCTTTAAGTACTGTAAGGCTGCTATAACGTCTTCCCAGAGCCTTCTCTTCTCCAGGCTGAGCAAACCCAACTCTCTCAGCCTGTTCTCATGGGCGAGGAGTTACAGTCCTCTAACATAGGTTCTCTGAAAGGTATTATAATGTCAGGAAATTTGTCCTTTTCAGGCATTTTTGCTTGAAGCTAGTGTTCCATTAGCACAGCATAGACTAGGAAATGCGTCTTCCCAGCTCCAAATCCTATGCAATTTCAGCCTTGCCAGGACATATGGTCCATTAAACAATTAGCCGAAAGCTGCATAGTGGTTTTTAAGTGAGACAGGACTAGAGCCCTTTCACCAAGTTCCCAAACCTAATCTCTCTCCATAGGACTTTGTTGTTAACAATGCAAAAACTCAAGTTCATTTCCAATGGAGTCTGTCTTAAAGCAAAGAACAATTTTTTTATTTTTTTTTCTGGTTTCCTAACTAAAAGTTGACAGGAAACATTGTAGAATACAGCCACAAAGTATCTTTGAACACATGCCTTATGTTAGAGCATATAGGCTGCAACATTTTTCACTGTTCTATGTTAAATCATGCATTCAGTTGTTTCCATTTATACTGCATCAAAGCAGTTGAAATCCAATTGAAAAGTTTCTTTAGACAGCCATTGTGCAGGAACATGATGTCAATATTAATAAAGGCTGAATTTCCCCTTGGCTCACTTCTTACAGATAAGCTTTTCAATAATACACTGCTTGCACCAAAGGTCTGATGGGACTGGGAATAGTAAAAAACACTAATAAAAGAATGTTGAATGTTTTTATATTAAATTTCCCCACAGGCAAACTGAAAAGCCTACTTAGAGTACGCCAATCAACATGGCACTTATTAAATGTAACAAGAGTCCTGTTACATAGATCTTTAAAGCCCCTAAATATGAATTAGAAAATAAAGACAAAAGACAATTACAGATGTATTTCTAGATTGAAGCCCTGGACACCTCACCTGATACTTACTAACATGACACTATATTTGATCTTCAAAAAGACTCAATTTTTATCAGCGCACAGCTGTATTTCTATTGCTGCTATTTACTGTAGTTAAGAATTTTATCCTTTCTATTCCCAACCTTTTAAAATGCATTTTTATATTTGAGAAAAATATCGTAATTATTTAGAAATACATTAAGTCAGTAATTAGGGCACAATACCCACATAACTTTGAATTGAGTAATATAAGGAAAATGGAAGTGCAAGAGTAAAAGAAGTGACCACGGTTAGGCCAATTAGAACAAATGTTTATCTCTTCTAATCAGAACATAGAGGACAGAGTGCCTGAAAAACATTTTGTTGTGAGGATTACATCTGTTTCACAAAGGCTCATCTCTTACACCTGAATTTAAGCAATATTTTCACCCTGTCAAAGTAGTGACAAATATATTAAATCTGTCTGTCTTCTGAGATTGCGAACCCCAATCTGAGATTTTGCCTTGGGCACAGCAATAAAAAATAAACTCAATTGTTAAGCATAGGATTTATTTTCTGCAGATGGAAAGAGAAAGTAAAAAGGTTGCAGGACCTTTTACAGAATTGCAGTTTGTCTGTAAACAACTGGCTTAAATTAACCTAAACAGCCATGAAAAGTTTAAACTTCTATGAAACTGGGACAATTCCTCTAACAATATTGGCATTTATGTTAATTGGTATGTATTAATGTGGAAAAAAGGTGCATTTTATTAAATAAAAAAATGAAATTAATAAAGCTCTTGTGTAAGTCATGCTAACAGTAAGTATTTTGTTTGAAGTTACCAGTAAAACACAGGGCAATGTTTATCAAAGTCTATTCTGTGGACTCAGTAGTTTCCTAAGTTTGTCACATCAAAACTTGAATGTCATTTAAAAATGCTGACAACGCACTAAGTATGTTCCTGTCACATTTTGATGAGTCTGCACTGAACTCCATTGGGATCTTCCAGGTGATTTCTTATTTATATTGGATCGTATGTTAAATAAACAGCTGCCGTATTTGTCACGAAGAAGTTACACTTGTATTAACAGGACAAAAGGCAATGTCTGTCTTAAAATGTGACCCAGGCTATGAAATACCTTGAAACCTTAGCTTAGAGCAGTTTTCTGTTTCCCATGGCCCACAACTCTAAAATATATGAAATAACATCTTGCATTTATGGATAAATACTGAAATGGACAGGATTAAGTGTCACAGCTTCTGAGATGACTTAATGCTTGATAAATATTTGAGTTAATGTTTCAATATCAATATTTTATTGTATAAGATATATATTGTATTCAAAGTTTACTTAAGCAAAAGTTGCAATAACATTCTATTATATATTTCTGGGATTTTGCTGTAGGCTTGCTGAGGCAAATTTGATTTTGTGATCTTTGTAATGTTGCTGGAGAAATAAATATTTCCAATAGTCATATTGTGGGAAAAATGTATTTCCCATGCACAAACAGGAGAAAGAATGCTATTGATATCAGCAGATATCAGCTACTCCTCAGCATGATAGCTAGCAAATTTATTCACCAGCTAACAAATTTATTCACCAACAAGCAACAGAATTAGCAAGACACCATTCTATTTTACATGCAAATTTGATACTAATTAGTATCTGATAGAATAGCTGTTATATAACTTGTATAGAGTAATCATAAATTCATTCTGTCTGTTAAGTTGAAAGATAGACGAAAATAGAGTGGTAAAACAAGTTATGGATATCAATAGGAGATACGTCCTAAATGGAGTTCAGTAAAATATTGGTAACACCAACTCGTCTGAAAAGTTAAGGGATGAAAACAGGGCGGAGACTTGGTATTACTTTGGGAAGAGGAATGAATTTTGAGAAGGATGAACTTGATCTACTGACATGAATATCTATGTTAAGAAGGATACCAAGAAAACACAGAGAACAAAATATGCAGGGAAGCACTAAAAAATTATGAATACTACCTAAAAATCAAGAATTAAAAATCAAGAAATAAAAAGTCTGAATGAGTAAGACACTGCAAATGTTATTAAAACAGATGACAAAATAAGTCTTCAAAACCAGAAATGAGAATGTGGAAAGAAAGGTGTATCCCATACTATCCCATGTCTGTATGTCATTAACTAAAAGAATACCTTGGGTTTTTAATAAGAATGTTGCAGCTAACTATAGAGTCAAAAGCCATATGAATAACAAGACTGACATTATAAACTCAGAATTATTATAACCAAAAAGGGAACAGAACACCTAAGTCATGATGCTTTCAAAACGCATGACTGTTTTCTCTCTATCCCAGGATGCTAAAAGAGCCAATGTGCAGAATTATGGGTCCATTAGCAGGTTTCTATCATTTTAACAGTGAAGATAGAACAGTTGGAGAAAAACAAATACAATGTTTCAAGGGAGGAAGAGGGGAAGAAATCTAGTAAGAACACTTTAAGTCTGTTCGTAGTTACTTTACTTCACTTTTATGGAATAACTTCAGTTCAGGACAGGTATAAAGTAAACTGACCTAAAGGATTTCTGATTTAAGCCATTTTAATTGTACTTGATCTGGGAATGAGTGTACCTCATCTGAGTGAGTGCAATTTCTCAAGTTTTCTGAGTCACCCATGAGTGCATAAATCCTTGGATCGATAGATTTTAAGGTCACAAGAAACCACTATGGTAAGGTAGTCTGACCAGTATCCATACAATCTCATCTGTAATTTCTTCACTGAACTAGCGACTTCTTTTTGGCCAATGACACAGATTTTCAAGCGTGCTCCCTTTATTGGAAAATGCCTGCTGATAAAATCTACATGTCATCAAATATGTCATCAGGTACCAAAGGTATGTCTTGTATTACAGGTATGTAACTTTCTGACTGATACCAGCTTCCTACCCATCAAGTTGTGCCATTTGTTTATGGAGATCGATTTACATCCGACAGTTGCAAATGCTACAGCAATTGTAAATGTTTCATTTAAGAACTAACTGAAAGAAATATTTTAAACTATCTATATAGTTAGCAATATACTCAATGTGGAAACAATCTCACAACAGAACTGGAATTAGTTTTTACCCATGTGCAATGCTGCATGAGGGACTGTCATGTCACTGCACTGTCATGTGCTTCCCTGAATGTCGTCTGACCCTTTTCGCCTTCAGCTCTGGATTCTGTGAATCCGAAAGCTGTGAAATTTTTCAGAAAGGCAAGCTAATGTTTAGATTGAATAAACACTTTAAAGATGTTTTCTTTTTTGCTTTGTCCTAGCAGGAAAAAGAGAAGTTAAAAGTAAAGATCAGTTTCCTGTGGGGAAGCTGATGAAATGTTTCATTATCTGTGCAGGGAAGCAGACACTTCAAGGAAATGTCACTAACTTAGCATGATATTCTTAGAGTAAGTATCATCTCACCCAACAAAACCACAGGAACACATTATAAGAAAGATCTATAAAGTAAAATTAAAAAATCTGAAGTAAATTTCTAAGGAGGGCATTTTCTTCTCCCTCTCTGACATATAATTAGAGCCCTGTATGGAACAGAGAGGTCAGCCTGGTAAATGAGGGCACCGTATTACTTTGTGGCATCCAATAGAGATAGAAGGATTGAATATTTTAATTTGAAAAAACAATTATATATATATATATATACACACATAAATATTAGACATTTTCAACAAGTAGAGGATGACTTAGCCTTTTCTGCCGCTATTTATGCTCTCACTTCACGTTTTAGTAGTGGCATCTGAGCAGAGACAAGGCTGTTAAACAATCAATTGAACATTTGTTTCTCACTTCACATTGATATCCCAGGAGGAGGGATGCTGTCCAACAAACACCAGTCTTATATGTAAATAAGACGTAGGATATCTGTTCCCTCTCCCTCTCCTCTTTCCCCAATGGGAGCCTGGAAGGGGAAAGAAAGAGGAATTTCTCAGTCAAGACTCTCTTTCTTCTTTCTCATCTACTCCTCAGTCAAGCATATGGGCTTCCAATTAAAGAACTTAGAACAACAGTCCCTTCTTTCTGTCAGATGATTTTGAAATTTTTCATGAACACTGCTACATTTTAAGCTAAACTCTAATTTAGTCTCAGTAGGTGTAATTCTTAACTTCATTTGTTACATTTTGCAGTGTCTGATATTTAAGAAAGGCAAATTAGAACTGGCCACCAAGAAGTTGATCAAGAAGAAATTTGCTAATGCAAATTAAATTAAAAACCAATCTTGTCCCAAAAGACCTCTAAAGGGAGACTCACAATGAGTCAGTGATAAGATGGTTTGCACTTCCATGACATTAAGCAGGCCTGAGCAAACCAATCTCTCTGCAACAGCTTTATCAAGGCTGCTCGTTGATTGATAGCGGGAAACTGCATAGTTTTCTGCTTCCTTGTGTATACACAGGATGCCAAACATATCTCATTAAGAACATCTGCACTCTTTTCTCAAGAGAGTTTTGAAGAGTGCAAAGCAGCAGAGCCAAACGCTGTGCCATGTAGAGTCTGCTGCTATAACAGGTACCCTGCCACGCTGGGCCAGGCAGAGCTGCTCTGCAGGCTAATTGCCGGGGAGAAAAGTGAGTCTGCTAACCCACCGACACCTTCTCTTTCCTCCACTAAATCCATACCAGGGAGTAAGAGGGATAACATGGGTTGTTGGTTTGGTTTTTTTTTTCCCCCTCAGAAAGTAAGGAAATAAATCAGCAAACTCTCAAGTTCAAAAAAAAAAAAAAAAAAAAGGAAGTTGGAAGGAAGTTGGAAATTAGTAAGGCTTTTCCTGGTTACACTAACACTTAAAATCCTGATGATTTTGAAAATATGATGCAAAATGAAATTCTGTGCAAAATTGGGAGGTCTGTCATTACCCTTACCAATTCAAGCAATGTCTTAAAAAGCATTCCTGGCACGTGCTGCAAAAAAGAGACTGATTTGACTATTTTATCTGCAAACCCTTTGATTTGCTTTATGACAAAGATTTAAGTGAAACTTTAGTTTTCAAAAATAGTTCAGAACAAGAAGCTGGCACCACCAAACAATTATGCCACCTCTCCATAGTTGAAAAAAAAAAATGTTTCTATGCACACAAGGGCAGGGGAGGAGGAGATGGAATAATTAGCCAGTTACTATAGTAACACAGATAGAACTAGGACATCCCACTCACACGAAAAGTTTATCTTAGAATTTGGTTAAGTATTCCTAATATAGACCTTTTTCTTAGTTTTGAAAATCCTAAATTCTCCGTTTTACTGCGATTACAGTGAAAACTCATTATTTAGGTTTTCCTTAGAATTCAGGTATCAGCAGACAGAAAACTTCAAAACTGCAAGGGTGAACTTGATTGGGCATCTACACACCACAAAATAGGGTCTTTGGCAGAGAAGAATAGCAAATTCAAGACAGAGCTGTCTCACTGCTCTTTCTATTCAGTAAGTGCTCTAGTAGTTTGACTGAAATAATAGTCAGTGGAAGACTGCTGTCGACTCTAAATACCTTTTTCTCCCAAATACCAACAAGTTTGTCAGCTCTCATTTTATCACCTCCAAGAGGTCACTGTCAACTTCCCTAGGAAATTTGAGAAAGCTGCTAGGAGAAGGATACAAAGTGCTGGACACTGTACAGGGGCACTAGAGATTTGCCTTAAATTATCTCTGTAGTGTTTGCAGCTGGGTACATCATATGGTGTGCCTATGTAGATGAAACAGCAGTTCTGAGCTCTGTCATTCTGCTTCTGGATCACTGTTGTCTTAGATACAACCAAGTACGGTCAGCGTGTGGAAGAGCTCAGGACTCTCCATGTCGATTGTCCTGTGCTTCTGCTCTTATTAGTGAAAGGGTAACAGTACTTGACACCTTCACAGGGACTCTTGAAGATAACTAGTGTTAATAGTTGAACCTACCATTTGCTCACTATTCTCCTATCTTTCTGGCCTTCCTTAGCACATCCAAGATTCTCCTAGTGGTGAAGCAACACCTGGCTTTTCTCCAAAGACATAAATTATGCATGATAACTAGATGTCCCACAGCAACTTCAGCTAGAAACCAGAGACTTGACATTTCAGGCAGAATCTGGTATGCAACCAAGCTTATTCTGCAATCTTTTCTGGACTGATTTCCAGATAAGGTATACACTGGTTTGTGCTGCTGGAGTGATCACCAGGTAAACAGGAAATTCTTTTGAAAATTTGGCTTCTAAATAAAGCTTAGTTTGTCAGTTTTTAAATTGACAATAATGATGATCATGTGAGAAGTTTGCATAGAGGTTTCTCTAGGAATATAAGATATTCTTAATAGTAATTGCACTTTTATTAATGGCATGACAGTTCATCTTTCAAAAGTGGGTTACTGGTGTTGAAACAATTTTAATACTATTCTAATATCCGTACCAGATAGACCAGGCTCCTTTTCCTTCTACGGTCTTTTTTTATTATTGCATGGTTTCTATTTTGCTAGCTTTTGCTGAGATGAAACTGACCGTATTAAACACTTCAGAAAATAAACTACCATGTACATTTCTTCTACCATGGTTCTGTTCCCTAGACATTGCTCAGAACCATGCTTCATCTTTGGAAAGTAAAGACCTGATTCAATTATTATTTTTTTTCTGATACTGTAGAGTGGCATACATAATTATCCATCTAAATATGGACCAGATATGACATACCCTACAGCAACAATAAATGAGAAATAATTGATTGATTTGCTGATTTTTTTTCCAACTTTTTATGGACTGTGTGGTGGCATTTTGAGCATTGAGGTCAATGTCGATATATTCTTGTGTTCATCGGGGGCTTGTATTACAGTTAGAAAACTTAACTGTAACACTTAATTTACTTAGGACAAGAATGTATAAATGTAAATATTAATAATCCATTCGCAAATAAGATGAATGTCTTCTGTTGTAAAAATAAAAGGAAATAAATGTGATCATAAAATGTATGTCATAGTATGTATATTACACAGGAGTACTATCTTTGTTATTAGTATCAGAAAGCATGCAAAGCTGAAACATTTATAAAAACTGGTCTTCAAATATTAGTGATTGGCAGGACGTATTTTTTCTTATTTAACTTGAAAGTTCTCTGGCTGAAGCTAGCTTCCAGAAGATTTTTTGTGAATTATCAATCATTAGAAGTAAAGAAACAAATTTTTATTTTAAAAATTATTTTATCTACATAATTATAAAATGGAGAAAAAAACCAAAAGAGCCATTTACATTCAAGAGCTCTGTTTTCAGTGAGACACAATTGACATTGGAAGAGGTGAAGAGAAGAGCACTGGAGTAATTTCTGCTCAAGCTGTATTGACAAGTAGACTAGGTACTGCCGGAGCAAAAAAGCACTGAAGGCAGTGGTGTAGAAATGCTTCCTCTCTACTGAAGTGTTCCCACAACTAAGGTAATTCCCAGAGGTCAGTTATATTAGCATTCAACTCCTTCTAATAAACGGACTAGCATTAATGGACTGATGTGAAGCTTAGGATCTATCCTTCATGTAAAACTGTAAAATTTCGAAAATCTACTGACCTGAGCTCTGGGTGGAGCCTCTAGGCTCAGTGGTAGATAAACATGACTTCAATATCACAATTCAGGATACAGAAGTCTACATTCTGACTAAATCCCACTTTATACACCTGTGTCCTTGTATGGGCCTGCATGTATTAGACAATTAGAACAATTAATTATATAACTTGCATTTTCTAACTACTCTAAAACGATTCAGGTTTTGGGTGACTAATTTCAGAACCACCAAGTACACACTACTTACCATGAGCTATTTTCAGGTTTCCAGAGTCCAACCACTTCACAACTATTCCTTGGCTGATGGTGGGGCTGGGGGGGGCAGAGGGGCACAAGTACATGGAATTATTCAGTTTAAGGCATAAAAACATGTTTTTCTCCCTCTATTGATTCCATCTTATTTCATATGAAAAGCCATGCTTCTAATTAAAACAAGTGACAGCTCTTACAGTGTTCTCGGATGTGTCAATACACTTTAGATCACGATTTTAAATTGAAAAAATATTCATAACATTAGCCTTTACCTTTCATACTTTTTGTTACTGTAGGCAAAAAAAATCTTTTGGCAAAAAATGTTTAGTACAGAAAGGACATAATTGCATATCTTCCTTTCCTAATAAATGACTAATCAGTCATTCATTCATTCACTTCATATTAATTGTTAAAAGATTAATCATGATGAACTAACATATTATTAATATCCACATTATATGTGTATCCATGGAAATTCCATTGCAATATGGCGATTAACTAATGTACTATTATTTGAAAGTTAATTATTGTAGCATTAGAAGTAAATCTGAAGAATGGATTCAGGGAATTTTTTCCTATTATTTTTCTTTTAAAATAATTTTTATATTCTATCACATTAGAAAAGTGAATCCAGGGAGAGAAAAATTGAGGATCTGGAGCTATTTCATTTTGTTTCCAAAGTTTCATTCATTTTCAGATTTTATTAATGATTTTTTTAAACAGCAAATATCATGGTCCAATCATTCTACTGTCTACTGCTGTCTACTATGAAATTTAGTAATTTTCAACTTCTCCAAGATTGTTACGAAGCACATAGAAGAAAATTCAAAACTCTATTATTATATTTAAAAAGAAGAAGAGTAACAATTTCTAAAATCCATAGATGCAATAAATAAATCAGTCTATTATCTATTGAACAGCCTTCTTTGTTATTCTTTTTTGCCTTAACCTTGGTAAAGAAATCAGATCCTTAGTATTCATGAAGTGGGCTTTTTTCTTTTTTTCCTTTGAAAATCAAAGATATATGCTAATTCAATATTCAGTTTGTGTCTGTATGTATACACACATGCACACACATACATATACACAGGTCCTTCAGGTATGGGGAACAGCACTGTTAAATTTGAAACTTTGACAATAATTCCAGTCAGAATTTAGTTACGGGCAACTGTACTAGATTTTAAATGACTCAATAGTTTTAATGGTTTCTCATTTACAACAGTGCACCTATTGAAAAAAAAAAAAGTTAGATAAAAAGTGTTGTATTCTCACTAACAAGAAAAAGCTAAGAAATCATTAGACTTATTTAAACTACAAGATATTTAAATAGCATTTTGGGATTTTAATATATTAGGATTCTGATGTTTGGGCTTTGTGTCTGCAGATCATGAACACACTACTATTACGAGCACCACCTTAGACCTTGTCAGTTTTTGATTTTGTGCAGAGCTGCATAAGACGTTTTAGTGGGGGTTTTGCCACTACTAGTATCCTTCCACAGCAGTGGAATAGGTGAATTTTAGATTTTAGAACTTTAATTTTGAGCCACTTCCTTACATAGATCCAATTGATCTGTGGTCTAAGTCAATCCTCCCCTTTAAAATGTCATTCGGTTGTTTTCATAAGAGTTTGAAGAGTAGATTTGTGTAAAAGGATACCTTTGAAAAAAATAAGCAGTAGTTCAAAATATTTGTTAATAAGACTGTTTCTACCTTATTCCAGAAGGTTGCTAGATGCTAATCTGAGATCAATGGGATTTACATTTTGTTTAGGTACTTTCCTAAATAATTTTCATTCATCTTCACAGCAAAATGGAAAAAGAATCTTAACTTTGAAATCAATATAAACTGACGTAGCAATATTTCAGTGATATTTCCATGGGTTTTTTTTAACATTCCTTTGAAATCAGCTATGTTTTAGACTATAGGATCTCTTGAACCCCTCCTTTGATTTCAAGAAGCTCACCTTTTTGATAGCAATTTCTAGGAAGAAGAAAAGAAACATTATTGGAACTCCCAATATTGATACTTAAAGTGTTAACTAAGATGTTAAAAATCTAAATTAATTATGAAAGAACATTCTGGAAACATTCCCATACTCAAATATCAAACAGAAAACTTGTTAAGGGATGTATCTGTATCAAACATTACATTAAGTATCTTTTGGAGAGAAAAAACAGATTTACTTCCCACCTGACAGTTGTGATGATACTGATCAGTAACCAAGACTGCAGACTGTTGGCTGATGCTGAAGTTAAATGCATATGACAGAAATAGCAGCAGTGATGGATGGCTTTGGATCTGCTGAACTGACAAAATGCTACAATGCTTAGGATGCTTAGTTGTCAGTAAAAACAGGCAACATAGGGACATGATATTTGAAGTCTTTGCATGACATAATGTGAAATGATGGTCAGCACTGAACCTTGACTACTTGACATTAACAGTGTTAATTTATATGTAAGAATCTGCCTACCACAGCTGTGATACAGGTCATTTGTTGAAATATAAACATGGAGCACAAACTAACATATGGAAGTTGAAGTTAGTGCAGTTACAAAGACATGTGATACTCCAACTTTTGCACTGATGACTATGTACAGTGGAGCTTATTTGTGTCATCCTTCTCTACATCTCCTTTCAAAACAAGGTGTTTGTGAGGAAACTCACATATATTCTGGGGGAACTCACATGCTGTGATTCTTTTTTTTACCTTCATATAACTCAAAGGAAATAAAAAGTAAAAAAAAAAAAAAAAATTAAAAAAAATTTAATCAAACAGCAAAAGCTGGCAGTTCACAGAATATGACATGTGTAAATTGATTTTGTACACAAAGTCAACATTTCTGGCCATACATCCATAATGTTTTCATTACATCAGCATCCCATAGCTGCCCAGCAAACTCTTTTTTCCCATTCTGATCTTACTGTACTTTTCTGCTCTTTTGTTTCAGTTAAAGCAATCTTCCTCATACAAAATCCATCAAGTCAGTTTAGGAACTAACATGATTATTGACTCCATTTGTGGGTCATAACCCTTTTCCCTATTCTGTCCATCTGAGAACCCTGAAGATCCATTTGCTATTTTGTACAATTCCTAGCACATAGGGTTCCCATTTTTACCTAATCCTCTAGAAACATCATAGTAAATAATACCAAAATGGATATGTTAAGTTACCATTGAAAATGGTTTGATCTGCACAGTTGTGTTTGGTGGTTTCAGCACCAAACCTATTTACTTTCTAGGCATGACCTCAGTGTCAGCTCTGAGTTGATCCGGCCATATTTCCTGAAGGAAACTTCAAGCTTTCACTTGCTTAGGATGCTTGCATGTATTTGACACAAAGGGAGACACCTTGTGCAATTTCCAGAAATTCCCTCAGTGTTTGAGAGGGTGATCTGGCATCCTTCCTTTTGTTTGTCATTCTAATATCCTGTCTTTGTTCTGTAGGATGGGATTCACTCACATGACTTCAGCTGTATGAGTTAAATGAACTGCATACTCTGTAGTAAACAGACACAGACAGATACATCCAGAAGATGATTTGATCCTTCTCACTTAGGTATTTACTTTAAGATGCAACAAATTGCTTCTGGAGACACCTGGTTCACTCTTTAAAACCAGAAAACTATTTGACTGAAAATCATCATGAATAATTTTACTCTCGTTTCATTCTCTAGTCAGCAGCCAAATTTCTTTCTCATTCTTGTAGAAGTATAAGATAATAAATGTGCAATAATTTAGACTCAGACTTTTTTTTTTCATAATTTCTCTGAATATTTTTATTATGCTTAAATTTCAGTGTTAATCTGATACACAATCGTATTTGTGCAAGGGGAAAGTATTTCTACTTTCCAGTAAATGTTGGTTTTGATGAAAACTTTTTTATTGCCTGGAGAAATAATCATGTTTCTGGTAGATATCTGTAAAATTGGATCTTATACTTACCTAGGAGTGTTTTAAAAATTGGGTGGAGACAGAGTATACTTTTAAAATAAACTTATCTGACTTTTATTACCTACCCACTTTCTCCTTCCCAGACTTCATGGTGGGAAGTGTCATCCTTCTCAGTCACCCTAATACCAGCTAAAATTAGCAAGAACCAGTTCTGACCTATTGATTGCAAAAAGAAAATAAATTAAAATATATATTATCCGCTAGGTGTTAGGACTCGTTGTATTGATAGTACAAATGAGGAAATTAATTTTTAAGTTTTAAATCCAGCTTTTGAAAGAAAAATAAAGACAAAAGTTCAGAGACCAAAAAAAAAAAAAAATAAAAGGAACTAGGAACTACAGATCATTCCATCAAGTTTTAGATAGAAAAGGGAGGTGAAAGAAGAGAAAAGGAGAACAGTACTAGGAAAACTAATAGAAAAACAGATCCAATGTGCCTGCATTGATTTTTGTGATTACTGTTTATTAAAATGCAGTGGATACAGATTATCTTTCTTTCAGATGCTCTGTATTTATTATTGCTTCATTTGCCTTGAAATGATAACTGCAGGCACTTAAATAAATGGATTCCAACATTGTCTGGTTTCATTCTACCCTCCTTGTCTGTGATAAGTACCCCTGTAGAAATGTTATTCTGAAACTTCTTTAAGCAATATTTTTCTGCTAATCACAAGGTCTTTCTTTGTATATGTTCTGTAGTGCTTGTACTGCCTACATTTTCTTTCTCACTGTAATCATAGAAAAAAATTTCTAGTATAAAAAATTGCTGTACTTCTGGAAACAAGTTTTACCTTGATTTTATTGTATGGTTTATATTTCTGAGTTAGGCAGTCTAAGATATGGCAGAATCACCGGCTCTGCCACAGAATTTCTAGGTGACCCTTTGCACAAGTCCATCTAGGTTATGGCTATCTAAGTAAATTAAAGGTGGCTAGGCATGTTCCTGGGAACTGCGGCCCTCTGGCATGGAACACCCATATCTATGCTAATAAAATGTTTTTTTTCTTCCAGGTAGGGTAGATGTTTTCAAGTTACCCATTAGGTAAGGACTCTGGATTTACTTAACCCCAAAACTTAAATCACAAATTGTTTATAGGGTGCTCATTCTATTAGGTAAAATCTTGTGAGAAACCGTTCCAACAGACGTAGGAACATTTCCAGATACTGCTTAATTTACCAGTAGAGGTGTGTCTTTAAATTCCCTACACCAAATTTCTAAGATTGTCATGATAGAGATGGGTATACATTATAATTCTAAGAAATTGGGGATCACAACAACCCCGGGAAACATCACAGGCTCAGAGAAGAGTGGCTGGAGAGCTGCCTAGAAGGACCTAGGGGTTTTGGTGGACAGCTGGCTTAACACGAGCCAGCAGTGTGCCCAGGTGGTCAAGAAGGTCAACAGCATCCTGGCTTGTATCAGGAAAAACATGGCCAGCAGGAGTAGGGTAGTGATGGTTCCTCCGTCCTGGGCACTGGTGAGGCCTCACCTCAAGTTCTGTGTTGACTTCTGGGCCCCTCACTACAAGAAGGACACTGAAGTGCTAGAACATGAGCCACTAAGCTGGTGAGGGGTCTAAGAGAGCAAGTCATATGAAGAGAGGTTGAGGGAACTGGGCATGTTTAGTTTGGAGAAGAGGAGGCTGAGGGGAGATCTCATTGCCCTCTACAACTACCTGAAAGGAGGTTGTAGAAAGGTGGATGCTGGCCTCTTCTCCCAAGTGAATAATGACAGGAACATAGGAAATGGCCTGAAGTTGGAGCAGGGGAGGTTTTAGATATTAGGAAGAACTACCTCACCGAGAGGGTGGTCAGGCACTAGAATGGCCTGCCCAGGGAGATGGTGGAGTCACCATCCCTGGAGGTGTTTAAGAAACGTGTAGACATGGCACTTCAGGGCATACTCTAGTGCCTGAGATTGTTGGGCTAGGTGATTTGTTTTGTGGGATTTTTTTTTGTTTGGATTTTGTGTGTGTGTATGGTTGGACTCGACCTCAGAGGTCCCTTCCAACCATGAAGATTCTGTGATTCTGTGAAATTTTACAAAACAAAATTTGGATATGTAGATACCAATGCAAATCCTACTAACTGCCTCGTTGCATAACTTAATTGCATCTTTAGATGGTTATGTGCATTATAAAATGTCTGCCTGTAAAATAGAATTTATAGTTCCTGCCTTTTTTATCTTGCGTCTCTCAAGAGAATGACTACACTTCAGTCTGTGGGCTGAAAATCCAATGTATTCACACAGGCTTCAGGTCAGGTTTTACAACCAATGCCGAGCTCTGTACTGTGGCAACACAGCAATCATACACAGCTAGTCAATTAAAAGCTTGCTTGGGTATGTCTATGAGTGACATTAATGATACAGATGTCACACCTATGGAATCATGATTGTAAGGAAAGCAGGCATTACTTCTTTACTCACACAAGCTACAAATTTACAGTCTGACACCTGTGGTGTCAGAATTATTCTCTTCCATATGGAGAGCTGTTTTTTGTTTCAAGTGGTTATGGGATACTGAATGCTGCTGTTGACAAACTACTTTCAATTGGCCAGTTGTAGGTGTAAAACTGCCTGGAAAACCCTGCAGTGACAGTCTGGAAAATCCCCACTTTCTAATCACAATTTCAATATTATTATCTTTTGCCAACAAGAGCTAAAAGAGATCTTTTGTTTTAGCAGTAATCCCCTAATTGCTGAGTTGTTACCATCTGTATTTTTGCTATGTATGAAGTTTTGTTATTTCTAATAAATATGCTTATTTATAATTGACTTAAAACTCTCCATTACTCTCATTATAGTTCTAAATGTGTTTTTTCCTTACATGTTCCCACCCTAATGACTTTAAAATCTTAATTCAGGAATGTAGTTAGACTACTCTGAAGGTTTGAAAAGCACTGAGGAATGCCTGGTGGATGTATCAACTACCAAAGTCTGATACACGAATTAAGATACATAGAGAGATTTCTATAATGAACACAAAAGCCATTTGCATTAATTTCAGAGTGAACTATCACGCTTGCAAAGTCTTCATGGCAGCAGCATTGCACTTTGTTGAAGTGGTAATTTCATAATTCTCAGAGATAGTACACTCATTATAACAGCATAAAGATACTGTGGGGTGCCTTTATTAGACAGGAATCGTTACATTATGCTACCAAGTAGTCTGCCCTCTTTTCTTTCAAATTAGAAGGAAAGGAAAGGAAAGGAAAACATAAATACACAGAATCCGCAATGAAAGCAGGAATGCAGTAATGGTGTAGACCTTCTTCTGACTGCGCTTTCTGCCCAGTAGCACATGCTATCTCTTATTCTGTGCAAGTTGCCTAGACAATACCAGTATTGCGTTTTCCAGCTCTCAAACAATTCTGCCTTACTCTGCTTCCTGCATAGAACAAGTCATATGGACTTGGGCCTTTTTCCTACACTTTTTGCAACAGTTCAGGGTATTCTTTTTCAACAATGTTCAAAACTCAAGTGCTTAATTTACACGGCAGTCCAGTTAGATCAATACTGCTAAATAAAAGAAGACAAGGGACTAATACCTATCCCTGCAGGCAAGCAGAATGAAGAATTTTGCATCTGTAGTACTTAGGGTGGAGCAAATGTGTTGTGTCCATATCACGGAGAACTCTGTTCTGGAGTCCCTCTGGGCCCAATGTGGTGTTTCTGTTGGTCTGGCACTAACGCATGTGTATTGTACATCTTGACAACTTAAACCATTTATAAAACTTAAACAGTGCAACACAAGGGCTTTTCTGCAGCTTAGCAAAGAGGTTGGCATTCCCATAGCAGGAAACCCAAGGAACTGTGTTTCATGCTGTGGGATGTGGCATGGGGGAATCTGAAGGTTGCCGAGGGTGCAAAGTTTCCCAGAATAAAGCTGAAGAACAGTTGTGGCTAGAGAGTCACATATGAGATAGACTTATCCTGCACTGTCTTTCAAAACACATCCCTGCGATTAAAAGTCCACTGATCTTTGCTTGGGAATTATTTGGTGAGTTGGAGCAGCCCAGAATGGAGCCAGAGAGTAAGTCAACAACTAAACAGTGGAGACACAGAGCAGAGACTTCAAGTTTTTGTCCTAGAGCTGTTTTATTTAGGGAGGTGACAATACATCTCAGACTGCAAGCATAGGGTCAGGTGTGGGATCAAGGCAGTATTTTTTGCTAAAAACACTTCAGTGAAGAACCACATTTGAACTCTGAAAACTGGCTGAGGAGAAAGATGAGGCTTATTCACCAGTCAGCGTCTGTCCAGGCCTGCTTCTGCACTGTGAATAAGGTTGGTGATGCTGATTACAGAGTCCTCCATTCTCTTCTATCAGCCCTTGCAGCAATGTTACATCATTAATGTTGGACAGGTCCTTCCCAGAAGGTCTGACATCATTTAAAATACTGGCTATTGAGATGTGTAGGATGCCTGTGGTTAGTCTCAGAGCGATGGTGATCTTGCAATGTCTGAATTACTGGATACTTGGGTGAGCAATTTAGATGTGTAAAGTCCAGGTCTCAGCATACGTCATGCTTTTAATATGAGGGACAATTTCCTCTGATATATATGACTGAGAAAAGTAAAGAGAGGCATTGCATAAAGTTCATAAAGTTTGATATGTATTTGTCAGCTGTACTGGCTGCGTTAGGCCTACATTCCTCTATATAACTCCCAGGAAACTAAGACTAGAGAAATATGCCACAAGAAAGTATTTCTCTGAATTAACAGTGTCTTACGGAAGTTCTGTTTGACTTTGTTGTTTTGGGGGATTTGTTTTGTTCCAAGAGAAACCCAACCAATCTATTCAGCCCCAGTACTTCTGTAAAGAGCAAAAAAAGGATCAAGGAAACAAAGGAAACAGTCATTGACTCAAAAAGCTCATTGTATTTAATGAGCTTTTTCATTGGTTCTTTTTTCATGTTTCTAGGAAATTTTGCCCTTTAAAGTTACTTCTTTGTTTGCACTTCCTTTCAGAAAAGAAATGTTTTAGTTACAATTGAGTGTCCTTTATAAACAACAAAAATCTTTTTTACGACTCCGGATTGCTTGGGTCTTCTCTTTCTAACACCAAGTAATTTGTCTTTTGTCAAGCACAAACCTACCTTTGTGAGAAGCACTTTAAAATAAACAAAGCCCACAACATACACCTGACAAGTATTTCATGGTGTGTGTTGTAAGGAGGTCCAATGGTACACGAACACCTGAACCTCATTTTGAAGATCTCAGAGGTCATTTAAATGAATGCACAATTAAGGTATTTTTATGAGTTTGATTACATCTCTCTTGTGTATGTTTGTGAGGACTGAAGAAGGGGGTCATAAAATATTGCTTCAGAGATAATTCCCTGGCAATTCTGGGAATGTCATCATAGCATTCACAACAAATGAGTAATGAAGAAGAAGAAAAATGGCAGTGTAAGCAACTTGGAACATAAATTTAGTTTAAAACTCATAGTTTATGAGTTCTTCAAACACATAGTTGAATGGCCAAAAAGAAAGAACTAATCCTTATCTAATCCTTATCGGTATTTTTCCTGTGTTTGCATTCATCGTGTATGTTCCTTGGGGCAGGGAATGTTTGTGTATTGTCTAACATTGTAATAATTTAGTCTGGATTTAGAGCATTTGGGTAATGTCTTAAAACAAAAATAATAAACATAGTCCTACTTTCATGTAGATACACAGAGACCATTGCTACTTTGCAAAGCTTTTCCAACCTGAGTTAGCTACAGCCTTCCCACAGTTGCAGTATGGCACAGGATGGGAAAAAGTGTGGGAATGGCAACAAGAAAGCTTTGAATATTTGTGTATATAATAATAAGTACCTGTAGTCTCCACTGAAGGACTCAAATACTTGACGCATGGCAAAACACTCTGCATTACCTAATCCAGAGAGAGCAAGGAGTTAACTGGAGTTTAATTTCCCATTCTGCTTCCCTTAGGTAAATGACAGAAGAGTCTGATGACAGGAATAAGAGAAAACATTTTTTGGAATTAACATTCTGCTACTAACTATCATACAATGGATTTTACCCTAAATTAAAAATGCATTTTCTATGTATTTTCTGACTAATAATGGCTTCTGAATTATAGCATTGAATGAGTTAGAAGATCTCAAGAGGTCTTTGTTTTTCCTTGAAGTCATTCCTTCACTTACACATGTGGGCATCAAAATCTGTAATTTTTCATTTTAAGAACAATGTTATGAATGAAAAATGTGTCTAAGTAGCTCAGATTTCTCAGCATAGGTTGCTCCTTTGCTCCTAGTTGTAATGAAGATTGCTTTTGATGATTATTGGGATGGTGTTTTGCTATTACCAAGGCACACTTTCATGCTTTCATGAATTCTTTTTTTTTTGGGGGGGTCGTTGACAGCAGGATTACACTGATTAAATGTATCTGTTCAAAGTAGGTCAGATGAATCCTGCTGTAAATGTAGAGAAATTGTCACTGTAAGTACAGAGGATTCTAGGGTGACTGTTCACACTGGAATAAAATCACATGAATGCCAACTTTCCTGTCTTTTTGATGAGGGGAAGAAACGTTGATGAATTTTTCCACCCTACTACAGCATAGTAATTTCTTATGAAAACATTCTTCTCCATTAAAAACATAACCACAGATCTGTGGTGTGTTGCAATTTATGCTCTTAAAGTAGTACTACACCAAACTGTTCTGCAAACATTGTGTAGCCGCACAGGAAGACAGCACATGATCAGTAGTTTACTGCCACACCTCCCCTTATACTAATGACTGCCAGGTTCTTCATATGGACACAAGTCTTAGAGAATACAAGAGTTATCATGCATTTATGCTTCATTCCTACGATATCCAGAGCTCCTTCAGATTTGTTATGAAGAAATTAAAAGGTGTTACTATAGCTTCCGCGAAATATTCTTCTCCCTAAAACACAGAATGAAAGCCGAAGTGAAACAAGAGACAATTTCTTTGTTGTAAAATACAGTCAGAGCTGCAGTCTTGTGCATCAGAAGAGACATACTATCTTTTTTTCCTGCCCAGGACACACTGAGTACCATACACAGTGATTAGGACCTCATGACAGAGGCAAAAGGTGTTCTGGGATCTGCCTCAAAGAATGCCTGTGTATTTCACATTAAAACTCTACCTTATTTGTCTGGAAATGTCTTCACTCAATAAAGAAGTAGGCTGAAATTCTTAGAAAACTTTGCTGAGACAAAAACTCCTAGAGAGGCGTTTTAAGTCTATTCTTTGGAAATCAATGGAAAGATTGAAGCCCAAACTACAATTAAGAGCTGAAGCAATGCATTTTGAACCTTTGCCTAGATGCCAGAGGAACTTCAGAAGAGTCCTCATTAGGTGTGTCTCCTCATTAGGTGGTCTTGGACAGAACTTATCTACTGCAACACTTCGGTTGAATATTAAAGAAAGCAAGTAAGCTCTTAACTTGCTGTAGAAAAAGTCAGTTGTAGCTGAGTCCTGGGAACAACGTGTTCCAAGCTTTGTTTTAGTGCTTAGGCTAGGCAAACAGGTTTGAGTGGACTATAAATCTAAAATATTCTAGTTATTAGAGAGGATGATTACAGTGCCTGAAATTACGGCAGGATATCATAATTTAGTTGTCCTAATCTGATAGAAATCTTCCATATACTAGTTGCTCCCTAGATGTTGTATTACCTCTCTTACTGAATGCAGGGGATTCATAGTTCTGTGAATTTCTAGAACCTTGTACACACTTCAAAAATAATGAAAAGGGCCATTTTATACCTCCTGGCATAGTGCTTAGGATTTTGGGGGTTTTCTGTTTTTGTTTGTTGATTGGTTGGTTGGAGGGGATTTTGACATCATTTGCAGAAATTTAATGCTATTAATTGAAATATTAAATTGGAATGCCTTCTAAAATGCATAATAATTTTATATATTTGTGCATTTATTTTTTTTCCTACATTAGACCTATCCTAACTCAAGTATGGCTGCTTTTGGTTTGACTTTATTTGTTCATTCCTCCTATCTTTATTAAATAAATTTTCCATATTTTATGCCTTAGTTTTGTCCTTTTCAAAAACTAATCAACCATGTGTTGGCTTCCGGCAGTAATTATGTTGCAAATGGATCTTTTCCCAACTTCATCTGAGGTGTAACTTACTAGGATTTTTCATTCGCTTAGCTTTTTAAATGTTGGCAACACTGGTAAAAATAAAATATTAAAAACATTTCATTTAACATCCACTTTGATCAGATTTTAACAGCCTTGTGGCTGGTGAAGCAATGGAGCTCTGTCAAGCAGTAGGCTAGTAGGAAACTTTGAGATAAAGTAGGCTAGGTTAAAAAATACTCCATAAAACATAGTAAACAAATTGAACAGTAAAATTTAAAGCCCAAACAGAAAAACTGCAGCTGGGTCTCATTTGTCTTTTTTTGTATTTTTACATGGCAGACTTTAGGTTAAAAGAATTTTGCTCAATTCTAATCCTGGTGAAGAATCAAGTAAGTTCTTCCAATAGATTTTGTATAACTGGGCTTTTGTTTATTGTATATTATAATTTATAAAACAGGTGCTCTGAACTATGCTTTTGATATCTTTGCATTGTAAAATTCTGTGGAAGAGAAAATATTTTATCTGCTTCTCACTGATTTTATGTAAATACCTGCACTGTTCACATGTGTACACAGTGTGGTCACAAGATCCATTGTAACTGCAAGATTGGGCTGGATTATGAGATTGTCTGGACAGTCTCTACTGATCATGATATACACTGGAATCAATTATCCCATAGACAGAACATGCAAACTACAGTGAGGTCCAAGAAGAGAGATAAAGGAGAAACAGAAGTGGTCTTGGTAGTCAATCTTCTGGTATCATGGAAAGGAAAAGACAGAAGATGCTGGAAATGGGTAGCTAGAGAGGAACTGAAGGAGGTTTTTTAAAATCTCAGACTCCATCAAGGCCACAGAAAGGACCATGTGTTTCAGATTGCACATAGCTCCTTAAAGGGAGGAGAGTAAACTTCTTATCTTCTGTTTGCATGACAGAAAAAAACATCAAATTAGTAACAGAATGGAGAGTCATTAATAAGGCAAATGTCATTTAACCAGAACGTCATGAACAAATCAAAACAATGGCCAAAATGCTGAAAAAAAGACATCTTTTCATTGCTTACATGCTGATTAAAGATAACGAGCAAGAACTGGAAATCCTCATTGAAAAAAGTTTTTGCACAACTGAAACAAATGAAATTCAGTGGAATGACTCATATCATTGGAATATTAAAATCACCTGTTAAAACCTGCTTGGCAGGAACAGGGTAGATAAAAGAGGAAGATGATATGAAGATGATATGTTGGCACTCCAGAATCAAAAGGCATTGAACACACGAGGCATGGCTCTGTTCTCCTAAGTCTGTGACTGAGAGGCACAGAAGTATGTGTCTTCTGAGCTTTTTTGAAACATATGCAGAGGGAGAGGGGTCATTGTGGAAAATTTCAATTTGGGAGATTTGTATAAAAGAATTTAAAAAACTGGAACAAGTGGCCCAGAAAATTCGTGGAGTCTCCACCGAGGTAAATATTTTAAACCCAAGTAAGACATGCATGGTCCTGGGAAACCTGTTCCGGGTGATGCTTCTTTGAGCAGGGTAATTGGATGAGGTGATCTCCAGGAATGCCTTCTGACCTCAACTACCATGTGATTCTGTGACAATCAACAAAATCCAGCAGTTACAAAGTCATTAACAATAATATCTCAACAACTGAGTATGGTAGAAGAGGCGGATATAACAAAAAGGGTATGGATACACTATCTTTTTACAGAGTAATTATGAGACATTCATGTGATTCAACTTCAAAACTGGAAAACAATACATCAAAGCATACCAATGGTTGCATTTTTGGAAAATATGGGAAATTATTAATATAATTTTACATCTGTACATCAATTTCAGATCTCTTTAAGAAGGATGCGTTAAGCATGCATGGTACAGTGAAAGGCTCTTAAAACATGGTTACCTTTCCTAAAACTGGTTACGTTTCTATTAAAAGCATAAAGAGAATAAGCCCCACCAAGGGAAAAACCTGAGATAAGGAAAATTGGCATAAATTCAGGTTCAAAACATGAAGCAGACTGATAACTAGTAGAAAGAAGAAGCCCTGACCAACTTTCAGAAGAGTGACAGAAAAAAAAAATCTAGTTGTTTTAAAATGATGCTTCATGATTTGGTGGATTATGGATGATATCTTTTGGTCATAGCATGGGACAGGTCCCCAAGACTTCTTTCAGGAGTTAGAGAACAGAGAATGTCTAAATTACTGCGACACAAAATATGTTATATCTAGGAAAACATAATTTTACTTTGGATATAAGAATGATGGGTAAAAACTGCTTAGTGACTGGAATGGTTTTGGAACTTCTTGTTTTAACTTAAGCTTTAGTGTTACTCATTGTAGGTAAGCTCTTTTCATACATGCAGGTAAGCAAGGAAAAGACCAATCATTAGTATGTATGCTTATTTCTTGAAAGAACCATTTTCACAAAGTTGAGGATGAGCAGAGATGATTTGGAAGACAACATGGAAGCAGAAAAAAAATTAATGAAAACTAAGAATTATTTAACAATTTTTAACAGTTTAAGAATATGATTTATTAGAAAATTAAAAGCTTTTGCTTCTACAACAAAGATAGAATAACTTTGGCTAGTTTTGGCCAGAAGAGAGAAAAAGAGGGTAATTGACTAAAAATAGTGCAAAATAGCACTTGTGAAATGCAAAAATTTATCTAGGGAAACAAAGGAGGGAACATTGTTATAACAAAAATACTGGTTTGTGGCCACATAGAGGTCATAAAATTGCTGAAAATCATGACAAAATCCCCACAAAACCTGTACTTCCAGTTTCACATGTTTGGGGATGACATGATGGTAAAGGAAAAACACAAGCTTAGACAAAAAGAATTTCTTAATCACACTGACTTTATTCTCAAAAGAGTTCAGGAGTTACAGGTCTTTGAGAAAACCATTCTTTGAGGAATTATTTCCATCACTCTGACTTTACACTTTCTGAGAATTTTGTTGAAATTCTGAACAGGGATGAGTCCCTCTGATGCTTGCATATCCTGCTTCTGTGTAACAACAGGCTGAGGTGATCTCAGCCCTCATCTAAGAAACCCTGGCCTCCCTGATGCCATAGGAGTTAAATATTTTTCTTGCTGAAATCATTCTGATTTACAAAGAATGTACACAGAAGTTCCATTATTCCAAACACAGTACAATTAAACAACAGGAGAGCATTTCCTTTCTCACAGTTCTATGCCAGCTTTCCAGACAGCACATCACTCAAAAAGCTCTCCCTGTTTCGTTTCTCTCATGACCACACTGTTTTCCCCTGTTTTCATTCCTCTTGGTACCATTTTTTGGCTTGTTTTCTGACTCCCTCTCTCTTATAGATGCAGAGCTACATGCAAATCAATTACATTCCCTTGAATTTGTATTCAGTGTAATCATGGGGTGAAAACTTCTACTGTGTTGCTAATTATAAAGAGAAGGATGTTTAATTGTTTCCCTGTGTTTCCCCATATGGAAATATTTAGCGTCTTCTTTGACCTCAAGGAGCTCTGTAGTTGCCCATGTGTCAAAAATGCTTGGTTGAACTATCTTAAATTCACATACATCGCAAGATTAATAAGCAGACACTCAATACATTAAGAACTACTTAACACACCATTCTCAAATGTGGGTGTACTTTTTCAGTAAGAGCTCTTTATCAAATAATGGTTTCAAATATGGGTGATAAGAGCTAGGAATTAGAAGACGTTATTCACCATTTCCATATGCCTTAGTAAATATCAAAACATTGTTGATACATTATGTTGCTGACATAGAGATTGGCAGAGTGATACATAATTATGAAGACCAGGAAGTTATAAAGAAAAATTTGGATTGCTTGGCAAGCTGAACCCATTCAAGTTAAATGCAAAATTATGCATCTAGGTCACATCTAAACAGTAGAAAACTATATTCCGGAAATCAGTAGCTCAGGAAACAATGAGAAGTGTCATAATATCATTGTACTCTGCATGATAACGTGGCAAAGAAAACTGTTTCAGGTCTTTGAGGCACAAACAGGTAAGGTGAGATTTAGGTCCAGAAAGACTACTTTTCCACAAGAACACTCTCTTCAGATTTGGTGTCAGTTTGAGAGCAAAGCTCATGTTTACCACTGGAAAAGACTAACCAAAAGAACGAAATAGCAAGAGAAGTGGTTGATTTTTCATTTCTTAACACTGAAAAAATGAGAACAGCATGACATTCTCAAAATATGATTTATTCAAGTGCCAGGTTTCTTTAGTCAAACTTAATAACATCAACGTTATCACTTCTATTGTTGATGAGTCATTTTTTATTGACTGAATCACTTAGGACTACATTTTTAACTTCTGTAAAGAAAACCCATTGGTTTTGGAAACTTTTGGGTTTATTCTGATGCACAGAGAACAGATGAATGAAAGACTCAGCAACAGGGTGGTGGTGTCTCTTTTGTGGACATAGAATCCTGTTCTCATTTCTAATACTGCTGTGATCTACTTAGGTAGTAGTACCCCAGTCACTGAGGATGGGCACTTTGTCCGGTTTAGTTACAGCTCCTGAAGAGCTCAGGTGGGAGTTTGGATGAGTATTTCGGTATAGATTGGAAAAGGATTGTAAAAAATGAAATATGGACTTGAGTAGAGGAAAAATTGAATTTTTCCTTGATTAGAAACTGAAGATGTCCTTGACAGCATTGTAAATCACCACTTCCTCACTAACCAATCCTGCACTTGTGCAAGGAAATAGCAACAATGACATTTTCTTACTCCTCCAGCACCCAACAGGAATGTCAATAGCCTGAAATTCATAATTACTGGACTGTGGTAATTTCTCTCTCTTCTGGATGCATCAATTTGCATCTCTTTTGCTTTAAATCCTCCATGTTTTTCTCATTCAAAGGAAAACCAAAACAAAACAAACTAATAAATGACCTGTCTCTCCCTTACATGATCTTTTATTGATATCTTACCCCACTCTTTCTAGATCTCTTCCTACATCTACATGTCTATCTCATTTTTGTAAGAATGGGAATCATTTCTTCCCTAAGCAGATCTCATCTCAGTCTGCTCCATCACCCACCAGGGAGCAGAAGCCTTCAAAAAATGATAGCTATAAGATAAAAGTAAAAACTGAAGATATAGGTAGGAAGCAAAATGACATTTGATCAACAGCCCAGAAATCAGATCCCCAGATCTATCGATGGAAATCTCGATGGCAAGTCCTACTGCTTAAATCTTTTACCGATTTATTCCCCTGAAAGGCTCAAGGTTATTCTTCTCCTTCCTCTATTCACCACTAGTTTATGGATCATCTCGCTTCTTGTTTGCTCTTTTGCAGCATCAAAGCTCTCGGACTTTTGCTCTCAATGGGCTAGCTTCTCTGGAGAGACTGAGAGGCTTCTCTAAGACAAATTAAAATCTTATGAGCAAGGCATTGTTTTGGGGAGTGGGGGGTAGGTGTTTGACCTTCTTTAATGGTGAGGGCAGAGGATCCCAGATATTGCCCTTCCTTAGAAGTACTTCAGATTATTAGGCAAACACTGGAGAGCACCACCAGTTTAATCTGTATTGATTCATAAGAATATAATTGCCTTGTTGTTTATTAGACCTCCTTAGATCACACTTATGGCTTGGGTAGTTGGGCCCAGTTTTTGGTTTTGGGCAACCAAGTTTGAGTTAGGGCTTACAAATCAATTAGAATGAACTCTAACTTTATATAAATATAAAGCAAATACCTACACTTGAGCAAGATGTCTAGGCTCCCTTGACAGTCAATGAGGGAAACAGAGATTTTTAGGGATACATTAATTTTACCTATTTGAGATGTTTATACTAGGATGAGATAAATCAATCCCTGAACAGGTATTCAGGTAGGTATATTCCTTGTCCACAAAGACAGTTCAGGATAACTAGCCCAGGTAGGAATGTTTATACTGCTCATGGTGCTACCTTAACCCCAAGGACTCAGCACTAGTGTCCTCCCTGGAACACACAGACAGGATACCTGCAGCTTAAATGTCGCTAAATCCCCTGCCAGTCTTTTTACAAACATTTCCCACTGGATAACCCAGGTGCCCTGCTCTGTAGGTTACCCATTCATCAGTCAAAGAGCATGGGTCTGCCTGGAATTAAAGTTGCCTAAAAAGTCATTTGTGAATGCTAGGTTCTGACATATGTGTTTTCTAGATAGTTTTCTTTAATATAAGTGCATATATCCCACTTCAGTGAGATTTTAATGCCAAAGAAGTGCTCTGTCTCTAGCCAAAAAATATTTTCAAGTTTTTCCTACTCTGAATACTACAGTAGTTTTAGAAGGCTGTATGATAATTTAGTGGCACATCAGAACTGAGTCAGTATTAAATATTATTGGGGATAAAAGAAAAAATGTGGCACAACTATTTAATTTTGACATAACATCAAATAAAACGTTATGCTTTCATACTTTTATAGCTACAAAGTATTGCCTACTTTTTTAAAGAAATTAAACATATGAAACAGATGTCCTGTGGGAACAATCTGTTATGGTCTGGCAGCAGATTCTCTTTCACTAGCTTGAGATACTGTAAATGAAACATGTACATAAAGTTTAACTATATATGTAATTATGGTAAATACTGTTTTATCAGATGTCTAGTTATTAAATATCCCCTCAAGATTTAACTATTCAATCTCTTTGTGCTTCTCATTATCCTACCATTATTGTACCACTGTATTTTATATTACATACCATGGAGTACCTCATTTTAGCAGTATTTTCTACTAAATCTTCGTTTTAAACATTATCATTTTTATAAGTTGTGAATAGATATTTCTGAATCTCAATTTTTAAGCAGAAAAAACTGACTATTAAACTTCCTCAGAAACTATAAAGTTGGTGCTTATCTTCTAGACATCTTTACAGGTCATTAGAGTCATTGTTCTCAAAATTGGACACAACAGAAATTGGGGAAATTAAATGCTTAATATCCTCAGAAGCCGAAAATCAGAGCAGACATTGTCAGCATTAAGAGAGACAGAGTAAAGTTTAAATGCCACTTTTCAAAGAGTTGCTCTGTGCTTTACTCAGGGCATAAAAGAGACTTCCTATTTTGGGACTGTTCATGTGAGATTCACTTTTCCTTGCACACAGCTTTGTGGGGATGGAGTGAGTGATACTCCCTTTTAGCTAAGGCGGTGACTATCGACAAAAGAGATCTGTTTAGATGAAATGGAGCGGAGAGTGCTCTCAGGCACTAGGCATGTATGGAGTTAGAGTTCAGAGTCTTGCAACTGGGGAGGTCTGATGAGTTTGTTGGCATGTAGAACTTGCCATTAGCAGATCTAGATTGTAAATACTGTGATGGTTTGGAATAAGATTGACACTATGTGGTCTCTCAATTGTCTACACTACAGTACATGGTACCGCTATTGGGAGGTCCTTCCTCAAAATCAACCCCAGTAGCACTGACACCAAACTGCCTCTAGAAATTTGGCAGGAAAGACAACATAATCTGAGATCCCTCAGCACAGCACAGGTACAGTGTTGCTTCTATCCATGAGCTAGCAATGTGCCCTTGTCGCCAAGAGGGCAAACAGAATTCTGGGCTGCACAGAGAAGAGTGTAGCCAGTAGGTTAAGAGAGGTCATTCTCTCCCTCTACCTCTGCACTGGTGAGGCTGCAACTGGAATAATGTATCCAGTTCTGGGCTCCACAGTTCAAGAGACACAGGGAACTACTGGAGAAAGTCCAGAATAGGGCAACAAAGATGATTACGGGATTGGAGCATCCCCCTGAAGAGGAAAGGCTGAGAGAGCTGGGACTCTTTAGCCTGAAGAAGAGAAGGCTGAGCGGAGACCTTATTAGAGCTTATAAGTATCTGAAGGGTGAAGGAGAATGGAGCTAGACTCTTTTCAGTGGTTCCCAGTGACAGGACAAGGGGCAACGGGCACAAGCTGGAACAAAGGAAGTTCTATTCAAATATGAGGAGAAACTTCTTTCCAGTGAGGGTGACAGAGCACTGGAACAGGCTGCCCAGGGACTTTCCGGAATCCCATTTTCTGGAGACCTTCAAGACTGGCCTGGATGCAGTCCTGAGTAATGTGCTCTGGGCAATCCTGCTTTAGCAGGGGAGTTGGACTAGTTGATATCTAGAGGTTCCTTCCAACTTTGACAATTCCGTGATTCCATGTTTGGTGCCTCGAAAGGCTCTGTGTTCTCATTCTCACACATCCTGCCTTGCAGAACAGCAAAGCTGAAACTGAAGAAGGAAATACTTAGTGAGTGAAATTTAGGTCAAGCTTTTGGTTACACTAAATCGTTACAACCAAAACATGTAAAATGCAACCTTACTTGAGATAAGAGCTTTCTACTTAGTTCATCTTACCTAGAACTTCTAAAATATCCAAAGCTTTTACAGCTATGGCTCCTTAGAAAGAAGCCCTTAGTGGTCAGGCTCCCAAACATTAGCTTCTGAAAGAATTTCCATTGTCTTTTCTTTACTCAATTTGGGTACCGGTGATCTCTTTTTTTTTACAAGGTAATATCAATACCCCACCAGCACAGGATAAACACTTCTTATGTGTCCTTTTCTTTCATCACAGACTTATCTTTTAGAGTATAATTCAGTACAATTTTTTTGCTTGATTATATGCATCTCCACTGTAAACTTTGGTAACAAATGCAAGTGGTCTTGGCCATTCTAAATGAACGCAGTGCTCTTTACTCACATCATTGGCCCAAACAACTCTGAGCTATATAAATCCCTGGCTCTGGGCACTCTGTGCGTTTAGAGACTATTGCTCCTTTGTTCTTATTTAGCCCACTGGCTAACTCCTCCACCAGTCCTGGCTGTTTAATTCAGTGGCTTGCAATCTGTGGTGCACAGAACCCTGGGGTTTCTCCACAAACTATTTCTAAAAGGTCTGTGAAAAAATAATTACAGAAAACAAGCCTATCATTTCATGTGCTGGCTTTAATTTGTTAGCTGAGGGTCCCATACTTTCAATGAACCTTTTTAGGAGACTGTAGTTTTAAAAAGTCTTATTGGAATTACTTATACGTCACACTAGACGTTATACAAAACATCTGTTTTATATTTTCTGTTAATCTCATTATCTCTTAGACTTCACTAACTTTGTAGAAAGACCATACATAACATCCTGTTAACAAAGGTGGCAGTCTCAGGGATAAGTTGCTCTCCACAGTCATTCCTAGCAGAAAAGGCTCGCCCCAAAACAGTTGCACTTTCTTCTATTGGGACTGCTTTACACTTAATTACAATTCTGTCTGAACTGCTAATAAATATTGGTTTATAAATAACTTTTAGAACTTTTAGAACTTATATCTCTTATAATTTGAGTTCACAGACATGTACCTACTTTATTTATCTAGTCTCTACTTAATAAATTATTTTAATAAAATCATTGTATTTTCATATACATCTTTGGTTCCAGTAAATTATGCTGCAGAGCCTCTAAATGCATCATGATACAGTTTTTCTCTGAATCTCAAATGAATAAACTACAAAAGCTTAAGAAAAATTAATTTAAATGTTATGTACGATTGTTTAAAGTTGCATAGGCCATCAGCTTTCATTTGACCTATTATGAAGTGATTTAGTTGTTAAAATAGCTCCAGAATTTGAGGTCAACCAATGTTCTTGGCACATAATGGTTGAGGAAAAAAAAAAAAGAAAGAAGAAGTGTTGTGTTGGTGAAACAGAAAAACCGGTAGCTTTGAAAGAGTTGACTAGGTTTCCTTCAGACTTCTCTGCTCCTGTTCTGGGATGCATTTAATTCTCATGACCAGTGAAGTGTGAAACATCATCATAATAAAAGATATGAGCATGGTTGTAGCTTCATAATATGGAGGGAAAAGCAAGATCCCAACCAGGCTGTGATTATCTTGAAGAATAATCTCTCTGACAAACAGCTGATCACACACTCCAATAGGTTGTCTTCTTTGTTCTCTGCTCTGGCAGCAGACTTTGTCCTGTTCTTTGAAACAGGAACTATTTTAACATGTGAAATTTAATGCAGGACTCGGGTGGTCTTTGGAAATTGTCAGCCATACCTACAAACCTCTTCTCTGCAGTCTCCTCGATATATTTCCCAACATAGCAGTGGGAAAACATTGGCCGTGTTCATTGGTGACAACAGAGACGAGGACAGACTTTCAATCAAGCCTGTGTATTGCCATCCCTGAGAGGAAGAACTTTTCACCCTCTGCATTTTGTCTTCTGCTGGGCTAAATAATTTTCAAATCTGCCAGCTTTGACACTTGGGCTCTGCTGCTTCAAACTATGGGGCTGTGCTAACTTTGCAATTAAGTGTCTTACACTGGAGGAGAAGTTGTCAATTAATGCTAAGTAGTTTAGTAAGACACTGACATCCCAAAAGTAATAGTATTTTGGCTTGACAGGTTTTGATAGGGAGGTGGCAGCCCTGTTTAGCTTGTCTGTTCCCTAGTTCCTGTTGCTCCAGGGAGAATGATGGTAAAGACTGTCTTCATGGCAGGACTAGGTATACTGTATTTCACTTTCTTTTACTAGTAGTAAATGATTAGGGTCTTAGATTTTGAAAAGAAAAATATTTTTTTTTGCTGTTCACCTCTAAATTATTCCACAAATTGAAGTAACTCCATTGTTCTCCTAATTTCCTGATAATTTTTTCTTGACTTGAACGTTCCTGAGAAGTTACTGTAACACTAAGAAACTACTTATAGCATGAATAGGTAAACAGAAAGAAAAGCAAAAATGGCACTGGTTTTCCCACAGTTTTGCAGATATTTTTCCTACTAGTAGTAGGGAAAAGGAAACAAGGTTTTAGAAAACATTTATTTTCTTTGGCTTCTTTCAATTTAGGAAGGAATTCATAAGAGTTCCCGATTTACTTGTAAGTAATTCAGTTCTCCACGCTGACATGGTTCTGCAAATTCAGTCATTTTAGCTGCACACTATGTTTGAGTGTGTTCTGAATGTCATGCTTGCTAAAATTTAAGGAAAAACTAACCGGTGCTAATGATTTGGATGCAAGTACCTTAAAATTTCTGTATCTTAAAACAAACTGGATTTTGAAAAAGAAATCTTTCATTTTGTCATATTAGCTATAGCAGCACATTTCAAGATAAGTAGGTGCTTACTTCTTTCAATAAACATTTCTGTACTGAAAGGTACTGCAGAGCAGTCATACACTGTACTTGACTTTCTAACTTTGTTTTAATGACAAAAAGAGCAGATATCATTTATTTTCAAAGGAATATAGAGGGTTAAAATTCTTGTAGCCACTGTTCTGTTCAGATGATGTAAATGAGGAGAAAATGGGTTTACTTTAGAAAGGAAAAGCGCAACAGAGTATAATAGAAAATGATAAACATTCTTTAAAATTTTAATCTGGTTTGTGATATTTTGTAACAAGAATATAACCTTCTGAAGCATTCTTCCAATCAGTTTTAAAGTTTTAACCAAAGCGTTGACTGTTAGCAAACGATAAACCAATAATGTGTCATTTAATTAAGTTCATCTTTCCAACTAATCATATGGAACTTATTAAAGCTATTACAGAAATTATTGTGTGCCTATATGGTAAAAGCAACAAGATATTACTTTAATGTTTTTAATACTAACTTCATATGAGTCTAACAAGAAAAAATCAACAGGTTTTTTTATCAGACTCATAAACCATTTGGTTGAGTTATTCAAGTTGAATTACAGAAAACAGAGATTTTTTTTTTTTCCCTCGGGAAAACAATTTCTTTTGTAACTTGGCTTTTAAACATGATTATTCTAATTCTTGCACCAGCTATTTTGTATGATTGTGTAAACAAAACAGGTAAACAATGTTTGTGCCTCAAACAATACCCAACATACCTTGTTATATGACTGTTGTTTTTATTTATCCTTATTACAACAGCATCGGGCACATTTTAACTTCTCAGGTATATTAAAAATGTAGCCTGACTTCACCAAAGAAAACTAGGTGTTTAAATGTACTTATTATCTTGATTATGAACATTTTATATTTTACATATGCATTAATGTACTCCAAGGTTAATTGTTCTTATTAACACATTTTCCTTGTATTGAAAATAAGTCATCACACACGCCAGTGAATGTATCACAGAAACCAACAAAACTTCAGTAGTCTTAAAAGACTAATCATTTCTTGTTTGTATGTTTCCACGGGCATTGTTCTGAAAAGCATTAAATAAACAACAAATGTCATCATGTATGTAACAAAAGGACGTAATTCTGTATGAAATTCTTTAGACTTTAGCATGTTTCCCCTGGAACAAAAGCTGTGAACTTTTTCAGTATTTTTAAAGACATTTTCCTGTGTTTTGCAGAAATCACAGACTTCTAGAAAGCACACTTAACTTAAAATATGCAGTCTTGAGATATGAAGTCTGTATATCCTGTTTCTCTGACATAATAAACATTGTCTACAGTGAATAAACATTTTTACTGGAAGAGGCTTGGAGAAATGAATGACCACTTTTGTCATCCTGGTAAATTCTGTCAGGGAAATACCCAGACCAAATACCATTGGGAAAAATAAGTTCCTTCTCAGAAAACATTTAGGTATGGTTCTGTCATTTCTCCAGCAGTCTGGTTCAAACCAGTTTTTGCCAGTAGGAAGCAGTAACTTTCAGAATTTGGTGGGAAGTATTTAAAGCTGAGAGTGCCCTTAGAAAACAAGTATAGAGCTGTGGATAGTTTCGTCTTATTTCTCTGTACAGCAGAGATCCCGAGGTTTCAGATTCCGTACCTTGACAATGGATTATTTTGTTTTGTTTTGTTTACTGTTCTGAAGTGGCTTTTCTGGACTAAAATTTTGGGGAAGAATTTAAAAAGAACCATCTTAGTGTGGAGTTGTTTACAATGTAGCTAAGCTGATTTAACTGCAAAATTCTACTGAAGGCGAGAGTGGCAAGGGACATAGATTTTCCCTGCTTTGCACTTTTCGTTTTTCGCCTTTTCTTCGGTGTTTACCTGACACTTTGGTGATGTGTTTCAGGGGGATGAACAGGAAGAAAATTAACCCTATTGAAAAGGAAAGAGAGTAGAGAGCAGGCAGGCAGAAGAGAGGAGTCAAGGCAGGGCAAGGCAAAGAAAAGAACGATGGAAGAGGCACGAGTCTTGTTGGGGTCTAACAGACCCATCCTGAAGCCATAACTGGCTTAGCTACAACGTGCAACCATGGACCTGCAGATCAGGTAGTTCAGGTGACTGCTGTGTGTGTTCAAAAGCCTGAGGAGGCCACCATTTCACCACCTACCCACTCAGCTCCATGCTGGGTCAGCTCCGTGTAGCACTGATGGTGAAGGCAGAGCTCCTCTCTCCCAGTGGGGCTGCACGTTGCCCAGCAGCCTGGCTTTCCACCAGTCCCTTCTACTCCGTCTCATATATTTTCCATCTCAGAAAATTGTCTGCCACTTCCACAAAACTTAATTTCACCACTGACAGTCATGAGAAGCAGCAAAGTTAGTTCCTTGACCTTGAAACAGTATACATTTTACCTTGCCTCCACTGCTGAGAAGCCTGGACCTGGTTTTGAACAAAAGCAATTATACTGATTTGGAATGAAAAGGCATTTAAAGCTCTTTTGACACAGCAACACAAAGGGAGAGGGTCAGTCTTTCCAAGATTTGAAAATGTTCCCTTCTTTCCTTTCCATTGCCATTTGTGAGAGAGAGTTGAGAGAACCTCTAATGCTAATGATGACTGAGGAACTCTCTTTGTTAAGAAGATTTCCATAATGCATACTTCTTCTGAGGTGTCTATGTCATGATGTGATTCCTTCTGCCAGCTCAAGCGTGTTCTCTATCCATGTTCAGAGGCAGAAATCAATGGCAAAGCATGCTGAGTGAGTATAATGGAGCCATTCTTAGCCTCCGCGGCTGCTGAGAGCTCACCCATTGTTGAGTCATTGAAGAAGAGTCCAATCAAAAAAAAAAAACAACAAAAAAACAACCCAGCACAGTATCTGGCATAGGAGACTTTTCTTCCATTAACTTTGAAAAACAGCAAGGGATAGAACAGAAGATATACCTGGTTGGAGAAGTGATTCTTTCATGTGTTTTCTTGTATAAGAATAAGGCAGGAATATATGAAGCTCTGCAAGATATTGTACTCTAACCTCCTGCCTGCATCCTTGCCCAATGTCACAAAAGCCAAGTGAACTTTAAAACATGGAGAAATAATATGCCTTTATTTTCTAATATGTAAACTGCAATCAAATCTGTAATGTATTATTTTAACCACCACAGAAACTAATATTAATTGCAAATAACACCAAAAATATGTGAATCAAAGTTTATTCTAGTCTGACTCAGAAAGCAAAGGAATTCTGTTCACAATACTAGCCTTTGTTTCCCTTACAGCAAAACATACTTGCATTAGTTAGTTATGGTATTAAGAAACATTGATAATTGCCTTTTATAGTTTTTCAAGCATCACAATTTAGTACAACTATAATTGAAAAGCTGGATTTTGCAATCAAAAAGTAGAATACAGAGAGTGTTGCTATGCAAAAGTGAAGAATTTCCTCTTTCTTTAGCTTATTAATTTTCAAATAATGCTTTAGGGCTTGTTGTGATAGTTCTTTACAAGGTAGTAAATATATAACTAAACAGACTGTCTAGGCTGAAAACTAATTACCATTAGAAACTGAAGCATTTGGGCTTGTTATTTCTGCAAATCAAACAACTCTGAATACAATCTCCATATTAAATAAAATGTTCAGTGAACCATGAAGCTCTTCACAAATCTGGACCGTGTTTTAAGAAGCCCTTTTTTTAGTTATTGTCGTATGCATGTTGTTGCATGCAGAACAGTTGGAATATTAAAATATTTTTTATACTGAAGGGTGGGGAGGAAAATGAAAAGGTTGTGTTAAAACTTGGCTTTGGAAGCAAGGAAATAAATGTGGGAAAGGAAGCTTGTACCTTGAAGTTAGAGTTTTTACACATTTACAAAAATTCTGATGGGGAGACATATTCTGAACTTGCTGGTTCATTCCTCTGTCCCATGGAACAGACACCACAAGGATAGTAAAGCTAAAATATGGAGCATTTGTCAAGTCTGCTTCAGAACTGTAATGAAGCTTCATATATTAAAAACCATTCCATTATATGGATAATTATTAATAAAGTTCTTAAGACTAAAATCAGTCCATTTCTCTCCAAAAACCAAGTTTATTGCTTCCAGAGCTGAGCTTTTTTCAATGCAAGAACCGAGGAGCAAACAACAGATATACAAGTGAATGACCCTTTGTTCAAAAATTAGAAGGAAAAAGAAGATAAAAGGAATCCTCAGAGAAAGAGACTAAAAAACACAAACATCCCATATCAGCAAAGCATATAAGGGGTGACGGTAGAAGTAAGGCTGTTTTTGGAATCATTCTTCAGACTAATTGCCTGGTATGCTGCCTGTGTTTCTGTCAAAAAACATGAAAGGAAAGTACTGACTGATTATATATATTGGAATATCAAATTAGGGTATACATTCTGAAGTATATGGAGAGAATAAACTGCACGTATAATAAGGCTGCATTTTTATCAAGGATTTCTGGTGATGATACAAACCATGTAAGGGAACTCAAGTACTTTTACACAGTAGCTGTCATCTGATAGCTAAAACAAAATATAACTCTATGTACAAAAAAAGAGGAGAAAAAAGGCAAAATGAGAAAACAGCTTTAGATACCCACAAAGATAGGCATTGGTACAGAATTGCATGAAATCTTGTGATCGTAATTCAACTCAGTATGTTTGACCATCAAAGGCTGTAATAAATTATATCTGTTGCTTTGTAGCACCTACAGCAGTTAAGAAAGTAAAACAATTTAAATGTATAACCTCTTCTTTTCATGCACTCCATCCCGCATGCCTTTATCCAAGCACAGTGATTTGTTTGTTTGGCTTTGTTAGAGTCTAATTAAGATTGGAACTTGATGAGTGCTCATTTAATAGAATTCATTCTGGATAAAATAAGGTAGCAATACTTATTGGTGAAGAAACATAATTGGAAGACTGCACAGAGGGATTAGCTCCTTTGACTAAAGTCATACGCTTACCCTCTGTTACAGGGTTTCTAGACTGACTATTTCTTGAATCTTCAGCTGTTTCAAAATGTTTGGACAGGAAAAAGTAAGTGCTGTAATTATGGGAAACGCGTGCTCTATTCATTATACAAGACAAGAAGCCAAATCATTGTATAAAGTGAAAACTTGACTTTGTATTAGCTATCGAGGGTTCATAAAACCTCTCTTTCCATTCTTTTTTTGCTTCTCTTTTCCCCAGAGCAGCTGCAGTCTCTGGGAACTGAAGGCCCAGATTTCCCAAAGAGCTGACTTAAAACAACTCTTAGACGCAGCTTTTCAACACCCATTAGCCCTAATCAGGGGTGGAGATCTCCTCAAAAAATATATCATATAGGAAGTCCAAGCTAGTTCTCCAAGGTCAGAGACAGGGCAACCTCATTACTGTGTAAATTAGAGGAGCATAGCATTTTGAAACATCTCACAGAAAAAGATTCAAATAAACCCCAGCTTGTGTGATGGGAAGAGGAAAGAAACAACAACAAAAAAAGCTTGTGTAAGCAGACATGAAGATGGCATCAGTAACTGAAGAATGTGAGCATTTTCTTGATATGTTTACCTGAAATATTTAATGTCTAGATCCAGAGATTGGCATATTAGAATACCCCGTTCTCTTCTGTGTTGACTTTTTAATCTCAGTTGTGTTTTGCAATATATATCATCATTAGAAAAGTCCCTGGTTTACTGATGAATGTTTTTTTAAAGCCTATTGTTTTGGTTGGTCTTTTGAAAAGCACAATTCATTGTTTTCTGTGAAATTTCCCAAACTGCCACAAAACCGATAATTTAAAAGGTCAAATCATGGTGGCAGCTCAAACTTGTGAAAGCAAAAATATAAAATTGAATCAAACATATACACTTACACATTAAAATGCAGAAGAATGGAAGAATAATAAAGTATTCACATCTCCAATTACTTTCCAGTATTCACCTTTCCTTCTGCAATTTGTTTAGGAAACATTTCATGTTAGAAGGGGTCACTACAATGTATAATAGGTGATAAGTCTGGATGTAAGGAGAATGGATCTTAACTGAGTTTACTTTACTGAGTTAATCTTTCTGTTGGTATAGTATTATTTAGCTTCTATTCCTTTAGGTTGTGCTTTGCAAAGGTATTTTTAACTGTTGGAATTTGTTTAAATATTTATTTTAAAACCACAAAGAAAATATATTTCCTTTTCAGAATGCTAGGACTCACAAGGATGTATGACTGGATTTTGTGACAGCTGATGTCTGTACAGTAGATGTTTAATAAATGGAGACATTTTATACTAAGTTTTGCAGATTAATATTTTTCCAGTAGTGACATACGTATTGGAAAAAAATCTCTTCAAAATGAGGTCACTGCTTTAAAAATGTAAGAAACATTGTCAAATTTAAAATGCTCTTTTAGAAAAGAATTCAGTAACTGCACATTAAGAGTGCCTTAATGTCTGCGACAAGCAAAACATCTGCTTCAGCAGCGGAAATGGAAAGTTAATACTCCAGATAAGCAAAGGAGGTTTTGGGGAAAAAAAAAAAAAAAAAAGAAAAGAAAAAAGTAAAAAGGAAAGAGCTGCTATAAACCTTACTCACATGAATCCTTCTTTGATCAAGTTAGTTCAAATGGAACAAATAACTCCCTCTTCCAATTAGCTTCATATCATCTATCCCTATTAGTTTTCATTCCCCGCCCTGTTTTTCACCAGATTTCTTGGTTTTATCTTTATTCTACCCTGAGAATTATAAGACTGAACCCAGGGTGCACTGTGACCTGGCCCCACACATCCCTATGGCAGGTTTAGTGTATCCCTAAGGTGATGTGCACTGTGGGTTAAAGCTCTGGCTGCCTCCAATTCCTACCTGCCCTCGTGCAGTGTGATCCTGGACATCTCCCTTATCACACTGCCTGCCGAACACCAGACACAAGTCCCCCACAAGGCAAGACACTGAATTAGTTGTGTATGTCATATCCCCTTTACACTGTTGGTAAGTATCTACTGGGAGTCTTTCCGCACCCATTGACTAGCATGGGGACAACCTTTTGCCCCACATTGTGCCCCAGAATTTGTTTATGTAAACCAGGGAGTATGCTTGTATCCAAACAGCATATCTCAGACCCACATGAGAAATAGACTATAAATCTAGCCGGTCAGTATGCTTAACAATTTTTATTGGGTGAATGTCTTTATTTTATTGCCCTCTGCTTTTGTGTTACTAAGACTTGACTGGGATTTAAAGATTTGCAGTTGACCCCAGGCTAGCTGAATCCAAGTCCAAGAACACAGAAGCTGCAAACACTCTCCTAAATGTGTTCATTTAGTATAGTGGGACTGGCTGGATCAGTGTGAAATACTTGGATAGCTGACAGCATAGAAAAGTCCCATTGATCTAGTGAAAGGGAAAGAAATACAAGACTAAGATGGGACAGTTGCCTATGATGAAACAATACAGATGTTTCCATCTCCAACAAAGGAGATATATTAGCAGACAGGCAATATGATTTTGACAAGAGAAAAACAGTAAGGTAAGCAAAAACAGAGGCAGAGGGAAAGTGGAGGACTGATGGGTGAAAAAAGATTTTCTAGGAAAGTCTGTAAGAACTGTTAAGTTTAGAGAACAAATGGATATATATTTTGATGAATAAAAATTTCATTCTAGATCATTCTCATACTTGACATTGGTCTAAATAAGACTTAAAAGAAAAGCACAAATTTCTGAAAAATGTTTCTTCATAGTGTAAAAGCAAAATAAAAAGTCTTGAAACTATTTTCCCATGCTTAAGCCCAGCATGACTAGCTAAATATTAACTGGAGTCAGAGGCAGAACACTACCTTATAGCTGTAAAGGTTATGCAATTCTAGTCACTAGAATACAAGACCAAACCAATTATAAGACCTTCACATTTACAATTATACAAATACATAACACTGTAGTTAAAATGCAAGTACACATCTCACACAATATGGATTGTAAACTACAATTTCTCTTGTATTGGAAATTCATAACATACTTTCTTTAGCTATTGGGTTTCAAAATGAGGTCACATAATGTGAAATGGATTTTTTTCATATAATCAAGTGCTTAAAAGCTGCATTATATATACTTCCAGATTGTTTGTTTCTTTAGAATCAATTATACTCTAAAAGTTGCTGTATGAGAAAACACTTAAACTCTTCATGCACTGTATAGTGTACTTGTTGCTATGTAAAAATGATAATAATAGAGGTTAGAAGTCATTGCAGGTTTTAGCTAAGTATTCTAAATTTTTCATTTTGACTTCCATATTAATGTGAAGCAGCTATAGAGTTTCTTCAGCAAAAGCCTATTCACAGTTCTGAGTAGCAATTACTATTGATACTGCCATTAATGAATCAACAGAGACACCTGGGAATGGTAGCTGACCTGCTGTCTTGAAAATTTGGAGATGGCATGGAAATAACACTTGAAAGCAATTTTGAAAGGTTTTCTAACCTTTCTCGTCCTGTCTGCAATGGTAAGATGCAGTTTGTGATGAAATATAGGCATCTATTTGTAGGTAGCTGTATGTGCAAGAAGGGAGTGCAACAGTAGCTTGAACACTAATGGAAAATGTCATTTTAAATGTTGTGGTTATCTCCCCTAGCCTTCAAGTTCTACACTGGGAGGCCATGTGTTTGCCATGGATCTTGTGTCATATCTACAAGCATCTTAAACATCCTAGGGCACATACTATGGGAGTAGGTCTGTAAACTAAACAATAAAATTATGTCGTAGGCCCCTAAACTTCCATTATAGTCAGCAGAGATAGACAGCAGGATTCAACTGTAGAAACAGAGGTGTAGAGGGTTATTTTAGCTGCAACAAGGTAGCCCACTGGCCATCTTTCTGCCTCTCTAGAGGGACACAGCCACATGACACATTGTCCCATGAAGATGTCTTAAATGACATATGGCATCTCTCTTATTGACATCTCAGTTTTGGTGTCTTAATCTGGAGACTGGATTATGCTTTCTTTCGTGATTCTAGAAAACATCCACATAATGCTTGCCAATGTTAGAAGTTCAAAACTGGTGCATGTAGTAGATACAGGAAAACCTTCTTCCTGAAGTTTCCTGGAAAGAGTGTTGTGTCCTGCTCCCATACTTCTGTGAGAAACAAGATAGTGGAAGCTGGAGGCTGAGCGTTGCAGTTTTTCTTAGAAGCCAGATATCACTGACCACGTGATACACTACAAAAAGAAATGAGAACAATTAATAGTATACAGACAATTTCTGGAACATCTAGCAATAGTTTTGGCAAGTATATGTTCAAATAATGTCCTAATGTGATTACATATTGCTTTCTGTCTGATTAAAGCTGCTGTTTATCAGAAGTGCAATTGTCTGCACTTCTAGAAGAGGCAAATCATACAAAGACCTTACCCTTTAAGCCATTATGTTCTACCCAATTAACTGTGCACATTAATCTTAATTTAGGTAAGTAGAGTGGGAAAGTTTTACTCCTTGAGGTCTTCAAAGACCTCCTTCTATTGGCATGGAAGTTGGGCTCAATTCCACTGCTTAAACACAGGTACGTAGTTCCATTTTAGGTGTCCTAGATCATACTTCTTGGGTTTGCTCTGTGTTCTAAAAAAGCAGAGAACTCCCATGAGCTCTGTGTCAAATATGTCAAACTGAGCTCATCAGCCAAGATGGTGACATATCCATGAAAACATACCTAAGAAAGGGCAGGAAATGCTGGACAGGCAGAGTGGGAGGAAAACTGGAGTGAGAAATAGCAAGAGAAACACCAAAATCAGAGGAGGAGGAGGAAGTACTTCATGGTGCCAGAGCAGATATTCACACTACAGCCTGTAGAAGAGACCGCAGGAGAGCATATTCCTGAAGGAATCACAGTCTGTGGAGAGCATCTGTCAGTGCAAGGGGAAGTGTGAGGAGGAAGGAGCAACAGAGAGCTCCCCTCTTGCCTCTTGGGGAGGGGATTCAGGAGTGAAAGAGTAGATTTAAGCCTGGGAAAGGTGTTGTTTTAATATTTATCTTGTTTTTTCCCACTACCAGAAGTAATGGTTACATTTTTATTTTAATTGGCAAAAAAATAAATTAATTTTCCCAAGTCAAGCCTGGTTTTCCCATGATGGTAATTGGTAAGCAATCTCCCTGCCTTTATCTCGACCCATGAGGTTTCTCATTCCTGTTCTTACTATTTTCTCCCTCCCTCCATCCCAGTGAATGGTGGGAATAATCAGGCAGCTGGGTGGGTGTTTGACTGTTAGCCAAGGCTAACTGAACACATCCCTCTAAAATAAAAATCCTAGTATAGTTCTGGGGATTGCTGTAGCAGTCATTTCAGTAGATATCAGAGATGAGCCTGCATCTGGTTTGGTGTCTTCTGTCACTCTCCTGCACTGTCAAAGACTGCCACGTAATTCCATGCTGTGTTTTAGGACACCCAACACTCCTTTAGTTTCACATAATGAATGATTTACAGGATAACTATGGCATTACTCAATGTCCTTTTGAACTGAAATACATCCTCCCAAAAAAATCCCAAATTACATCTTAGGCTACAGGGGAAAGTACATGAGGCTCAGGGGAGACCCACGACCAAGTACTGCTCAGTCAGGATGCTGCCAGTCTCTTCTAGATATGATTGGAGTTAAGCAGAGTAGATATAAACCACCCTTGTCCAGTGGTCTGGACACTAAGAGTTATTCCAAGAAATGTATTTTACGGTAGACACATAAAGTGTATGGAACAAAAGAATTTCACCAATGAAGAGAGCAGGGATGATGAGAGATCATGAAGAAGCAGTACTTATTATAATAGACAGCAAAAGAAGCCGCTAAGCGTTTGGAAACGTCAAGAGCAGCGTGCCACATAAATCAGATTCCAACTGCTAATCCAAAACAAAGTTATGTTGAATAGTGTTGTATTCCAGAAAAGGAAGAAGGAAGAGAGCATTAAAGGCAAAGATGACTCTGCAGCTGCCTCCAAGCTGTTACTGACAGAACACCAGAATACAGCTCATTTCTTTGTGGTGGATGATTTCAATATTGAATTACAATGCGAGAAACATGGAAAAGAGAGTGGAAAGGGAAAACCGGGATGTGGAATCATGATCCCAAGTGATGACTCGATGAATAATATGTTGTGTCTGATATACTGTTCTCCACATTTTCACACAAAAAATGCAATTTTTTGGATAAGAAAAGAAAAATTTGACCACAACAGCAACACCTGAAGACAGGTCCCGTTTCTAAGATGCAAGAGCATGCCAGGCAGCAGGTGTCAGCGATGACTACAACTATTGCTCTGCCAAACTAAAAAGAGAACAAAGAAAGATTCTCTATGATTGGGAGGTGACAAAGATCAACAGTAGAGAACTGAAAACGAAAGGGTGGTATGAGGAATTCCAACCTGGCCTAAAGTATAGATTTATGGTAGTGTTCTAGGCCAAGGAAGCTGAACCAAAAGAAAAAAGGGAAGTGCCCAGACACAATGTGCTCAGTTTAGTTGACACTACTGGGTATCTTATACTCACAGCAAGAATGGAAATACAGTGCCTCAGTGGGAAAAGAACGTTTAAAGAGCTGAGACACATGACATGCTACGATATACGGAGAAACAATATAGCATTCTTGAGCAAGCAAAGTTTAAAATGGGACAATCAAAAGGAAAGGAGGAAGATTCTCATTGCCAAAACAGAGGAGATGGGGAGATTCTTTAAAAGAAATAATTAACAGCGTCTACTTATCTCAACCACAGTTTTATACGTAATATTTGAAACGACACAATTAATCTCAGCCCTAACAGGATTTCAGGACAAGATACAAGCAAGAAGCTGGAAAACAACAAAGCAACAGGATGTAAAATCACAGCAGAAATACCAGCAGCATTTGACTCACCTCCCTGATGAAACTGATAAATGTGCCTAATGAAATCTAGGAAGGCAGAGAGGAAAAGCCTTTCTGAATAACAGAAATAAGGAAACATGAATAGGATACTGTGAAAGGGTGACCTCACTGACTTCAGCAACAGGAGACAAGTTGTGCTGCTCTTCATCATAGCAAAAATAATTTCCTGTGTGATACAACACAGCAGCAAGTATACGCAACTTACAGAAGCAGACAAAATCTGTTTGATAAATAAAGCAGTAGGTCAAACAGTTTTCCCTTAAACTACACTCAGGATGAGTCAACAGTACTTCCAAAAAAAGGTCAATACTATCCACACACAGAGAAAAACTAGTAAAAGAGAGCTTGATCAAAAAAAAAAAAAATAAACCACAACAAAAAAAACAGCTAACCCAAAAGCAGCTTTCCTGAAACACTTATAACACAAGATTACAACACATGGGTAAGCAAAACACCAAAGGAGGATAAAAACTCGGCTATCTAGGTATTTCTGATTAAACAAGTTATTTTAATCTCCTAAACTGATACCTCAATTCTGAAAGTTCATAGTTGCATTTCTAGGTCCTTAAACTACTCCTGTACTACACTCTGATATGTAAGGGAAAATAATAGTGAAGAAATGAATGAATATGCAAAGGATTACAGGGATATTTTATGAGGCATCCATGAATCAGCTTTCTTAAAACTCCTAATTCCTTTTTGTGCTCAGCAAGTCCACAGTTCTACACATAATTTTCATAATATTTATTTTCTATTAACTCCTCACTTACCCTCTCTCTTGCTTGTACAGGAGCTGTATCTACAAGAAAAATGTTTGTTTACAGAAGGCTAATAGTCCTTCTCTTGCAATAGTGGACTACCCTGATCCTAGAAATCCGAGTGGGAGGGCCAGAAGTAGGACAGTCTAGACACAGTCAGTAAACTGTACCAGTTTCTGAAAGAAGGCTTTTCTTAATCTCCATAAAACCACCTAAAATATAGTTTTATTTAATTTTAATTTTTAACTTCCATCTCAATCCATACCTACAGTATTAGAAGATACACAAATATGTAATTGCATTACAAAATAAAAGTTCAGTAACTGTACCATTTCTATTGCTTTCTGATAAATGTACCACAAAGGTAGATAAGGACCTGTTCAGATCCATGTTTTCTAGCTAATAAATCAACATGACAAAACACTATCCCCATATCCTGAGATAGGATTTCTATGTTGTATTACCCAATATTCATCACTTCGACATCAATAATTTCTGTGTGTGCTCAATACCACTACAAAAGTTTGGTGACTACAACTCAAAATAGAGTGCTAAGAATACTCTGAAACAATACATTTGAGAGGCCACAACTGGAACACTGCATCCAGTTCTGGGGTCCCCAGTTCTGGGGTCCCCAGTTCAAGAGACACGGAACTACTGGAGAAAGCCCAGCGCAGGGCAACAAAGACGATGAAGGGATTGGAGCATCTCCCTGAAGAGGAAAGGCTGAGAGAGCTGAGACTCTTTAACCTGGAGAAGAGAAGGCTGAGGGGAGACCTTACTAGTGCTTGTAAGTGTCTGAAGGGTGGGTTGAAGGAGAATGGAACCAGACTCTTTTCAGTGCTTCCCAGTGACGGGACAAGGGGCAATGGGCCCAAGCTGGTACACAGGACTTTCCATTCAAATATGAGGAGAAACTTCTTTCCGGTGAGGGTGACAGAGCGCTGGAACAGGCTGCCCAGGGAGCCTGCAGAGTCCCCTTCTCTGGACACCTTCAAGACCCGCCTGGATGCCGTCCTAAGTAGTGTGCCCTGGGCAATCCTGCTTTAGCAGGGAAGTTGGACTAGATGATCTCTAGAGGTCCCTTCCAACTCTGACAACTCTGTGATTCTGTGAGGGTCTGAAATGGTTCTGGCATTAAAATACATTGCTTGTGAAATTATTAAAGCTAGTCACATACTTAAAAACAAGCTTATGGAGAAATGTGTTAAACATCAGTGTTTAATCACACTGTGACACTGCAAATGAAACTGAATGTAAATTTGAAAAAAAACATCCTTTTCTTAGGTTCCACAAGGAACCATATATATATATGGTATATATGGTATATAGATATATATAGATATACATATATATACATGAAATCAGTATATTTTTGTTATATGTACAAGTCTTAAATATCTAAGCAAAATAAAGCAGATAGACATCTCAGAGGTAGCATAAACTGCAGAAGAAAGCTGCAGTTGAGTAGGCTCTTTATCACCTAAAATCATCTTTATCACCTATTTTGTCTAGATATGCAGACCACTTATTCTCAAACTGTTAAGCTTTTGGTAGGAAATGGACATTACCAGGGAAAAATTCTGAAGGGCATAGTGCATATTACTGAGATCTGCATAAAGATGAGATTGACACAACATCTTTCAAAGGGCAAAAACAGTGGCCCAAAAAGAAGTATTTAGGTTTTCAAGAAGATTACAATTTAAGCAGGACCGCTCTATTAAGGATGTGAAGTGAATGCATGGTATTTAAAGAATGCAAAAGGAAAAGAAGTTGAAATCAATATTGAGCATCAGACAAGAGAGTAGTAATCTGGCTTTCATGTCTATTCAACCAGTTTCTTAGCCAGTAAAAAGTGACATGCTTTGTTGACTCAGAAGAAGCCTGGACACTCCTAGCAGCTAGGGATTCAGGCCCTTGTACATTTTGATGTGCTTTGTTTAAGCTAGATAAAGGATGAGAAAGTTCAGCTGCTAGTTACTAGTAAAAGGGGTCAAGTAAATGGATGGCAGTAATAAAAAGATGAGCATAAATTAACTATAATAATTACTCTGTAATATTTGTTGGGCTACATACTCTCAATCCTCTGTAGCCAGAGAGTTGATCAAGAAGACTATTCTGGTAATAATGCAATTAGAAGGCATTAGAAGCGTGTAATAAATTAACAAAAAGCTGGAATTCCTTTAAATGAATTCGTAAATCACAGGCACATACATACTTATATGGCTAGTTATGAATGTTGTGATAAAAGTCCCCAAAGTCCGACCTGATAGCTAATTTGTTATCATGGGAATGGGATATGGGATGGGAATGGGCTGTGGGAATCAGCAGCTGGTGATTCATTCATCTGCGGTATAAAATTAAAAAAAACCCAACTGTGTACATTTAAGAAGCCTTAACATATCCAAGCCAGCCAACTAACATGTTTGTGGGCATCATTGCCACAAACACAAAATAAAGAGTAGACTTAATCATTAGAACTACCTAATCTATGTCCAAACGTATACGGCTGTACAAAACTTCCAACACCTTACAAAAACTGAGAAGAAAAGAAGTATTTCTAGAACTGGGTAAAAAAAGCCCGTTACAAATACTTTGCAATTACTGACCAGTAAAATCAAAAAAACTATCCAAGCCCTGAAAATGCTTGCACTCCCGAATAACATTATGCATCAATAGTCAATGGGCCTGCTCTCATGCGTAAAATTACTCAAGTGTATAAATTTTTCAGGATTGGGGCCAAGGAGTATAATGCTAGACAACAGAGCCCAAAGGCAGTTGGCAGCCATTCAATAAAAATGCTGGGGGCAGCAGTATTAAAGCTGCAGATAGCTGAGTAAAATTAATAAAGCTATACAAATTAAAGATTAAAAAAACTCTAGATATTTCAGACTTTGCACAATGCCATTTTGCTTTTATGGTTTGCATGATCTTAAACTGGAAAGAAAGGGTCAAGCCAACTACAGTAACAGGAAATAAGTCAAAATCTGATTTGTACACTACAGAATGCTTTAATAATTTTAAAGAAAGAAAAAAAAAAAGGAAAGAAAAAAATAGAAAAAAATGGGGACAGACACACACACAAAGACTCCAGAAAATAACAAATCTTATCTTGAGATTTATCACAGGTTTTTTTTCAAGTCAAAGTGGACCATGACTGTTCAAAAATAGACAGAAAAAAGTTCAGTCAATGAGGAAGAATTTTAAAAATTAACATGATTAGAGCAACTGTAGAAAAGATTGCACAGAGAAAAATTAATACAAAGAAAATGGTGACTGATGAAATTAAGAAAAGAAGATTAAATTGCAAACAAGAAAATTGAGTACCTAGACTAAAAGGAACATTTAACATATTTTACAATCCACTTATGGTAGAGGCCTTTGTCCAGCCACCTAGGACTTTTTTCACACTATCAGCTTAGGGCTTACAGTTCAGATTTTCTGAACCTCTGTAGTGAACACACATACTTCTTTTCATTGACTGTACAAGGAGACCAGACTCCTATCTCTGATACATAAACAAAGTATCTAAAGATAGGTTGTATGAGTACTGCCTGGAAGCAGCTGCCATACAGTAAAGCTGAGAAACTGGCAGCCTGTAGTTGGAAAGAAAAATCTAAAAGAAAAAAACCCAAGGGAAAAAAAAAAATAGGATGCTTGAAAAGTACTACTTTTCCAGAACTAAATCTATTACACATCTTCAAAAAACCTACAATAGTTTTGCAACTTCAAATACAGCCTTATAAAAGGACCAGGAAGGATCGATACAATAAACCAGAAGGATCCAGCATGCAAGTGTAGACATAGGCAAGATATCTACCAAAGGGAAAAATAGCCTTGGATGCTTATCCCATGTTTAGCTAAATGGTTGGATAATACCAAGAAAGACTTTAAAGAGATCTACCTGGAGGTTACTTTCACATTTTGGGGTATGCATTCAAATATAACTATGAACTTTAAAGATGCAACAATTAAGCAGGGTAAGATGGTGTCTACCTCAGAGATCTTATGGTGTAAACATACTTTATGTCAGGGAAAGAAATGGTCATGAGGGTTTGACCTGTGAAAGACACTCGCATAGTATGGCAGCACCTACAAACATCTCCCCATTGAGTTAAGCTTCTCACTCTGAGTTGCGTTAATTTTGGCTGTGAGACAAGGTAGAGCGAATACCCTGCTATGTGTCAGATCTGACTCACAGGGTAAGCAAAGGGATACGAAAAGGGCACATCAAAAGTCCCCAAAGCTCCATAATCTCAGTCATTCCCCAAACATTTATTTATGTAAATAGACTTGGAAGCATGCCCTGAAGATCAAAAAGTAGTGTAGAGAAATTACTTCTCTTAAAATGAGGCTGGGAGGTCCAACGCTCTTTCATGGACTGAAGGAAAAGAGCTTACTGTTTCAGATATTAATTAAAACAAAAGATAGCATTAATCTGACATTTACATGGTCCAAAACATGGGACATGTCCCTCATGCCAATATTTCCAACAGTGGGTAAAGAAAGGAACAAGGTCTCTTTGACCAGAATGTGTGATTAGGAAAAGCAATGTTGTAGGTTTACATTCTCAATTTCCTCCAACCCTGCTTTTGAAAGAGTGTCAGTCGTGATGTTATGAGCTAGGAAAATGGAGCCTTGTTAACTATATAGACCAGAAAAAATTCTAAATACTTTAGCAACCCATAGGTTTTACAACATGTTATCCTTAACAGGTCACCGAACCCCACTCTTCTTTACAGTCCTATATAGAAACAGATTTGACTGCATATTTACAACACTGATAAACGCTTATAAATAGCTAAAGGGCAGATGTCAAGAGAATGGGGCCGGACTCTTTCCAGTGGTGCCCAATGACATGACAAGGGGCAACTGGCACAAATTGGAACTCAGGAAATTCAACCTGAACATAGGCAAAACTTCTTTACTTTGAATGTGACAGAGCACTGGAACAGGCTGCCCAGAGACGTGATGGAGTCTCCATCTCTGGAGACGATCAAAACTTGCCTGGAAACATTTCTGTGCAACCTGCTGTAGGTAACCTTGCTTTGGTGGGGGGGTTGGGCTAGATGATCTCCTGAGGTCCCTTCCAACCCCATATCATTCTGTGATTCTGATCTTTCTAAACTATGGTTCAGTCAAGGTTTTCATAGTAACCCCAACATATATAGCAAATCAACTACTAGAATGAGTTTCTGCTCCTTCTCTGACTTTCTGGTAGGTGGTTAAATCATGATTCTGAAAGGTTTTGCCCATTCCACATTGCACCTCATTATGCAGGTCACTATGTTTTAGCAATGTTATTATTGTTACTCCAAAAGTACATATATAAATAAAAAGAAATTTAAAGGTTAAAAACAAACAAACAAANAAAAAAAAAAAAAAAAAAAAAAAAACCACAAAAAAAAAAAAAGAGAGAGTATCTCCCTGACTGAAAATCAAGATAACAAGAAGTGCAGATCATCCTAATGGATTATAAAAGTGGGGCCTAGAAATTAATTAATAACAAGCAACGAACTACGACTAGCGTCGGCTTCCCTGCCTCTCTCTGGGCTGGCATTAGCTGCCATTATACATTGAGGAATGAATTCCCCAAATAATTGCAAATAGCCACTAGAGATTCTGCACGCGGGCTAGGATATGTCTGTGGGCATGCTAACAAAAGCAATTTCTTAGCAAGCGATATGCTAACCCCCTGGGACCACTAATGAATCTGCTTTGTGGTAAACTTTTTAGGAGTACATGCTACAGGGACTTCTTAAGCATGTTGCTTTCTGAATTCTCTTATTTCCATAAAGTCCTCCTGACTGAAATTTGTATTTCATTTTATTCAGGAGATTCCTGCAGCTCAGTTTTCACTGCAGTACGCATCTGGCATTGGAGCAGCTTTTTACAAAACTGTTAGTTGCTATCTGCAGTCAAGAGTATTATTTTCAGCTTTATTCTAAGAATTTCTTTTATTAATAATTTTTTTTTCTATTTTTGCGCTGCTGCTTTTATACCTGATATTTAGTCTCCCTCAGAGGGAGACTGCTCAGCAATTCTGTTGCTTCCTGGGAGTGTTGAACGACTCCAGCTACCCATCATCATTTACAGCCTCTGCCCTACAGAGGGCACCTTTGCCTTGTTGGAATTGTTTCCTGCAAAAGAGATAATCGGTGGTAATCGGAGAAATAACCGAGCTTTAGAGCAAGATCAGACTTCTCACAGATGCAAGGACTTTGTTTGCCTGGTCTTTTCTAATTAACCAAGTTTTGGGCTAGAATTCAGCAGCCAGCAATAACAACGGTACATTCTGTATTATTACAGCCTGCACAAAGAAGTGAGGAGATTGCTAGGATTTATACCAGAGGCCAGTGAGTACTGGGATGAATTAAAGAGCATAAGCTTGGGTTTGTTTTGCTGGGTTTTTTTTCCCCATCAATAATTAAGAGTTTTGTCATTAAAAAATGCTTCTGAGTTGCTGACTAAAAACATTATCCGTGGGAAAACAAGCCATAGAAAGAAAGTCAACCATTTCCCAAATAAATCTTTCTAACAAACCTCCAATTAGCAATTGCTATCTGAAAGCTGTTCAAGTGGAAGAAAGGAGGATTTTTATTCTCTTTTGTAGGGTTCGACTATCAAAACTGACCCTAAAATTCCTGCTTGGGAAAAATATCAATTGACTGTAAGATTGAGCCAAAAAGTAATTTTCTCGCTGATTTTTTGTGTGCGATTATTTATGAAGTGTCAAGTATATCATTCATAGTATCTGCTGGTTCTGAATAAAACTAGCAATACTTTTCTGTTCAATATTGTTTTTCAGATCAATCTGTAAAAGAGGCTTCCTTTACAGGCCGTTTCACTAATGTGGCAAGACAGATGCAAACGTCATTGATTTGTAAATGGCAAAGTGAAAATTCTAAAGAATAATCCTTCTTCTGTCGTTTTATATCTGTCTGACTATTCAAAATGAGCTACAGCTATAAAAAGAAGTGCAAGACATTGCATTTATGAGACTTCCAAAGAGGTCAGTACTATGTTAGTTCACATTAACTGCAGGGAAATACACGAATAAATGCATCTGCCCCTTTGCATAAAGCTTTTTCATGGTATTCCTAGTCAACCTGTTGCAAGCAGACCCTAACTTCCCTGGGCTGGTTTCTGGGACAGATATTGCCTGTAAAGAATCTAACACAAAACCCAGCAAAGAATGTGCCCTGCCTTCCCTAACATTTTTCTAGAAGTCTCTTATAGAAAATGCATTCATGTTTACATTTTCAGCTTCAAATACCCAGCACAAAAGCACGAGAGCACAAAAACCTGAATCTCTAGTCCAGGCTGCTAAATTAATAAAGCAGGCCCTGTGTTAGTGAGTAATACTTTAATGCCATTCAAAAATTGTTTTAGGGAGCATTTTAGCAAGCTCCTCCTATGTTATAATTTTACTTCCTTTTTCTTTTCTAATTATAGGCCAAGGCTGAATTCCTCACTAATTAAGGAAGTATTTTTTTAAAAGATTTCATTTCTAGAAGTCAATAAGAATGTTGCCCATGTAAAGATTGCAAAATCAAGAGCTTGCACCTATAAAAATGTTAAATGTGAATATATGATTCAAGACAGTTACAGTAATATAAAACAGTTGAAGTTACATTTGCACAAGTAAATTAAACAGTGCCAGGAATGTTCCCAGGTACTGGAAAATGATGGTCTATGCTATAAAACTGTTCAAACAGCCCCTGGCACACTTTAAGCATCCTAAAAACCAATTTCTGGGTGCAGTTTGAAGGAGAAGAAGGCTGCATATCCCAGAGATTTCCCAGTTGGCAGGTTGGTGCCATTACCTTCTTTTGGACAGGAGATGAGTTTACAAATACATGCATGTTCTAGTTGGCTTTATTGCATAGGAACGTTCCCAGACAAGTTTAATTTGCTAGCATAAACGTAGCCTCCAAATCTGTATTTACTGCAGCCATTATATGTCACTGTATTTAAAAGTATTCAGCTATTGGCCCTTACTTGTAAACTGTGAGCTAAATTCTAAGTTTATATCAGTAGGAAACAAAACACCTAAGAAAACATGCTCTCGATTATATACACTGCTCTATGCATTATTTTCCTTGTAATTGTTTTAACTTGATAGTAAAAAATAAAACTTAGAGCTCTTAAGAAAATGTTTGTTTCGAATATAGCTTTATGGTTGTAGATGAAACAGCTTAAAACAGAAAGTAAAAGCCCTGGAAAAACCTTTTAGAAGTATCTAAACTACTCGAGAAGCCTCACTTTCTAGACAGGATGAATTTACCATTGGAGAACAGAAGGTTTTCCTTATCAGTATGGGATATCCATGGTATTTACAGGCTGTACAGCCCAAAAGCAAGCCTGGCTGAATTTGGTCCTTAAAATCTTTTCTCAGAGAGGTAACAAACATTTACCCAAAAAGTATAAGAGTCTACTTGATGGTCTTTCTCCTGGTAGTAGTACACTGGTCAAACGGCCTAAATTTTCCGAAGAAGAAACGGAGAAACCTTCACCATTGCAGACCTCGTATTTGATTGCTTGTGCTCACTTCTCCCATGTGGGAAACCTGGCTTAGTTCTCTTGTCCTGTGGGAAAGATAGAAGCTGAATGTTTGAAAACAGGTTTCCCACCCTGGAAATGACCTGCCTAACTGGTTATTAGCTGTACCACAGAATGCAAATATGGATGCAGAAGCAAATCGCCTCACTTCAGCTTTACCTTCCTTGAAGCCCCACTTGTGTGAATGTGGGGGATCCAAGCGAAGACTGTCTTTCAGCATGGACTCTCTCTTCAAAACCATTGGCAACACTGAGATTTGGGCTCCCATCTACATGTCCCGCAAAGGAAACCCATGCACTTGGTGAATTGTGTCAACATGAGCTTCTGTACTAAGGGATTTAAACACCCATTAAATCATGTGACAACTGTAGCATGAGGACGGCACATGAATTTTTTTGTGGATCTTAGTTGCCTTCTCCCTCCTCATGTGTGAAAATGGAATAATCTTCAACTGCCTGAGAGTGATCATCAGATTGAAGGGTGTAATTAAACAAAAGCAAGACAATTAAAACTCTTTCTAACCAGCTAGATTAAAGCAACTAAGATGGTGGTAGTTCATTTTTCTTGCTTTGAAGTTTGTATTTTAAGATCATACTCACATGTTTAGGAGAAAAAAAAAACACTTTAATAAAATGTGTTAATATTACTTTTGACTCAAATATTTTGACAATATACTTTGTATGGATAAAATTTTACTACTGTAACTTGCCTCCTTGTATACTTTTACTATTTTCTTAAATTGATTTCTTATTTTAATTTAGGCCCTGGTTTTCCCCTAAAATTCCCTTTGCTTTTCAAAATAAATGAGTAAAAAGTGGTTTTCTTTTTTTTTATTATTTTTGTTATTTTTGTGACTCAGCTTCTTGCATTTCAGTGTCAAGTACCTACTTATAGATCTACAGTTGTGCCTAAAGCTAAGAATGTATTGAGGAATTTCTGTCTTCATAAGTCTATTTTTATTGGATAAATATTCCAAGAATTCGCCCTGTATAAGCACTCAGATACATAAGATTAAAGTCAAGTATTCATACTAATAAAATTCACTTGCATGTAAATCACTGAGCACTGAAGAGGAACAGACAACAGTGAAGTTCTATTATTTATATAATCAAAAAAATAGTCAGCGTCTTTTGCCATTATCCATAAAATTCGACAGCGTATATTTTAAAGGAACTTATTTTGGCTGTACTGCCTCTATTATACCTACCATAAAGGCACATGAACCCTTTTTTTTCATGTTTTACATCTATCCCATTTTAGGGATTATCCTGTTTCAAAATAAGTGTCCTTTTTTGGAAACGTGAAAACACAGAAAATCAGTGCGTTCCATATTTATGAATTTGTGTGACAAATATTTGGCATCAAGAAGTATTTGAGCATATATTAGCTGCTTATTCTTAATGAAGAAAAGCGTAGCAACAATAAATGAAAAGATGTGACTGTCAAATATAGGTAGAGAACAGATACATGTTAATTCTGGCCCACTTTTCATCATCCCCTAGATGATTTCACACATTGAGACCAAGGTATTTGAGAGCATATTCAGAGCTTTCCTTCTTGGCTAAGTCTTAATGTCTCGAGAAGTTTATACAATGTGAGCCAATGGTTTACTGAAAGCTTTTAAAGACAGAGTTAGAAGACGACAGGATTAGTCCATTGCCACCTACTTGTGAGCCAGTGTGTGTGACAGAATCCAAACTGTCTCTTACAGCTTTTGCAATCCTGCATGTGAAATCGTATTATGCTGGGCACAATTCTAAGTGCTTGGATCTGACTGGGAACATTATCCAGTATCCCAATGCACAAAAAACCAATAAGCAAGTACTCAAGACATTCAGTACCACTGTGAAAACTTATCTACTTGGTATCTTCTACACAGACAAGAGGGCTATGTGTCACCTTCCTTGTAAAATCCGTCCTCACCTCCAAAGCAAGAACAGTTTCTAGGAAAATCTAAATGCTGCCCATTAACAGTCTCTGAACGTGATTAGTGTAAAAAAAAATGCAAAAACCCCAAACAAAAACCCCACAAACCCCAAACACCTTACAAAAGAGAGAAAGGGCCTCAATATCTTGCAGAGCTTATATAGTGCTGGGTGTCAGGTGGGTATCCAAAACTCAGAAACATATCTAGTGTTGTTCGTGTTTCCCAACAAGTCTTTGCAGCTGGGCTGTTCCTCCAACTCCTTTCACGATGACAGTGTCAAGATCACAGAATCATAGGATCATAGAATGGTTTGGGTTGGAAGGGACCTTCAAGATCATCTTGTTCCAACCCTTCTGATATGGGCAGGAACCACTTCCACTAGACCAGATTGCTCTAAGTCCCATCAAACTTGATTCTGAACACTTCNCGGGAGCGAGCGGGAGCGAGCGGAGGGGAGTGCTGAACGCTCAGCCCCGCTTCTCCCCTCGCCCCCCCGCAACCCCCATCCCCCAAACACGGGCACTAGTGGGCGCTGCAAATTCTACAAAGTTTCTCTAAACGACGACACTCCACGTCGCATCCAACCGGCCGGAGGGGAGCAGAGCGGGAGGGGGCAAAAAACTATTGCTTCGGTATAAAAGAAATCCCGTCTTGTGTGTGCAGTCTGCGGGCGGTTGTCATTTATTGTTTCTTCGCTTTACTGGAGCTGAGCTGGGAGAGGTCACTGGAGAAGAAAGCACCACGGAAGCAGGCAAATTAAAAAAAAAAAAAATTTCTTTTTTTTTTCCCCTTTTATTTTATTTTTCTTTAAATGTACTTAAGACCTCGCCAAGCAGCATCCCGTGTTACAGCTCAGGGTTCAGCTCTGTCGCTCCTTTTACACCGTAAAAAACACCCATGAAGTCCCCAAGAAACACAGCCCAAAACTGTCGNAGATCACAGAATCATAGGATCATAGAATGGTTTGGGTTGGAAGGGACCTTTAAGATCATCTTGTTCCAACCCTTCTGATATGGGCAGGAACCACTTCCACTAGACCAGATTGCTCTAAGTCCCATCCAACTTGATTCTGAACACTTCCAGGGATGCTGCCTATGAAACACTGGCTCCATTCACACCCTTCCTCAAACAGAGGGGTCTTCGTGAGATGGAATAAGCAGGGAAAAGACAACTTTTCCATTTCTGCTTTTTCTAAGCTTCCACTTAGCCGATGATAAAACACCACACACACACTTAATGAGTTGAATCCTATTTTTGTCCATATCTCATTCCTTTGTGCTCTCCCCCCATGAAGGACGTTTCCCCCCGGGGCCNGATGCTCTCAGGGGCTACCAGGACAGGTAAGGCACAGAGCAACATTTTATGTCTCTACTCATCTTTTTTTTTTTCCCCTTTTATTTTATTTTTCTTTAAATGTACTTAAGACCTCGCCAAGCAGCATCCCGTGTTACAGCTCAGGGTTCAGCTCTGTCGCTCCTTTTACACCGTAAAAAACACCCATGAAGTCCCCAAGAAACACAGCCCAAAACTGTCGAAAGAGCTGTACGCTCAACGTTGCATCTGAGCTTCTTTTGGTGCTGTTGGCAACATAATTTTGGTTTGTCTAGGCTTGAGGGTTGGGGGACGACACCTTATTTTAAAAAATCTCCTCTACCGGTATGTTTCTGTCTTGGGTTGGGGGGACGACACCTTATTAAAAAAANGCTGCCTATGAAACACTGGCTCCATTCACACCCTTCCTCAAACAGAGGGGTCTTCGTGAGATGGAATAAGCAGGGAAAAGACAACTTTTCCATTTCTGCTTTTTCTAAGCTTCCACTTAGCCGATGATAAAACACCACACACACACTTAATGAGTTGAATCCTATTTTTGTCCATATCTCATTCCTTTGTGCTNCCCAAAACAAAAAACCTCGGCACGTTACCCGAGCCTACTTAGCAACTTTCAGACTTTGTTCCTCTGCTTTGCTGTCTAAATACAGTAGACGGAAATGGGAGATAAGGTTCCCATGCAAATGAAGGTAATAGCTGCTCGCCCACTCTCCACCTAGGATAGTGGAAGACGTACTGGTTTCCTCTAAAGCCAGATCCGTCCCCCCCTTCTCCCCCCCACCTCTCTGTAGCCTCCTGCATGTAAAGAGCCAGCGCATTGTCCTCTGACAGCTGATGCTTATCGTGCCGGTGGGGGTATTGTGTTTCAGCTCGTGGCACTGGAAAACCTTGCAACTTTCTTTTGAAGTTAAATGGCTTCATTTTGTCTCCATGTATGACTAACTCTCCCAAGAACTATAGTGACCCAGAAAAAAGTCGACCCGTTTACAACGCCCGTCCAACCAACCTGTCCCTCCTCCTCCCTCGCTCGGAGCTTTCGCACACGAAGGTCCCTCCCGGAGCAGCAGGCGGGCGGGCAGGAGAAAAAGGGGAGGGAGGCTCCTCAACCAGCCCAAGTTGCATCGAAATTAAATTTTATTTTATCCTACCGAGTCATGCAAAATATCGAGCAAAAAAAATACAAGTTTAAGTAATTTGTTTGTATTCTTATCTGTAGGAGTTGGAAATTAACAGCCCCCGCTAGTTTACTGTTAAGCCTGGAGAGCGAGAGATTGCTTTGCAAACATTACAGTTATTATGTCTGCAGTTGGTACTCTTTGTATAAATTATTGATCAGCCATCTTATTTTTCTTTCTGCTTAATGGATATTATAGCATAGCCGTTTACACGCTATAGTTAAGGTTGTGTCAGCACTTCCATTTATAACATCCCCCTCTTACCAAGAGTTTATAACTCTATAAAATTCCGCTCTGGGCTGAAACTTTTCAAGCAAGGGCTTGGACTTTTCAAGGTGTGTCCCGTCCCCCGTCTCTCTTCCCTCCTTCCCATCAAAGACCAATGTGAAAGATCTGTCTGCTTTATTTAAATATGCAATAATAAAGCTAACCCCCTACACATACACCCCTCAGTGTTGTTCATTCACTTAAGTGACTCGGGGAGGAAAAGGCTGCGTCTCGCAGGCTGTCACCTAATATATGAAAAAGAACCCATCGTGTATTTTTTTTTAATTATTATTAGTAAGGGAAACAATTAGCGCTCGAACGGCTGCGGAGCCACCGCCCTCCGCCCTGCCGGGCTCGGGGGCCCGATCCGGCGGCGGCCGCCCCGAGCCCCGCGGCCGGGGGGGCAAGCCGGGGGCGCCGCCATCACCC
>VXBW01004772.1:0-16422 GCA_013400375.1 Thinocorus orbignyianus
CCTGTTCCAACAGTTCAATGACCCATCACCGGTTCAGGGGTTACCACCCCACTCCGTGAGCTCCTCACTTCATTGAAAGGAGGTCCCTGAATCCAAGGAATCTTGGATCCAAGTCATCCTTCAAAAGACAGTGGCAGAAGAAAAAGCCCGGTGATTGCACCCAACAGAAGCAACCTGCCCCTCCATCCCCCACTCACCGTCCGAGAGTGTGGTGACCGTCACTTCCTCGGTGGAGACGCCAGGGCCGTAGCGGTTGTAGGCGAGGAAGCGCAGGCTGTACTCGGTGAACTTCTTCAGCCCCTCCAGGCGGTAGGAGAGTCCGTCCACTTCCACGTTCTAAGCAAAAAAAGGAGGAGAAATCAAGCGGAGACGTGACCATCAGTGCCAAAGCCGTGCCGAGGGATGAGAGGATTTAGAGTAGAGCTCGTCACTCTCTGAGAAGTGGAGCTAAATCCTTCTGTAAGTTGATATAAAAGGTAGAGAACATGGAGAGAACATGGACAGTTTCTGGATTCTTACAACATCACCATTCTGCTTGAAATAAGTTGCAAGAAGCACCATTTATCTAAAACCTGGAGGATTAAGCTGTAAAACCTCTCACTTNCCTCCAGGCGGTAGGAGAGTCCGTCCACTTCCACGTTCTAAGCAAAAAAAGGAGGAGAAATCAAGCGGAGACGTGACCATCAGTGCCAAAGCCGTGCCGAGGGATGAGAGGATTTAGAGTAGAGCTCGTCACTCTCTGAGAAGTGGAGCTAAATCCTTCTGTAAGTTGATATAAAAGGTAGAGAACATGGAGAGAACATGGACAGTTTCTGGATTCTTACAACATCACCATTCTGCTTGAAATAAGTTGCAAGAAGCACCATTTATCTAAAACCTGGAGGATTAAGCTGTAAAACCTCTCACTTTGAACACCTCCAGATGCCTCCACCAAACATCTCCTTGTCACAGATGGAGCTAAACTGCTCCAGTCACCACTTACCTGCTCCCTCCCTGTCGCTGTCTCTGTAAGGAAGAGTCTGTAGCCTTTAACGGGGCCGTTAGCATAGGCAGGGGGATCCCAGGAAACCAGGATGCTGGTGGGTGAGGTAGACACGGCCCGTAGGTTTTCCACTGGCCCGAGGACTTGCACTGCACAGAAAGGAGAGGACAAGGTGAAAATCCCGTTCCCCCATGGTTTGGAATGACCCAGTCCAGCACGCACCTCCGAGGGATAGAATTCCCTAAGTTGGAAGGGAATTTCATAGAATCATCAAATGGCAAGAGTTGGATAGGACATTAAAGACCATCTAGTTCCAATCCTCCTGACCTGGGCAGGGACACCTCCCACCAGACCAGGTTGCTCCAAGTCCCCTCCAACGTGGACCTGAACCCCTCCAGGGATGGGTCAGCCACAGCTTCTCTAGGCAACATGGGCCAGGGTCTCACCACCATACACACAAAAAGTTCTTTCCCAGATCTCATCTCAATCTCCCTTCTTTGTGTTTAAAACCCTTCCCCTTCATCCTATGGCTCCCCTCCCTCATCAAGAGTCCCTCCCCAGCTTTGCTGGAGCACCTTGATGAGATTTGTTTTGTTCTATAAATACGGAGTTTGAGCCTTAAGTAGAGATTGTTTGAAATGGAAAGTTTTGGTTGCCCTGACACCCGTGGGTGAAGAAACATCGAACCCCTCTTAAATGACACCACAAACCAAGCCCTTATAATTGTTCAAGAAACCACAGAGGGTCAAGCCTTGGTTATACAAATTGCATCTTGAAGTGCTCCAATTCCACTCTGAATGCAAATTATTACACGTCAACTACATCATATCCTTTTGGAGGTCAGCTTGAATCACTTGTTAAAACAAAAGAGCTAAAAATGCTTAATAAGGACATACAACTGCCACTGGCGGCAGGAAAACACACCCTGCACATCTCTGCTGGACAATGGTGGAAAACAGGATGCCCAGGAGCCAGCAATGGGCCCTGGTGGCCAAGAAGGCCAAGGGCATCCTGAAGGGGCATCAGGAAGAGTGGGACCAGCAGGTGGAGGGAGGTCATCCTGCCCCTCTGCTCTGCCCTGGGGAGGCCCCAGCTGGAGCACTGGGTCCAGTCCTGGCCTCCCCAGTTCAGGAAGGACAGGGAACTGCTAGAGAGGGATCACCAAGATGATGAGGGGCCTAGAACATCTCTGTGATGAGGAAAGGCTGAGGGACTTGGGTCTNTTCATTTGGGGGGTGGGAAAGCCCTGGAAGAGGGCTGCCCAGAGAGGTGGTGGAGTCTCCATCTCTGGAGACATTCACACCCTATCTGGACATGTTCCTCTGTGACCTGCTCTGGGTGGACCATCTTTGGCAGGAGGTTGGACTAGATGTTCCGTGGGGACAGAAGGGTCAGTTTAGGAACATATTGACCTCATCAGTCCTATTTCTGCCCTCTTTATCCTATTTTTCTTTTGTCTTCGAGAAAGGATGCTGTTAGTTTTCAAATGCTGGCTTGAGAAGCTACGTGATTTAATGTCGTGCTTCAATGGAACGTAAAGTGGTTCTAAGGCCTCTTTCTTACTTAGAAAACAAAAAAAAAAAAAAAAAAAAGAAGAAATTAGGAAAAAGATTTAAATCCTAATGCCAATTTTCGTGAGATTATTATTTGACAGGAGGGATTGGGAGAGATTATTAAATGCTTTTGCATGCGCTGAAATTACTGAGACGTCAAGCACATCCGAGCCCCTGTCAAGCAATATTGAAATAGAGTGAAAAGAAAAAGTGAGGCGAAGGAAATAAAAATATTAAAACACCTGTACAGTGTATTGGCACCTAAAATTGTGATCAAAGGCTGGTTGTGTTTGTTTATGACCTTTCTCTGATGCCTGTCCCAGTTCTGCAAGAGTGGGAGGGATCTGGGAAGCATGGGGTTTGGGCACTATGGATTCTCCCTAAAAAGTTTCTCCTGTCAAATTCTCATGGATTCTCCTGCCAAAGCATGTCCACCCAGAGCAGGTCCCACAGGAATGTGTCCAAGTGGAGTTAGAATGTCTCCAGAGAAGGAGACTCCCATCACCTCTCTGGGCAGCCTCTTCAAGGGCTCTCCAACTCTCCAAGTGAAGAAGTTCCCTCTGAGGAACTTCTTAAGGAAACAGTCTTGGGTCACTTGGTTAGGAATACAGACAGCAAATGTGAAGACCCATGGGAGCAGAAGAGAGAAAAGAAGTAGGACCATGATACTTTCACTTTATATTTGGTCATTCAAGTTCAAGGTGGTGTCTAAAGGGGGTTGTGCAAACTTCTGCATCAGTGCACCTTAGAGTCCAAGGTTGGAGCCCATCAACAGACCACCAAGAAGGGCTGTGACTTGTGATATAGCTTGAGGCAAAGCCCTTGAGGTTTTTCCCCGCCGCTGCTGCGCTCATGATGTTCAGGTGCTCCTTTCTCACGGGGCTTTGCTAAGAGCCAGATACCCACCGCTACAGACAGGATGGCCTTGGGGGCAGAAAGCAGAACTTCAGTAACTTAAGAAAATGACAGGTCTGAGAGAGATTGAGCATGTTTAGGCAGTTGCCAAGCAATTTTTGACGTTGCTGCCTACGTTCCTATTTTAGGCGCTTGTGTCTTTCCTGTATCTTATTAACTATTATTATCAGAAGTTTAACTGAACAATAGCAAAGAGGAAATCACTGTGGAAGAACAGTGAAGGCTCAGGAGAGTAGAAATTGTGCTCCGTGCAGGTTTGGAGGAGCAGTTGACTACATAGACATTTGGTTTTATCTTAAAATGAGCGAGGTCAATACCAGAGTCACCCCAAGACTGTTGCCTTAAGCTCTATCACAAGACATGGACCTTCTCGTTAGGCTATTGATGGCTCCACCTTTAGGTCACCTTCATGTCTACTGTCATAGAATCATAGAGTAGTTAGAGTTGGAAGGGACCTTCGAGATCATCCAGTTCCAACTCACCTGCCATGGGCAGAGACACCTCCCACTACACCAGGTTGATCCAAGCCCCATCCAGCCTGGCCTTCAATCCCTCCAGGGATGGGGCAGCCACAGCTTCTCTGGGCAACCTGTTCCAGTGCCTCACCACTCTCACACCAAAGAACTCCTTCCTAAAATCTAATCTCAATCTCCCCTCTGTCAATTTAAAACCATTATCCCTTGTCTTGTCCCTCTACTCCCTGACCAAGAGTCCCTCCCCAGCTCCCCTGGAGCTCCCTTCAGATACTGGAAGGCTGCTCAAAGGTCTCCCTTAACCCTTCTCTTCTCTAGGTCGAACAGCCCCAGCTCTCCCAGCCTGTCTTCACAGCAGAGATGCTCCAGCCCTCTACTCATCTCCATGGCCCTCCGCTGGACCCGTTCCAACAGGTCCATGTCCTTCTTGTGTTGAGGACTCCAGAGCTGGACACAGGACTCCAGGTGGGGTCTCAGGAGTGCAGAGTATAGGGGGAGAATCACCTCCTGTGCCCTGCTGGTCACGGTTCTTTTGATGCAGCCCTGGACGGGGTTGGATTCAAACCAAACTCCTGCCTAATGACCCTGATGGTCCTACACCAAGGCTTTCATGCTGTCTCATTAAGTCTTTGCAGGAGATGGCACATACCACCGTGCATGTACCAACACTACCACCACGCTTCTCCCAGGAAAACAGAACCACTTCTCCCAACTCCAGGTTTTTTTTTACGAAATTATGCCCTTTAATTCTGAGTTAGGCTTCCCAGCCGTCTCCATCACAGGAGCTGATTTTGAAAAACATTCTTCCTCTTGATTCATTCCTCTCCATAATGAGATGCGATGATTAAAATGTTCCTGTTATTACCTTTCACTTTTTGTTTAAACAGCTGGTTTGCTGTTTAAAACATTTCAAACATAAAACATTTATGAAGCTACCTGCAGTTACTGGTAACGGAGTACACGCTTTGATTGCACCCTGGATTTTTGCCCCCCGTCCCTTTCTCTCTGTAATTAACAGCTTTGATGACACTTCATTAAAATCTGGTTCCATGCTGCAAGGGAAGATCATAGAACCCCAGAATGGTTTGGGATGGAAGGGACCTTAAAGATCACCCAGTTCCAAACCAAGATTTTATCATGGAATCATAGAATGGTTAGAGTTGGAAGAGACCTTCAAGACCGTCCTGTTCCAACCCCCCTGCCATGGGCAGGGACACCTCCCACCAGACCAGGTTGCTCCAAGCCCCATCCAGCCTGGCCTTCAACACTTCCAGGGATGGGGCAGCCACAGCTTCTCTGGGCAACCTCTTCCAGTGCCTCACCACCCTCACAGCTGTAGGAAAAGCAGAGCTTTTTGTATGAATCTCTGCAAAGTGACTCTTGTCCAAGGACAGATCAGCCAGAACCAAAGCCAATTGCCCAGTCTGGCTGGAGACACAGTGCTCTGTGTCCCACCACCAGCAAGTAGGAAGGACAGCCACGCTGCCAGTGGACTGTGGCATCAAAACATTCCCTTGAGGGATGTAAAGACGAAGGAAATGAACCCTAGTACAGAAGAGCTTCCATCATGCTGGCAAGGTGGACATCTTGATGAGGGTAAGGGGTGCCAGGGATTGTCCATCTGTACAACATCTGTTGTAGGGGGAATCCAAGCACAACCACTGCTCCTCTGCCTCACTGTCTGCATCAGGGACTCAGAAATATGGAAATTTCATGCAAACGATGCAACACTTTGATTTGCATAGCTGATTAAGCTACACTCATCTGTTCTGTGTTTTGATTTATTTTTTTTCTCCAGATAAAAGTGGCTTTAATTTTTGGCTTCTTTTCGACAAGTCAGTCAAACCAGAGTGGTTTGCTTGGTGCCACTGCATCTCAGCAACCCTGGTGGAGAATTACAACATCTTTCTAATGTCTGAAGCTTCTTATCTATTGAAAAAAAGTCAATAATTAGGTGACAAGCTCCAAATTCTTCCCATCAAACCACCTCCAGGAAGCTCCAAAAGGAAGGAGTGCATGGTGCAGCCAAACCTTTAGGAAAGGAAAATCCCTGTTTGCATTTGGGAGTATTTTCACTGAAGCAAGATTATTTGGGGTTAAACACGGTTCTCACAGACATCAAAACATTTGGAAACAAAACGAAATAAAACAAAAACAGTGACTTTTTTTTTTTTTTGCTTAGTGAGAAAAAGAAAAAAGCAAAGTACTTCCGTAATTATGAAACAGCCAATAATGATGTTTTCAAACCGAAACAGTTCTGCTCTAAATAAATTTTCAATTCCTCACACTGATTTTGGTGGAAGCTTTTCCCTATTTTTACATACTGGAAGAATGAAATATACTATTTCATTAAAGCCAAAAAATGAAAGCAATTCCATCTCTGGAGACATTGAAACCCCACCTGGACACGTTCCTGTGGGACCTGCTCTGGGTGGACCTGCTCTGTCAGGGGGGTTGACTAGATGATCTCCAGAGGTCCGTTCAAACCCATAGCATTCTGGGATTCCATAAATGAAAATTGCTAGCACTGTACTTTAAAATACAAGAGATTCCAGTATCCAAAAACTTCCTGTGAACCCCAAAAGCAAAGCCCAAACCCCTGGTCCTTGCTATGCTCTTGCTACCCTCAACCTATATTTAATGAACCAGGTGAAAATGGTAATCAAAGAATCCCAAAATGGTTCAGGTTGGAAGAGAACTTCAAGATCATATAGTTCTAACCCCTCTGCCCTGGGCAGGGACACCTCCAACGAGAACAGGTTACTTCAAGACCCATGCAGCCTGGCCTTGAACCCCTCCAGGGATGGGACAGCCACAGCTTCTCTGGGCATCCTGGGCCAGGGTCTCACCACACTCACAGTAAAGAATTTCTNTTCCCTAGATCTCAGCTCAGTCTACAGGGAAGCAACACCTTGAGCCTGGCACTGATTTGCCACATGTTGGAGGTAACAGCAATTCTGCCCAAAGAATGAAGCCAGGGAGATGCCTACTGACAACTGCAGTGTGAAGGATTCCATGCACCCCTCTGAAGTAATAGCTGTTTGTCATCTACTGGAGCTCTTCCACTGTGCAACTGAGTACACCAAGGCCAGGCTGGAGGGGGCTTTGAGCAACCTGCTCTAGTGGGAGGTGTCCCTGCCCATGGCAGTGGGGTTGGAACTTGATGATCTTGAAGGTCTCTTCCAACTCTGACCATTCTATGGTTCTATGACTGCGTTATTTCAGTTAATTCAGATGAATGATGAAGAGGAAGTGATTCATGGGCTTTAAAACTGAACCCAAGACAATTTGAAAATGAACATTTTTACTTTCTGGGTTGGGTTTGGTTTTTACTTTAACTCTGAGTCTACCAAGGTGGTAAAAAATTCTTCTGTTCTTAATAAGCCAGAACCTGCTCTCCTATTTCAGAGAGAAGAAGTGCTTGGAAGACACCTTCAGAGGATGAAGATTCCCACATCTTCAACACCATGTCCATTTCACAGAATCACAGAACTGGAAGGGATCTTCAAGATACTCCAGTTCCAAGTTCCAGATACTTCCCCTGCCACAGACTGGGACACCTCCCACTAGACCAGGTTTCTCAAAGCCTTGTCCAAGCCGGCCTTCAGAAATGAAGGGATGGGGATGTGCAGGAATCAACCACTCTATTTTCCTCTCCTCCTCTGTGTGACTTTTTTTTCAAAGTCTCTAGGAAGCAGCACCATAGAAATTTTCATGTTTCTCTTATTTGATGACTCCTTCGATATCCTTAATCACAAAAAAGCCTTCATCAACCTCCCCATGACACCTAGGGAACCAAAAGCAGGACTGAAAGATAGAAAGAAAAAAAGACACCTTCACCTTTTCCTTCAGCTTTCCCCAACTTGTAGAAAAGATCTGTTTCAATAAAGCTTAAAGCCATTGAGAACCTCCCCCACCCCCAGCGCGATGCTCTAAATAAATTACTCATAAAATTAAAGATCTACACAAGGATGGCCTAAAGCTACCCTAGGGTGTATTTTCCCAAGTCATTATGGAAGAATACACACAAATGAGGAGGATATTAATGACTCCATGGAACTCGTTTTTCAGAATGGCTTCACCCGCTTTCATCAAATGACGAGAAAAATTCATGACTGAGGCACGACACCAGAGATGCTCACCTTTCTGCCTGCTCCAGGCCTTTTGTACATAGATAAATAGATTGAAAATATATAAATGTATAAATGTACTGCAATTTATAAAATGGATACTGCCCAAAACTAATGCCACCAGTCAGTATTCCAGGGATATTTTTATAGATATATGATTCAGCAGGGTGAGAACACAGTCTCAGAGAGAGTATTTTTTTAATACTAAAATCACAGAATGCCACAGGCTGGGAAGGGACCTCTGGAGGTCATCTACTCCAACCCCCTGCCAAAGCAGGTCCACTCCACCAGAATGTGTCCAGACGGGGTTTGAGTGTCTCCACAGAAGGAGACTTCACCGTCTCTACGGGCAGCCTCTGCCAGGGCTCTGACATCCTCAAAGGACAGAAGTTCCTCCTCATGTCAAGGTGGAACTTCTGATGTTCAAGTCTCTGTCTGTTTTCTTTTGCTGTGTCCCTGGGCACCACTGAAAAAAGACCGGCCCCATCCTCCTGACACCCACCCTTGNCGTCTCTGTTGAATTTCAAGAGGTTCCTCTCTGCCCAACTCTCCATCTTCTCCAGGTCTTGCTGGATAAAAAAAAAATAAAAATGTATCTAGGCAGGGGTGGATCTGGGTTATCAAAGTCACCCAAGGCAAGAAGGAGACCCTGCAGCTGCTGCAAAATATTCCGTTTCCCATGTAAATCCACTGCAAATCTCCATATTTATTCCAGAAATTACATTTTCAGGCCATTGGGGTGGGGAGCACAGCTCCTGTTGTCCATTCCCCACCTTGGGGAAAACCGCACGGGTTCAGATTTGCTGGATTAAAACAGGAGGGGGAAGACATATGGGTGCACAGCTGGGCTTCTCTTAAGTAGGTACCACCATACTGTCCTATCTCAGGAGGATACAGGCATTAATGATTCCTTATAAAGCCCTTAAAGATTCTCGGGGAGAAGCTGAGATGTCAGATGGAAGGGAGATGAGAAAATGTTGAGGAGTTGAGGAAGCTGGAGTGATGCCATCAAGTTTCTTTGATGGGAGGGTCACACCACAACACTTTGCTATTCATCCTTCTCCTCCTCCAACCCAATCCATGCATCACGGAGATGTGGATGGATGAAGAAACTCCCTTTTTATTCCCAAGGGCTGTGAGAAAGAAATGAGCCTGTCCCACAGTGGGGGAAGAGCTTTCAAAGCCAGGACGGCCAATTTCAATCCTCTTTGCCAGACAAGATGCGCTTCTTGATTCCTTCCAAGCAAGCTGCTTTAGAGGCAGCATCTTGAGGAGTCCAAATAATAACTCACAAAGTCTCCCCATGCGGTATGAAAAGATTAGACAGGGCTTAAGCAAGGAGGGATTTAAATCCCGAGTGATAATACCGGAGTGAAATTATATACCATAAAGGCAGGGAAAAAGGGGGTTGGTGGTTAATAAGGCGGAAAAAATAAAGAAGGGGAGTGGGGGGAGATGTTAATCTGGGGACAAAAACCTTCCTATAAATCCAGTCTATACATTCTGGATGATTAAGATCAAAAAAGAAAAAAAAAAAGAGCTGGAACTCGTTCCGTTGATCTTTTAAACTGATTATGGAGCAAACGTATGCACTTTTAGAAACTGTAACTGACAGACATGAATTTCAGATGTCTTTTTTTTTTTTTCATCAGCTTTTTTTTTATGATTATTCTTTCCTCTTTTAACAATGCCAGATTGCATAATACTTCGGATATTTTCAAATAATGCGGAAATTCAATTCCTGGGCAGCCGTGTAATTTCTTATACAATGGTTCCAGCATGTTCTAAAAGACGGACGCGGAGAAGCCGGTTGCCTCCCAGGGCCAGAGAGACAGCTTTCAAAATGATAAGATAATTTGGTCAACAGGAATAAAAGAAGGGAAAAAATACATATATTAAAAGAAAAATGGAAAGCAATATTTTCTCCATGCTCAAACTTGACATTTAAAAAGAAATCTTGAAGTTATTAAAAAGAGGAGAGACATTCTACTCTCTCCAGGGTACACCCCTCTGCTCTGCTGTGTCCTGGGGAGGCCCCAGCTGGAGCACTGGGTCCGGTTGTTTCTCCCCAATTCCAGAAGAACAGGAAACTGCTGGAGAGGGACAGCAGAGGACCACCAAGATGATGAGGAGCCTGGAGCTTCTCTCTGATGAGGAAAGGCTGAGGGACTTGGGTCCTTTTAGTCTGGAGATGTNTAATTACCACCAGACAAACGATGCTGAGGGTTATCTACTTAAGGTCCAGCTTCCAAAAGACTCAGATTTTTTTCAGAAACTCATTTTCATCAATTATTACCCCACAAAAAGGGCTGGGACACAGCCCCTGCTCAGGCTGGAAGGTGGCAGCTGCCTATCTACAAAGAAACAGGGCAGGAATTGAAAAGGTTATTATCTAAAAGGCAAATCCATCCAGAAAAACAAAAACAAAACCACCAAAAACCAAAACAACAAGAACAACAACAACAACAAAAACCCAGCAAAGTTGAGATTTAGGTATTTTGGGTGATATTTCCCTGACACTACTCCATCTGGGGTTTTGGGATGCGACGACAAGGAGGAAAATCCCTGTTTTGCCATAAATTAAGCTCTAGAGACAAAACTATCAAATAATCTCAGTTGAGACAAAACCACAGAGTAATCTAAGGAAGGAAAATTGAGGTTTTGTGATAACTCAAGCTTTAAACACAAACCCACAGAATAATTCAAGTTGAAATGTCCCTTTTCTTCTTTTTTACGACATCCTGTGCCCAGTCAGGGGATGCTGAAGAGAGAAGTGTCCCTAAGAGACACCTTTCCTGGGGCTCGGCTTAGCCGTAGAAAAGAATTAAACACTTAATTAAAAGCCACCTAAAACCATCTCTGGAGGCTCAGCTTATCCCAGGATTTGCTTCCAAGCTCTTTTTTTTCCCCTTTCTACCCCCCCTTCATGGAGAACCTTTCCCACCTCCTCTATACCTACACCCAGCAACGAGTCACTGGTGGCAAAATGGGTCAAAAAAGGCATTTCAGGGTTTCCCAGCACAGCTTGGGGTGCAGAAAAATACCAGCTTTCAGTTAAATTTCTGTCAGTGGCAACACGTGACGACGTAAACCAGCTCCTGTGCTTCTGGTAAGAGTCGATTTTCCACTTAATTACAGAGGGGGAAGAGATTCCGGCAGCGGTTTGTTATTGAAGAGCAGCTCAGCATCCCTAGGACTCACCACAGCATGCCAGTGCCCACCTCTGTGCTCACAACAACATCCCACTCCCATTTTTATCTTCCAAAATACATATATTTGCCATAGAAGGGTTCCTGTAAAACATCTCAATCCTCTCTCTGCCACGCTCCTTCCAAGCGAGAGAAAGTAAAATAGAAACAAACTCAGCCGAGGAGAAATTTCTCTTCTTTCTGGACAACGGACGCGTGTAAATACTTGAGAATAAAACCTGCCAGGAGGTTCTACCTGCTCCAAAGATTTATAAAACACATTTCATGCTCAACAGGACCTAGTAGAAAAGATCAGGGTCTAAATACCAGTAAGCCAAAAATTAAACTATTTGGGTTTAAATGCAGAGAAGCCAAAAATGAAAAGATTTGGTTTTGAACTCCAATAAGTCAAAAATTAAATTATTTTGGTTTAAATACCAGCAAGACAAAAATGAAAATATTTGGGTTTAAACACCAATAAGTAAAGAACGAAAAGATCTGGTTTCAAACCCCCCAAAACCCAAAAATGAATAGATTTGGGCTTGAATGCCAAGAAGACAAATAGAAAAGATTTGGGTTTAAATGCCAATAAACCAAAAATTAAAAGATTTCAGATTAAATACCAGTAAGACAAAAAAAAAAAAAAAATTTGAGTTTAAACACCAATAAGTCAAGAATGAAAAGATTTGGGTTTAAATACCAGTGAGACAAATATAAAAGATTTGGGTTGGAACCCAAATAAGCAAAAAATGGAACAATTTGGGTTGGAATCCCAATAAGCAGAAGATGAACAGATTTGAGTTTAAATACCAGTAAGATGAATTCAAAAGTTTTGGGTTCGAACCCCTCTAAGCCAAAATGAAAAGATTTTGGGTTTAAACACAAGTAAGTCAAAACGTTTACTCCAGTGGAAAGTTTTTGTGGCTTTTAGTAAGTTTATTGTGTTTCCTAGTAAAAAAACCCTCTCTTTACGTATCACAGCACAGATTTTGGCATCATGTATGCTGTCACACAAGAGATGGGATATCATGAACCAACCTACCCAAAATGCAGCTGTTGAGCAACCGGATGCTCCGCCAGAAATTGTCCAACCCAAGGATAGATTTTATTCCCCCACCATTAAGGGCTGGGATTCATTTTTTATAAGAGGACCTTATATGAAAACCTTAAACCACAGCACCACAGAGCTGTGGTTCACAGCTACAGCTCTGGTTGTCACCCTTGCCAAGACCATCCACCGGTGCCAGGCACACTTACACTCTGGTTGGGTGGCGACTTTGACGGGCTGAGAGCTCTCTCCAGGGCCCCACTCATTGTATGCCACCACTCGGAAAGTGTAGGTCTCCTCCGGCTTCAGATTGCCCACGGTGAGTTGAAGGATCCCGGCTTGAGATGTGTTGACAGCCCGTTCCCTAGAAAAAAATACCCCCAAAACACATTAAAAAAACATTTAAAAATGAATTTCAATCTTATTTATGAAGTTGGGAGGTTGGATGGTGTGACCACTCTTCAAAAAAAGAAAACATTGAGGGGAAAAAAATGTTTTTTTAATATAAGAGAGCATTTCCGATGTAGGAAGTGAGATGAACATGTGTCTGGAAACACCCGGGGTTTGATGAGTCCCGACTCTAACTGGTGCAGCAGCTTGCCATCCCTGAGCCAGGGTGATTGATGCTCCTCTACCAGTTGCTCCCAGTGGCGAGGCCTGCTGGTCTTCAGCCAGCCCAGACACCAGGAGGTGGCCACAGGGACACATAAGACACCATCAGGGCAAGAGCCACATAGATTTTCCCAGCACCCAGGGGTAAAGGGGTGGGAGAAAACAAACGGTGAGAAAAGATCCAGACCCAGAGTCATTAATGAGGGATTACCCAGGGAAAATAAAACAATCCCTGACCAGTAAAGCAGGGTTTAAATTGGATGAAAACAACCATTTCATGGACAATCTGCAAAGAGAAGCAGATGAAATTGCTTTTCTAACCGATTTATTCTGGGTGGTGTTCCTCGCTCTGCTTTACTAGAAACCTTCTAAAAGCGACCGACAACAACAACAATGTACATTTCATGCTGCAGAAAAAGATCATTTAAGACCAAAACAACTAATTGTCTAACTTTTCATAGTGCTGCTGTGGTTCTCTGAGCTGCAAAAGGCACGATGGCAAGGCAGGGAATGGAAATTATCGTTCCTTTGGGGAACATTTCCTCAAAATGACATTTCTCAAACCAAAAAATGGTCACTGCCCTCCCAGGACCAGGCTCCACCATCGCTCCAACCCTCTGAGGACTGAATGGACAAAGCCTGGGTGAATGTTCCCTGGGGAAACCAGTTGGATCCTCCTCCAGGAGAGACAATGGGAGCTTAATCTCTCTATTGCAAAGTTGCTAAACCACTGTTTGAGAAGCCATGGCACAAGAAGCTGTAGATGTCCCATCCCTGAAGGTTTAAGGTCAAGTTGGATGGGGCTTCGAGCAACCTGGTCTGGTGGGACATCCCTGCTCAGGGCAGGGGGTTGGATCTGGATGGTCTTTAAGGTTCTTTCACACTCAAAACCATTCTGTGATTCTATGGAAAACAAACCCAGTGCTGGTGTTTGGTTGATGGTTGGACTCACAGATGATGTCAAAGGTCCCTTCCCTACCTGCAGGATGATACTGTCACTCTATCTCACTCAACAAGCCTACCTTCCAATCCCAAAATAGCAGTAAAGAAGTGAGAGAAGGAAAAGGAGATACAAGAAAACTCCAGCCAAAACTCTGCTTTGAGAGTTTGCTGGGACAGGAGCTGTAGAACCACCCATGTGTTCTGGAGTTGATGAACCCAACGTGCTCATGGCCTCCAGTGATAAGCCAGTCAATTCCTAGAGAAATGCTCCCTCTGGAAATAGCACTCAGGCTGGCAGTGGTTGAGGGTGCTTGGGACACAGTCCATCTCCCAGTAGTCACACATCATTTCCAAGGCCAATTAATTCAATCAACCACTGGTGAGTCCATGGTTTCCAGTTTAGGAGCAGTGTCGAACAGGAGAAGCTCTAGGCTGTTCCCCAGTCCAGGTTAAAAATCAGAGAGGGCAAGTTTCCCCATTTTTGGCCAGCCAGTGGGTTCCCTCTGGAAAGCAGTGAGCAAATTAAGCTTTTTTATGTTGAACTTCCTATATCCAGCGTGGGTTTTCCAGCTACCACATCTAAAGTATCTTCCAAATGCAACACCAGAAGCCCAAAGGGTAGAAAGAAAAAGAAGAAAGAAATGGACTCTATTTTAAAAAGTTCCAGAAAGGACTGAATAATAATGAATAATAAATAAATAGAGCAAAAGAAAGAGCTGAGGTTTCCCTCCGGGCAGGTTGAGATGGTAAGAACAGCCAGAAGCCTATCTAGCCCCGTCTCACAATCTGGTAACAGATAATTTGAGGATTAAGTGAACCAGAACAGAAATACCTGGATATTCTGGCTTGGGACTAAAATACCTGGATATTCTCTTGGCACGGTAACAAATTACCTGGATATNGCTTTGAGAGTTTGCTGGGACAGGAGCTGTAGAACCACCCATGTGTTCTGGAGTTGATGAACCCAACGTGCTCATGGCCTCCAGTGATAAGCCAGTCAATTCCTAGAGAAATGCTCCCTCTGGAAATAGCACTCAGGCTGGCAGTGGTTGAGGGTGCTTGGGACACAGTCCATCTCCCAGTAGTCACACATCATTTCCAAGGCCAATTAATTCAATCAACCACTGGTGAGTCCATGGTTTCCAGTTTAGGAGCAGTGTCGAACAGGAGAAGCTCTAGGCTGTTCCCCAGTCCAGGTTAAAAATCAGAGAGGGCAAGTTTCCCCATTTTTGGCCAGCCAGTGGGTTCCCTCTGGAAAGCAGTGAGCAAATTAAGCTTTTTTATGTTGAACTTCCTATATCCAGCGTGGGTTTTCCAGCTACCACATCTAAAGTATCTTCCAAATGCAACACCAGAAGCCCAAAGGGTAGAAAGAAAAAGAAGAAAGAAATGGACTCTATTTTAAAAAGTTCCAGAAAGGACTGAATAATAATGAATAATAAATAAATAGAGCAAAAGAAAGAGCTGAGGTTTCCCTCCGGGCAGGTTGAGATGGTAAGAACAGCCAGAAGCCTATCTAGCCCCGTCTCACAATCTGGTAACAGATAATTTGAGGATTAAGTGAACCAGAACAGAAATACCTGGATATTCTGGCTTGGGACTAAAATACCTGGATATTCTCTTGGCACGGTAACAAATTACCTGGATATTCTACTGGAATGGAACTCCTGCTCAAAGGTTTCTGGAATTTTGGCACCCAGGTGATCACAGACACCCAAATGGGTCCTTCAAACCATCTAATCTTCTCTGACTCTGACTTGTTTCCGGTTTCTGGGACTTCTGCTCCCTTTTTCTTTTTCTCCTGTGGCAACGTAAGCATGAATCATGAGAAAAAAATCACCCCTTTTTGTTTAAAGAAGCTGCCTGTCATGCTGGGGAGCGATATCATCTGTGACACCAGACGCCGTCCAGCTAGCAAAGAGACACAGAAACCTCTTTATGAAGATATTAATCCTACCCTTGTCTTGGAAAAACAGAAGTCTAAAACACGTTAGATGGGTGCTGTAAAACGTGTCTTTATCCTTTGAGCTCCAGTGACCTGCCCCAGGGACATGCACTCAGGTTGAAGTCAGGTGAGTTGAGTGCCACCAACGTCCAAAAGTCCACTGTGAGCTTCTTCCTGCCTCCCAGCATAGGGTTAACATGCTACAAGATGCTACAGCACTGTAAGAATCAGAGAATTTTCTAGGCTGGAAGGGAACTTTGAGATCATCTAATCCAGCCATCAACCTAGCTGATAAAAAACCACCACTAAACCATGTCTCTAAGCACTACGTCAACCCAGTTTTTGAACATCTCCAGGGACGGTGCCTCAACCTCTTCCCTGGGCAACCCATTCCAAGGCTTAAGAATCCTTTCCCTGTCAAAATGATTCCTGGTATCCAATCTGAATCTCCCCTGGTGCAACCTGAGGCCATTTCCTCTTGTCCCACTGGCTGTGACTTGGGAGGAAAACAGCCCCCCATGGCTACACCCTCCTTTCAGGGAGCTGCAGAGAGTGAAAAGGTCTCACCTCAGCCTCCTCCAGGCTGGCCACTCACAGCTCCCNGCCACTCACAGCTCCCTCAGCTGCTCTTCAC
>VXBW01004773.1:0-32174 GCA_013400375.1 Thinocorus orbignyianus
TCATGACAACAGCACTGAGATGATGCATCTTGTACAGTGTTTCCATTCAGTATTATTTTCTGAGATAATAGAAAAATACTTGGAAGAATTGAAGTAAAACTGGTATTGTGCTTCAAAACAGTAAAATAAGGACTTTCAAGTCTTTAATGAAATTACTTTAGTGTTTAATTCTTGTTACCAAATTTTGGCTTTGACGTATTAGGTAAAGTATAAATAAATAGTTATTGTGTGAACACTAGCATTTTATTAGTTACATTGTAGAAGAATTATTTTGAAAAAAACTCAGGTGGATTTGGTTTAGGATTAAAGACAATAAAACACTGGAAATAACATTTTCTTTTCTCCCTGTCTTTTCCTTCAATTGAGTAGGTGAATTCCATGGCCTGTGTAGCAGTGGAATAGGTATTACTGTGGATGGACGAGGTATGTTGCATGTTTTCTTTAGTGGATATGACTTAAGGTTAAAAAAAAAAATATTAAGAATTATATAACTATATACTATATATTAGACTGGAAGTTTTCAGCGTCAATGTTAATATGTTGGTGTTAGTATCTTCATTATCAAAGTACAATAATTAAAATTTATCTAAGGAAAAGGCCAGAATTAATTCTCTACAACAGCAGATTTTGCCTGATGCTGAGAAGAGAAAAAAAAGTCATTCATTTTAAAGGTTTGACCTATGATTTATTTTTCTTAGAATAGACATAAGATAATTCTCCCTCTTTCGGAGAGTAACAGAAGCCACTTGCATTTGCAAGTTGATTTTCAGTCAGCTGGGATAGTAACAGAGCAGTTTTTCACTCCAAATCCAGTGTTCATTATATGGACTATTTCTAAGGCCGCACCATTTCTCCGGTGAGTTAACAGTTGGAAGGGACCTTACCGAAAAAGGTCATCTGAAAAAAGGTCCTGAAAGCAAGTACTTGCATTTCGTACTGGGAACTATAAAGATCTAGCTCCTTTAGCACCACAGAGAGAAGGATTTTAAAAATAATAGCTGAGCCAGGCCTGAAGTAAGGGTGACATATACCGCAGCGGCCAAGTAAGTAGAGTGGATTGAAGAAGAAAGGGTGAAACACAGTATTATGATTTATTGCTAGATAGTTCCCTGATGAGTTAATAAAGTTGCAGCCAAATTAAAGCAGATACTGTACATTTAATATTTCCAGGCTTTTAATTTATATAGCTTTTATTCTTGTCAGCATTAAATCTCCTATTCAGTTCAGCAGGAACAGAATGAGGCCCTCTGATCATTATATTTAGTAACACCCTACATAAATTTTAAAAATAGTACTATAATAAAAGAAATTCTGTTTCTGTTCAGTACTGTAAGTGTCTATGCATAGATTTTTCTCCTCTATGAGCTCATTGCTTAACATGCTGCCAAAGTTGCAAGTACTTTGAAATACACAGAGTTTGTAAATTCTCTCACTTTTCAGTGAATTATATAAGGACCATTTGAAGAATCGCTAAATCTCATGAAGAAATAATCGCAGTGTACCATACTATTGTTGTACAAACAGCATCCTACCATGAGAATTTGCATGTAGCCTGGTAGGAAAGTTATATTTTCTTTTCAACACATGGAAAATACCATTTCTCACTGAAAACATAAAGCCTGTTGTGGTCTTTACCAATTGTGTGATAAATACAATGACCTCTCGGGCTTCATATCTTAACTAAAATTCCTCTTTGTGTGGGTTTCTAAAGAAAACTTTAGTATTTTCTGTGTATCTTGTGCAGCAACCCTGCAGAAAAATTTTCATGCTGCTGCTTCTACCACTACTTATACCAAGGGACCTAGTTTTCCAGTTCCATTTCCTAAAGAAGAGGGATACTGATGCCACATTCAATTCATAATAAAAATTCTGTTGTGTTCGTCACTCATTCTTGGTGTCAAGAGTGAGTTGTGAATCTCTTAGGATAGAGATTTTATTTGACTTTTAGTTGATATGTAGTTTGTTAAATAGATTGCAATCCATCACCATATCCCAAGTGCTGTCATTCAGCTTGTGATTAACAAGCACAAAACCTTTCTGTCTCCATGTGAGAGAAATCTGGACATAAGTGAAGGCAGAGATTTTGCAGACTAGTTCAATGTAAAAAGTAACAAGAAGGGCTGGACCTTCTGAAATCATTAATTTGGTAAGCAGAGAGAGAGTTATGAAATTGCGTGGCTTGTTGCCCAGGTACAAACAAGTTTAGTAAGCTACAGAAAAGTATTTACTCAAAAGAAAACATAAAGCTAAAATATTACGCTAATTCATATTTTCTTATTAAATTGTCACGTCTTACAGCTTTTAATTTAATCCAAGGTAGTATGATATTTCCAAACGCATATCTAAGTACATGTAAATAATGATTTAAACTGTACTGTGATTAAAGAGAAAATCTCCTGTACAAAAAGTTGAGCAGTACAAGTAAAAACCAAGCTTTTTATGAAGTCATAGTTAGGCCAGCACCCCCACTCTTCTTTCCAGGGTTTGGAAAGAGAACTATTTAAAGTAATGGGCTTACCGTATGGGAAGAAATAACTTAATATTGAAAAACTCTCTTTTCCTCAGAGGCAAAAAAATACTAAAACTAGCCTTTTCCTGTTCTTATAGTTCATATAAATATTTTGGAATTTTCCAGCTACAGCAGAAATTCTATATGGGACTGTAAATTCAGGGAATGTATCTCATTCATCATCCTATTCTGTTGATCTGAGAAAAATTTAGATTTCCAGCAAGTGCTATAATTTCTGCAAGACTGACTAGGTTGTGGTGTTGACCTGTGCATTAGTCCTGTATGAGGAAAAGCATTTGTTTCACCTAATAATTTATAACTTCTTACCTAGATCGTTAAACCACAGGCACTGAGTGCACAGGCTAGATATTTTGCATCAAGGTATTCTTACAAACACATATTTCCTTATTGATTTAGGTTAGAAAGGATACCTGGAGGTCATCCAACCTAACCTTCTGCAGAGGTAACTTCAAAGCTGAATCAGGTTTCTCAAGCCCCTGCCCAGTGGATTTTGGAAAACCTCCAAGGATGGAGTTCCCATAGCCTCTCTGAGCAGCTTGCTCTAGTGGTTAACCTCTCTCATGGGAAAGAATTGTTTTCCTGGTGTTCAGTTAAAATTTCCTCTTTTGTAACTTGCAAATGTTGTCTTTTGCCTTGTCGTTGTGTACCTTAAAGAGTCTGGCTCCATCTTCTATTAAGATCACAGAACTGCTCTCATTTTCCCTCTTGCTGACTAAACAAGTTCAGTTCCCTCAGCCTCTTCTCATATATCAGGCCCTGATCCTACTAGGATACTACCTTGACATCTTTTGGAAAAGCAACGCAGCAAGCCTTATGTAGTCCAGGAGATTCTTGGAGCTCAATGAAGATAGTTTCTTAATCCAGGTGGCAAACAGCCTAAACAGAGGAGAAGTGTTACTGCACCTATTGCTTACCAACACAAATGCACTAGTTAGTGAGGTCATGCTTGATGGCAGCCTGGGCTGCAGTGATCAGGTCCTGGTGGAACTCATGATCTTGAGGGATATGGGCCAGATGAAGAGGAAATCCAAGACCCTGAAGTTAAGGATAGCGAAATTTCAGTTTTTTTAGAAATTAGTGGATGAAATCCCCTGGTAAACTGCCCCCATAGAAAAACAGGGCTGGCATGTCTTTAAGAACATTTTCCTCAGATTGCAAGAGCTCTTCATTCCCGCATGTAAGGGATCGGGCAAAGAAGGCAGGAGACCACCATAACTGTACTCAGGATCTCCTAGTCAAACTGAAGTGTAAGAAGGAAATGCGCAGTCAGTGGAACCAGGGAACTGTATCCTGGGAAGAATACAGGGATGCTGCCCTGATGTGTAGGGATGGGACCAAGAATCATAGAATCATAGAATGGTTAGAGTTGGAAGGGACCTTAAAGATCATCAAGTTCCAACCCCCCTGCCATGGGCAGGGACACCTCTCCCTAGAGCAGGTTGCTCAAAGCCCCATCCAGCCTGGCCTTAAACACTTCCAGGGATGGGGCATCAACAACTTCCCTGGGCAACCTGTTCCAGTGCCTCACCACCCTCACAGTAAAGAACTTCTTCCTAATATCTAATCTAAATCTCCCCTCTTCCAATTTAAAACCATTACCCCTCATCCTGTCACTAGACTTCCTGACAAAGAGTCCCTCCCCAGCTCTTCTGTAGGCTCCCTTCAGATACTGGAAGGCTGCTATCAGGTCTCCCCGGAGCCTTCTCTTCTCCAGGCTGAACAATCCCAGCTCTCTCAGCCTGTCCTCATAGGAGAGGTACTCCATCCCTCTAATCATCTTGGTGACCCTGCGCTGGACCTGTTCCAACAGTTCGATGTCCTTTCTATGTTGAGGACTCCAGAACTGAGCACAGTACTCCAGGTGAAGTAAGCTAAGGCATAGTTGGAGCTGAGTTTGGTAAGACTTCTACAGGTGCATTGGTCAGAAAAAGATTACAAGAAAATGCACACAGACACACAAATACAATAAATATAACAGGAGAAATAGTGGCAACTGCCATGGAGAAGGCAAAGGTACTAAACAACTTTTTTACCTGGGTTCTCACTGATAATTGCTCTTCCCACATCTCTCAAGTCTCTGACCATCGGGAAATATAGTCCCTCGATCATAGCAGAAGACCAGGTTCAGGACCGCCCAAGGAAGCTGAACATACACAAGTCATACACACCTAATGAGATGCGTACCAGGGACCCAGGGGAACTGGCAGATATGGTTGCTAAACTACTCTCCATTGTATTTAAAAATGGCAGTCAGGTGAATTCCCCAGTGAAGGCAGAAAAGAGAGTATCACATCCATTTTTAAAAAAGGGTAAAAAGGAGGACCCTGGGAGTTGCCAGTCAGTCTCACCTCAGTAGATGATAAGATCATGGAGCAGACTATCCTGGAAGTTATGTCAAAACATGGAAGATAGAGGTGATTAGAGACAGCCAACATAGGTTCTCCAAGGCCAAATTGTACCTGACTAATCTAGTAGCCTTCTACGATGGAGTGACTGCACCATTGGACAAGGGAAGAGCTGCTGATATTATCTACCTTGACTTTTGTAAGGTCTTTGATATGGTCCCCCAGAACATTCTCTCTTCACTAAATTGGAGATAGATGGGTTTGATGTATGGATTGTGCAGTTGATTTACGAGAGGCAGGAGATAGCATCCAGAGGGACCTTGACAAGCTTGAGCAGTGGGCTCGTGTGAACCCCATGAAGTGGCCTAAAACTGGACGTAGTATTCCAGGTTTGGCATCACTAGTGTGAAATAAAGGAAAATAATTACTTCTTTCAGCCTTCTGGTTGCACCCTTGCTATACCCTTGCTTTGAATGACAGCCCAGCATCCAGTAACTCAGATGTCGTCTACATCTATCACAGGACTAGATTTTTCGTATCTTTTGCTATCTGTTTATCTTGTATGTTGTGTTAATACAGATATTAATGAGTGTGCATTGGATCCTGATGTTTGCTCCAATGGAATTTGTGAAAACTTACGTGGCAGCTATCGTTGTAACTGTAACAGTGGCTATGAACCTGATCCTTCTGGGAGGAATTGTATGGGTAAGTTGCTTGATGATTTTATTATTGTTGAAGAATTCGTCACTGTATGGGTGCTAATTTGAAATGACAGAATTTTGGTTGTAAGACATCTATTGAAGTTACAATGAAAATGCAAAAAATCTCAAATGAAAGTGCTTTTTTCAGTTACTTCATAGCTTATGTTCTTACTGGTGTTTTTTCTGTTATTTGGCAGGGAGGGATATTACTGTTGAGAAGCATAAGCAAGAGATATTGCAGCTAGGAATTAATTTTCTCAAAAGCATGAATCAGTTTTTATTATATTTTAATGTATAACATTTGTCAATACCACCTCATACATGTCCCATTCAAGGCTGGAAGATAATTTGTTAAGAACTGGAGGTTGTGATTTTGCATAGTAAAATGTAGCAGATGGCTGCCATTATTGTAATGAATGATAATTGGTGGCCTGTTTATACAGTCTTCATGGTATGCACTAATTCATGATGTACCTGAGTTATGAAAGTACAGCAGAATGGGTTGCTCCACAGTCAGTCTAGTAATTCTGAAAGCTTTAGCTCTTGAAGGACCCACTCTTAGGATTTCATGAATTATGTCTGTACAGTGAGCTCAAGTGTAACAGCTGCTCTTTTATTCTTCAGAATTTGTCACCAATATGCAGGAATTATTCACTTCCTGAAGTTTCAGTTGTCATTTACAGTTTGGCATAGGTTTATACCAGACAGCTGTTGCAATATCGAGATATCTTTTCTTCATGTGTTTAGGACTATGCAACAGAAGATATCTACGTTATATGTTTCACTCTATTATTCATGTTCATACATGAAATTTAGTATGTTTTTTCTTTGGGAATTCTTACATCCAAACAAAAGTGTGTTATACTCAGGTACATTGTCCAATAATATAGCTTATAGTCCTTTTATCATCCTTTAATTTTTAACAGAAAACTGAAGTTTCCTTGTATTAAAAACTAATTGAAATTTATCTGAAACCATCAGAAAGTCTTAAGTATTGTCCACGATCTGATACATTGCTTTGGGGGAATTGCTGCTGTCTACACTTACAGGTTTACTGACCTATCACTGGTGTTTGTGGTCCCTTTTTGGTAGGGAAAACCTGAACTATATAACAGTGGTGTAAGTTTAATACCAAGCATTCTTACCTAGTGATGCAAAGCAAACACAAAGCAATAAAAGTGTTTCTTTTCATCTGCTTGACTTAAGGAATTTTACAGCTAGTTACTTTCTGAGGGCCCTAAGTATGACCTTTTGGCAGGAGAATCACTGCTGCAGGGAACTGTTTTGTTTTTTGGGTTTTGGGTTTTTTTTTTAAATACTTCAGATGAGATTCCTTTTCCAAATGGATTTTATGGCAATGGAATTTATTTATCTAGTTACACTTGGGATTATGTAAGTGTTAGTATGTATATGTCTGTTTAAATATTTAAATAAAAATACAGGATACTGACTGTGTGAATGCGTTTATTCTTAGACAGGATAATTTTTGTACAAAAGAAGTTAGTTATAAATGCTTTAATAGAGGGTTGAAATATTTTAATTAATGATACGTATTATGAGTGGCCAGGAAATAAAAATCGTCATCATATAGAATGGAGAGAGTATTTTTGTCAGTTTTAAGTGTTTTTAGAACATGAACTGTGTTGTTCTGTGTTTTTACAGTGTGTATCAAAAGAGATTACAGGCCAAATCTGAGGTTATTCTGGGATTCTAAGGAAGTATTATGTTGATAACACTACTTGTTTGGGTAAAATTGACAAGAAGCTCAAAATTAAAGTCTGTTTCTCTTAAAAATGTCAAATTCCAAATTCATCCTCCTTTGCTGAATTAAAATCAAATGAGGTTAGATGAAGGACAGGTTAGTTTAGAAGGCTTCTTTACAGCTGCCAAACCTAAACCTCTGATTCATTGTCTGGGGAAATTTAGACTTTATTTTCTGAATCCTAAAGGAATTTATAAGCATAGCTTGCAAAATCTAATGTAGTTGGGAAATCAGGAGCCTCCAGGCTGTAATTATATTGCATTCCTGTTTTCCTACTTCTTTTTTAAAATTTATACAGTATAAAAACCCAAATTGACATGAGATTTCAGTTGCAGTGTTAAGTTTGGGAAATTAAGCTGTCAAAATAAAAGAGATGCCTTGAAGCAGAATATAATGTGTTATATTTGTCATGACTTACCCTGTCAGCATTCTCCTGTAAGCTTAAGTGTTTGTGATGTGTCATGGACACTAATGTAAAGTAGTTATAATTTTTTTCTTTAAAAATAAACAGTGGGGTAACAAGGAAGATTGATTGCTTTTTATTAGCATTATTTGCAGTTAATAGGAGTTCAGGGAGTGATGTTAATTTATGGGTTTTTCTATTTGCTGTGCTTGATACCTTGGTCTTAATCATGAGAGGGTGTGGGGAGGTTAATACAATGTACCTCTGGAGAGGAGGTCCATAGGTGTATTCTTGAGATGTTTGCCATACATGGGCTGCACAATTTAGATTTTAATGCACATTTTCACTTTGTGAATAACAAAATCAATTTTTGTCCCTAAAAGAGGATTAGAACAGTGACCTAACACACCCTTGTTTGTCTGTTTAGAAAAAAAAACAAACACTAAAATTCTGGTTTCAATGCAAACAGACATTTGTAAAATTGTCATAGTGATCTAGTCATACAATTGGCAAAGAACTCAGGGTCAATCCAGGAAAACATAATTACTACCTTAAGACAATCCATTAACTGTTTTTAGAGCCTGCTAATGAAAAACTTTAAAAGCAGAACAGAATTTTTGCTAATAAGAATCTGAAAATGAGTTAGCCTTTTGAAGGTAAGGATTGGCATTTTAACTTGCTGAGTGACTGCTGTAGGAAACTGCCCACCTGGCGACCCACTTGTTGCGGCAGAAGGCAACAGGGGCTGCTTGTGGAGGTGGAGGCCTCTCATGTAATGTGCACTCATTGGTATGTCTAACTCGTCTTTTTGCAGACATAGACGAATGTTCAGTGAACGGGCTGCTGTGTGATAATGGGCTCTGTCGAAACACCCCTGGAAGTTACAGCTGCACTTGTCCGAAGGGTTATGTGTTCAGCACCGAGACAGACACATGCGAAGGTGAGAAATCTGCTAGTTGCGTTAGTTTTATTGTTTGCTGTATAACGTTAAAGCTAAATGATCCCAAAAGATTTAGAGTCATGGCAAATACCAGAAGGAAAGACAGAGCTAATATATTGCATAAATAATTTAATTCCACTTGTAATTTCTCTGCAGTATTTTTCAACATGTTGGGTCTTGCCATTGCATTTCTTTCAAAGTATTTGATTAATTTTTATATGAAAATATTTTCCTTCCTTAGATAATACATTTATAAGCTGTAATGAAGGGGAATGTGTGCTCACCTTTGATGGTGTAGCAGGTACACCTGGTCTGTCATTTAGGGAAGTGCATCTTTCTTGGTCACAGAGTCTATTCATTCTTTTTTCCTTCAGTATATGTCGATAATTAATTCTGGATCAAATTTTGTTATTTTATGTGATGCTTGAATTCCAGGGTCTGGATATTACTGCCTGGTGATACTAAAATTGTCTTTTATTTTTATGGTAAAATCAAAAGTGCTTTATTTTATGACTCATGAACACAGATGTTAGATTAATGGAAACATTGCATAACAGAAACTAACAAATAGTTTTTATTATAAAAAAAATTAAGCAAGGTTGTATATAAGAAGAATCAAAGTAGAATTATTAGCTTTTGTCTCAATTTTTAACTAGTCTTCAGAGAAGTAGAATTTTACTGATCTTTTGCATTGTTTTTTATTTGGTTCCTTGATCTGCAATTCTCAATATTTGTTACCATTAGAAAGTTTTTATAGTAAATAGTCTTGCATATGAGTGAGTGATGGGGAAGCTATAATCCTCTGTTACAGAATTCCTATTATGTGAGCTGGTGTCATTGTCTAGATTTGTCTGAAGTAGTGGAAGACGTAATTGTCCTCAGCTGCTTGTTACTACTGATCAAACAGAAGTTACTGACATACAGCTAAGCAAACATATAGAAGGGAAAGTGGAAGCCCTCTGCAAACCACTAGTGCTGTGTAAGATCAGTCAGGTTAATTTAAAACCATTTCCTTAGCAGCCACATATGCTGAATGCGCTAACTTTGCACTGAAGCAGGTGAGAAGCACTCGTGTGCTCTTCGCCAGTTTTCAGCAGAAGAGTGGAAGCAAGCAACATGGGAGGGCAACAGTGTTTTGAATGTCTCCAACAGTTTGGAAAGTGAGCATGTGTTTACATTCAAAACATCTCATGAAATGGTTTAAATTCTGGCAGTATCAAATCGTTCACCTCTTCACCCTTTCTGTTCAAAAGAAATTACATTCCTGTTAGCACATGTGTGTTCCAGAGGTCACATTTAATAGTCAGAATGTCTTCTCTCCCTGTATGTTACAAATTAGTAGCACTTGTGCAGATTAGGGTTTTTCTTGTATCGTACTCCTCTGGATTTATAATGCTCTCTCTGCTAAATTCTCAATGCCTAGTGTCTATCCACAACATTCAGGTCAAATTTGTTCTTCAGTATCTGTCTATATGTTTATTTTCTGTGCACTGATAGAATTCTAGCTATGGAAATAGTTTGCTGTGTGCCCTTAATGTGCATGCCTCTTAAGGAATCTTATACGCAGAAAAACTGAAATAGTATATTCATTACCAAGATGAAAAGGCCATCAGCTTCAGAGCAGAACACTGACCAAAAAGGTAGATGAATGAGATGCAAACATATTGAAATGAAATGTATCTAGATTTTCAAGTAGATTTTTTTTTTTTTAATAGTGCAAAATTAGGATTCAACAACAACAACAAAAGTTGTTTCACGGTTGCATTGAACAGTCACAGCCTTACAGAGAAAATGATTTTTTTTGTCTTCTGGACATCCTTATTATCATTGCAGTATGTTTTGTGCTAGAAGAAATTTCGGGATCATGGTGTAGTAAAACAAGTCTGGGAGTCCCTTATCTTAGGTTTTTTGTGAGGGAGGTGTAAATACAGAATAGCATGAGGGCGAGTCATTCTGGAGTGGAAGTTAATTTACTACTTGGTTGATTGATGAGGGTGTGACTTTTTTAGATATCATTGCCAGCTAATATTAACTGCAAAACCGTAGTGTAGCAAAAAAAAAGTTATAGTTAAAATAAAATTTACAGGAAAGTAAATGAAGAGGAGACAGTAGCAGCAATCCAAATGGCAAGCATGTTCCCTCTTAGTGGCACCTTTGTCCATTTTTTTAAGGACTATAACCGCTTTCAGGTCTTGTCTAAGTGAATTAGGTGCATTCCCCAAATTATTAGTTTATGAATCACTTCTAAAAATTCAAATAAAGGAACAGTATGATTATAACATATTATAGTGTCTCTGACAGTCATTTAGTAGTACAGAAACTGAGATATTTCACAATTTGAGTCAACCTGAGCATGAGGTAGAAAATAGACTCACACCGTATTTAATTAGTTATGTAAATTAAAATATATTCTATTATGAAAGAATAATTACTGAGATGACCATTCAAGCTCACTAAGTAAGGCTGTTTGGGTTTCTCTTTGTTGGATTTGGTGAGATTCTAGTTAATGCATTTAATCTCATTTTCTTTTTTATACATTTTTTTAGGTGTTCATAAAAGAACATGCATCTATACATGTTTGCGGTATTTGCACTGTGGCTCTGGCTCTGATGAAAGACAATTTTTTGATATTCCAAAAGATTCTAAAACAGGATAGATCTGTCCCTGTCTCATCTACCTTTCATAGTGGTCAGAAAGTTGAGGTTGTTACTGAAAAGGAGGATATTTTGGAATGTTCGTAGAATTAAATTGGCTGCACTTCTCTTGACTGTATTTGATAGTCCTCTTTGCTGAACTTTGAAGCAATGGGCTTGTGGTTGGACAATAATGGTGCAGTAAGATTTAAAGTAATAAACCTTTTGTTAATGGAAGAAAGAATACCCTGTTTTGTCATTTTGGGAAAAATTACAAACAACTGATCACCTATATCTAAAATTTTAGATTTGTAAGACTATTTGCTTTCTGAACACATTTTAATGTAATAGCCATAAAATACTTTTCATTTATTATTGTCTGAACAGTGGAATCTGAAGGATTTTCAGTCTCTCTTCATAGTGTTATCTATGTTAACTTTCATAAATAGGTCCTGAAGGATTTGTGATCTTCACCTTGAATCTCATCAATTGATGTTTAAATTTAGCTGATCGGGTTAAAACGTGAATTGGGAGGGGTTTGGCATAAAACTGTCTATCAAATGTATCACATTTTTTCAGATGTTGAGGGGGTTGACTGTAGGGGAATAAATTAATCTCATTCTATCCAAATTCTGTTTTCAAAGAAACTTTTTGTAATTCAGTTGAGAGTTACAAGTTCACTAGTTGTAAAAGCTTTTGTAGCTAGAAGCTTTGTATAGTGCTCTGAAAATGCTCTGATGCTTATTACTCACCCATATATTTTTAATTAATATAACTGTCATCAGTTACTGTGAAGAAGCAACAAAACCCTTCACTGTTTTCATTTATAGTTCAATTGAAATATTTTATCAATTTGTTGTGGGGAATGGGGGAGTTGTTAGAAGCTCCAGACTCTGTGAAAGTTGATATTTTTACAACAAGCTCTGTGGCTTAGATTGTGTTTCCAGTGACATAACTAGTTAGACATAAACCAGATGTGCTTTGAAGTTCATTTCCAGGAATGTACAGTCGACTGTTTCAATTTTTGTTTCTCTGAGATTTAAAATGTACACTAACTTCACTTAAGAAAAAAAATTTTTTTAAAAAATCCCTGATAAGTATTTTCACTCATAGTGGCTTGAATTTTAAAATATATAAAAAATAAATTTGGGTTCTTGCTCACTGTTGTTAATACTGACATTTAATATTATTATAAGAAGGTGCATGGAAGAAGTTTTTGGAGTCTGTTTACACTGTGGACATGATACTTTTTCACCTGATTCAGCAGAGCACTAAAGCTGAAGTACATTCATCCATTGGCTCCGGGGAGACCTGAGAGCAGGCTTCCAGNAGAGTTTGATTTTTTTTTTCATTTTTTTTCTTTGTTACGATTCAGTTTTTTCTAGCATAGTGCTAAAGCATATCAAATGCGGGGATTTTAAAACTGGGGGCTTTTTTTAAGGTTAGAGGCCTAGACCATAGTCACAAGATCATTTTAGAAACAAACAGAAGTTAATGCCTCTAGATATGCATACACTAATCCTCAGTGAAAGCACTCTCCCTCTTTCCACTCCATAGAGAGAAATGGGATGAGTATTCCTGCTGCTGCATCAGGGCAAAGTGAAACGATGAGCAGTCTGGTTCCGTGACACATCTTCCCCCACCCCTGATCTTGGTGGCCAAGTCCTGCCATTCTCATCCCAGAAGATGGAAAATGACTATTTGTCTGTGGAATCAGTGAGGGCCTGATGCTAGCACTTGAAAGGGGTACAGACTGAGACTGGGCAAAAAAGGGAGGGAGGAAGGGCAAAAGGGGGTTGTTCCCTGCAGACAGCAGGAACCTGGCAGATCGAGTCAGCTGTTTCACCTTTCGTTTCTGGTTTTCCACATTTTTTCTCACCCATGTGTTCAGTTTCAGTCGTCTTCTCTCTTTTGACTGTCTTTGGGCAGAGAATGAAGAACATGGCCCATGAAATCAAGATTGCTTCTTCACTGTTCATAAAGTGTTGAACTTTAGACGCTTTGGCCATACTGTCTCCACTTACTTATCTTTGGTTATAGTACTGGGGACACTGATTTCCAGGTGGCCCTCAACTATTTTTCGTTAGGTTTGGGTTTCTTGTTAACTCTGAAAACCTGAAATACAGGGCGGGTTTTCCTAGAAGAAACCTGTTGTAAACCTAACAGCTAAGTATCAGGGAAAATTGAAGATAGGCATGATAACCTGGTATTTCCTCTATATATGTGAAGTATTCTAAATTTCATGCTTTTTTTTCTTATTCGAATGTGATTTAGGTGATGTTTTGGATAGTGGCAACTCTCTGCTAATTACAGTCTTTTGTCTCACACATTGGTTGTGTTTGTGCAGACCTGTGTGTGGCTAGGCTGCCAGCTGTTAAAACCATGTGAGACTTTACATAAATCACCTTTTTTCAGCTACAAATATTTTCAGCAGGCTTCAGGCTCTTGAACTGTAATTTTTGTCACATTGTTAGAATCAGACTAGGTTTTAATTTTTACTTTAAAATATTCAGCCAAAGCTTTTTGTTTATTTCCAAGAAAATGATGATCTGTTTATTTAGAAATGCACAAACCTTGTGACCTCTGTTGAAAGCTGCTGCTCCTCTGTGCAGTTGCTGAAATTTCTTGAGTGGTTTTTATTGTGTCAGGATGGTGCCATTTACTCTGCAAGTGTGCTCAGATGTGGCCAAGTTTTAAGTCTCATTTTGCATGCGTTCAGTGGAGACTTTTTTTAATGTCCACAAGCACAAAGGATTCCATGGCACAGATTGTGCCTGGTCCCTCCTGGTAACTTCTATGAAGTTGCATCTTAGCTAAAAGCGGGGAAGAGCACTCTCAACTGACTGGGCAGAGAAACCGTCTGCATAAAAACAAAGACCCTAAGTGCAGATACTGATCAAAGGTCCCTCTGACCCACAACAGAGCAAGTATACAAGGTTCCTTTCCAAAATTACTCTCAGAATCGCCAGTGGTTGTGACTCGGGGACTTCTGGCACCAGAAGCAGGATCTTCACCTCATACAGACCTTGGTATATTTAAGTTACATGAACTTGTCCAGACTGCCATTGATTAATTCAAACTTTCAGCAGCCTAGGACAAGGACCCCAGTTTCTTTACTTGTTGGGTAAAGAACCATTATTTCACTTGATTTGCTGCCAGACAGCTTTGTTGAGTATCCCTTTGTTCTTGGACTTTAAGAGACAGTGAATGTTTTGTGCCTTTGACAGGGAGAAACTATATATAGCTTAAATATAATTAATTTGTCCTCTCTTTTAATTTTTTCTTGGGTTTTTTTTTAAAGCTAGCCAAACTGATGAAAGCAAGATGGCAGGTTGAAAGGAAAAAAAAATGTGTCTTTCTCCAAGAGCATTTCTATAGGGAGAATTATTTGGCATATACTGCATGTTCAAGATTACTTCTTTGTCTCACTATGACCTGTTTCTAATTGTGGGGACGAGATATTTGATTTGTGGGAGCCAGATATTTGGTGTCTTTGCAAAAGCAGCAAAGACAACTCTCTACTACCAGGTATTGCTGGATGAGGAGAGAGTAAAAGGCCACGGAGGCAGGGAGCATATCTTGGATAATAAAGCCTTAAGGAATAAAATGTGACATGCATTTGCAGGGAGGAGAAGGGATGCAAAGCAGATAAATGTTGATGAGCCCTCCTAATTGCCAGTTTGGATACAGAGGGACTTGGACCTTGCCCTGTCAGAACCAACTGGCTTTCTAGGTACACCTGGTTACCTCCGTACTGCACTTCCAGGCACATCAAGCCGGTGCATGAGCAGAGCCAGAGCTGGCCTGGCACCTGCTCATATGCAGTGTTGTGTACTCCACAGTAACCTGGTTGATGAGCCAACATGAGATCACACTACCAAATGTGTCTAAACAGACTTTTTGCAGAGAAATGTGGACGCTCTGCCTAATGCCCCACAGGACTAAAAACTCACAGTATGATGGGTTTTACTAGCTTGGGAGCTGCCTAACCAGTTAGCCCAGTACACAGCCAGCCACAGAAGCTATCTAGATATGTTCATGTAAAACATTCTCTTGACCCAGTAAGGCCTCCTGGATTTTACATCTCTGCATCTCTCTATGATTAGTGTGTAAACTGGGTAATCCAGAAGTTTAAGAGTAGACTTCACAAATTTAAAGCTCTGTTAGTATTTAAAACCTTGCTGGCATTCAAGAAGTCCTGTTTGCTCTCTATAGGCAATTCCATTAAGTAAAGAAACTGAAAATTGGTTTTTAAATTAAGTGCTTGCTTTTAGCATGAAGAGAGATATCACATTTTTGTAAATTTACTGATTTCTGGACATTTTACATCTTTTTTATTGTTCTTTGTTTTTTAATAATATATACATAATTTGGTGAGTATTTTAAACACCTATTCCTCCCTGTGACCCCAGAAGAACATGAAATACGTGTCTAGTGAAGTGAAGGCTTGATGCACCACAACATTTCAAATAGTAAATGGCACCATTTTCGTGACTTCTAGAAAATATTGAAGCTATTTTAGTTTGTCTTGAAAATGGTGTCTGGATGCTATTATTGTTTCGAGTGCTTAACCAGATCCTGCATTAACTTATGATTAATTTAAATCAGGCTATTTTAGTTTATAGATACGACATTATTCCTCAAGCCCTGCTAGCAAACATAAGCAAGTTTGGTTTCTGGCCCGACAAAGGAAAACTCTGGTTGATTACAATGTATGGCTTGATTCGGGACCCAAATCAAAAATTGGAATTGGTTGACATCAGGAAGAAATGCTGAGTATGCATCTGCAATTGTTCTTTCAAATAATTTGATAATATTTTTTTAGTCTTAAAACTGATTTGACTTTTAAAAAAGTACTCAGCAAGTAATACTGTCTGCAGGGGTCCATTTCTTACATGTGAACAGGCTTAAAAACTCACAGGGGTAATAAAGCAAAGGAGTTAGGGGTTAGAGGGAAGTACCATTTACTGTGTTCCAGTTTCAACTCCTATTTCTTAAATGCTTTCCAGAACTAGAGAATCACGGCCAGCATTGTAATATTTTGCTTCTGACAGGGTTTTCTTAATTCTCCCGAAGCCTCGTGGAGCCATAAATGACAGAAACAATAAGACCTTTGTTTGTGCACTGCATTTTGTGGCTGGGAATGCATTGCATTCTATGAAAAAGAGGGTTTGTTTTCTCATAGGAAAATTGCAGTTCATGTTGGAAAACTTTATAGTCCAAGTTGTTGGAAATTAATGTTTCTGTAGAAAAGAGCCATTTCATTAACACTTTCAGAATATGTGCTCCTGTACACGTGTACCTACATGCTACCTGCCTGTCCCTATAACTTTTGAATGTCATGCTGAGAGGGGAGAAGAGGAGGACAAATATGCCAGGCAGCCTTGGCAAATCATGGCCCAAAGCAGCATTTGTACTCTATAATATTTTCCAGAAGCATTTTGTAGTTTTAACAGTGTCTTTTCTTTCTGGGTTATAGATATAAATGAATGTGAAAGCAGCCCATGCGTCAATGGTGCCTGCAGGAACAATCTTGGATCTTTCAGTTGTGAATGTTCACCTGGCAGCAAGTTGGACTCTACAGGACTGATATGTATTGGTGGGTATTTGCTCCTGTTATTTTCCCTTTTTGTTACTAACTTGAAAAATGTTGATCGTATTGATTAATGCAACAAGAAGATAATGAATTTGGGTAATTATCCTGTGATAGCAGACAGTATCTCCTTCTGTAGGTAGGCCAAAACAAACATGAACTAATTTTATTGCTTCCATGGGATCAGGAACAAATGGAGGGAAATATAATTCATGAGGATGTCCAAGCTATGGTGAAAGCTGTGAAATGCAGATGTCAATTGGTGAGAGAGAGTGTGACTTTCTTATTAATAGGAATTATCTTGTCCTTTGGGAGGATGAGAATATGAGTGAAGTTACAGGTTTTTAGTCTGATAGTCTTGTCTGGAGACAAGAAGGCAAGTGAAAACAGAAACATTTACTCAAATAGTGATTCAAAAGCACGTGACTTACAAGGGTTCAGGACATTCTTCACAAACCATGAAGCCTGACTTTCCTAGCTACAAGGAAATATTAATGGCTTTTGCATTATAGCACAATCTCTTACTATATCTCTTTTGTAGGGAACTGGTAAAGGTGAGTAAGACAAACCCCCCATGGCAGGGGGGCTGGAACTTGATGATCTTTAAGGTCCCTTCCAACTCTAAGCTTTCTATGATTCTTTGATTCTATGAAATCTGAGTTTGTCAGGATGTCTGCCCCTTGGGTGGACACATGAGTATTGTCTTAGTTTTATACACACACACACACAAATAGATATATATATATCTATATAATGTTAGCGTCCTTTGAAGGTTCTGTTGCATTGAAAGAAAACAAAACACTGCACAGATTTTAACGGAGCTAGCAGCAACCGTATTCTGCAAGATGTCACTGACATTATCTTTGGAAGTCATTTATTAAAGTGTTTTTTTCTTGCCTTTCCAAGAAAACTCAAAGAATTGGAGACATCTGTATTTCTCAGGTGATCACAAGCTGCCATTGTTTCATCTTATTTGTTTAACATAATTTAAGTCAGTGTAGGATATGTGAGATAAATTGGATAGGAGTGCAATTAATAACTGGATGATTCTAATTTTAAATGTTCCTTTTGTTTTGAGGTGGATTTGTCTGGTTTTCTTGGTTCAACTTTCTTGCCTTGCCAAGATTTTCTTAAGATAGGAAATTGGATGCAAAGACTCAAATTTCCATTTAATGATGGAGTCTGTCTATGCCTTAATATGCTTTTAAAGTGAATGTTACTTTGCATCTAAGCCTTCTTTTAAGATTTCCTCGTAGCACCACTAGCCAGTAAAGTTTGGTATTGTTTTATTCTTTTTTACATTGTGCTAATTTCTTGATATGACCACACTAACATGCTTTTTTGCTCTACTTGTTTTTAATCTTGTGTTCTCACATCAAAAGGTACTACAAGTACACTAAGGGCCTAATTATTACAAAGTTCTGGATTTAGGTTGCAAATGGTTTCCATTTAAATGTTTACAGTGTGAGGTTCTATTTGGCCTGAATATTAGTGATAAGTACTAAAAATTTAAACAGCAAAAAATATACCTGAACAGTCAGACATGAGGTGAACAATAGAAGCCACTTGTATACTGTGAACCTAATAATTAACTTCTTGTTGATCCAAGTCATCTCAGGAACAGTTCTCTGTACTGCAGGTGAGAGTGCAAGGATAGAAGAGTCAGAAGTATAACTAATGTGAGAACTACGGATTTATACTGTTAGAGCCCCAGTTGTATATTTTTCTTCCTTGGCAAAACTTCCATTGGAGTTGGTAGCTATTAGAGGAGGGCAGAATCAGTCCTACATTATAAATTTTTCTTCCTTTTTTCATTATGATAATTATTTAACTTTAAAATGGCACAAAATTTTTAGATAAAAGCACATGACAAGAGTATTAGATAAAGAAGGGATTAATATAACATCACTGTTAATTTTTTCACTGATTTTCACTGTCTTGTGGACACAGGTCATATATGGCGCATAGACTGAACTTATATGGAGAAGCTGTGTGGTCGATGCATGTTCTTTATTCAGTTTGTGGATAGAGGATTTCAGTCTGTCAGTTCTGTTTCTTTTGCTCACTCTGCTCAGCCTCAAGGTTGAAGGACCATGTGGCTTGAAACTGAGCATAGATGTGGGCCATTTTTTTTCTTCCTCTGAGCTTTTGTGATAGAGAAAAGAAGACTTGCTCAAATTACAGTCAGAATTCAACTCATAGCCTTTACACTCAAATTTAAGCTCAAACCTCCAGCAAATAAGGGTTGTTCGTTCAGCATTTACAATAAAAGCATTCAGGAAAAAAATGTCATATTTTTTATTTCCTTTGCTTGCACACAGACAGTGCTTGCAATATTGGGCTGCACTCTTAGAGAGAAAGAAGTGGAATTGTTTTTGAAATACTTCTGTTGATGGTACAAGTGTTGCAGTTAATATATGTTTTTAATATATATTTTAGTTAAGATTCATGGAATTCATACACTGCACAATAAGTAGGCTGCCATCTGCCTGTAGTATGCATGTATTTTTCTTCAAGTCAGAATCAAAGACATGCCAGCAACCGAAAGAATGCTTTGATGCTGAACAATAACTTTTTCACCAAAGCAAAACTCATAGTGGCTGCCTGCTGCAGATTTTGTCCGGACAAGAGAGAATATGTGAAATAAAGGAAATTAACTTATAGCCTGAAAAATGTAAGACAAGCAGACTTTGGCAGGACACTGTGGCAGCAGTTGGATTGAAGAAAATCATCTGCTAATTTGGATAGTTTAAATAATTTTTGAGATGTTAGTATTACTTTTCCATCCTGCAAAGTTGGCTACTCAAAATAAATAATGCTGAGCTCAAGAAACTTTTAATGAATAAAGCAATGGAAGTGTTTACATTTTGATAACAGAAAGCATACAGGCAGCAAGCTGGGTGTGCGGTAAAAGAGAAGCCAAAAAGCCTACATTCTCTTTCCCTGTGTTGGTCCCTGAGTTTGGGAGATGAGATGACCAGGGACATGCCTGTCCCACAATTGGCTAAGAGCCAACTCAGCTAATGACTGCCCAGGTTTCATCTTTGGTCTTGTTCTGTTAACCCAAGTCTTGACTGTTAACTTGAGGTTGATCAAGGTGTGGAAAAACCTCCTCTTCCGCTCTTCTGTGCCCCTCATTAGTCTGCACACTCGTTAGAGCGTGGTTTTCTGGCCTGCATGTTTCAGACCAGCATCAACCTAAACAATGCAACTGTTTTACACTTAACTGTTAATTAAGTATGTTGCCTGGTTCCTAGGACTGATTCCAGTCACATTCTTGAGCAGGTATTTTTCCTGTTACTTTAGCCAATGAAGGTTTGTGCTTTCTTTGGTCTATGTCATTTTATAACATGTCAGTTTTGTATAAAATTTGAAGTTGTCTGAAAAATATTAGCTGGAATGATTCTGTCTTAAGCACGTTGCTCCTAAGCCTGTGGTATTAGTAATTTTGATCAACAGCTCCTAATAGATGGTCTGGCTTTTTGTACATATAATAAATGTAAATCTTAAAGCCAAATCCCATGCCTCTTCCATTAGTCATCTCATTAAATTCATCTGGGCCACTTACTTAGCTTTGAACTCTGAGTATTCACATACATTTAAACTGTACCCAGGCTGACCTCCCAATCTGGGTTAGATCTTTACAGACTGCTTTTGCTATTGGATCACAAAAGTTGTTGTCTGATTAAATAAATTTTATACTGTTTGACTGTAACATTGTAAAAGTATTGAGCAACGGTGCTGTAGGTACAACTTTTAAAGCGTGTAACTGATTTAGGATCTGAAAAATGGCTTGGATACAGAAAGCATATAATTTAAGACTTGCTGACTTGGGTACCTGGAAGAGAATTTCAGAGTATTTCAGTCAGCAGAGACTGCAGTTAGACTGAAAATCTCCCCTTTGCTCAGTGGCTGTCTAGCCTGGGCAGCAGTCAGGAGGCGCTGCCCGACACATCTGGGCACTAACTGGAAAGGGCTTGCCCTGAGCTGGTCTGGGTTCCCAGCCTGGCAATCCAATTTGTGATTCAGGAGCTGGGCGTGCTGGATCTGAACCCTCAGGAGCAGAGAGTGGAGTATGAAATTAACAGGCATGTACAAACTATGCCTAATGTACTAGCAGAAGCAGACACCTAAAAGAAGATAGCACACTGCTATACCCCAAATTTTTATCTCTTTTTTCCTTCCTGACAACCTAGAAGGTTCACTGAGTGAGAGAGAGGCAGGAATACCTGGATTTCATAACCCAGTGTTTCAGGCATTCAGCTGGAAGGGAGAGTGCCAGGTTGTGATCTCTGCTTTTGTTCTCACTTGTGTATTTTAGACTGATCGGTCACAAGACAAAATAAATTTAAAAAAAGCCACTACAGTATCTAGAGGAGCTCTGCTAGCCAAGAGGCCTGGACAAGGTCCCTTAAGCAGTATGGTCTATTGCTCACTTCTAGTGATAGTGCTATTCCTTTCCACCACTTCTAAACTAAAATGTGTGCAAAATGACTCTGATGGAAGTTTATTTTAAAAGAGTACCTGTGCTCCCTTGGTACTCTGCCTGTGTGTGGCATGAACATGGCATGCCAGCTCCTTTTTGCTGTGACAATTCCGTATTGTTTTCTATTCTGCTGCAGACAGCCTGAAGGGGACTTGCTGGCTTAACATCCAAGAGAGTCGCTGTGAAGTCAACATCAATGGCGCTACACTGAAATCTGAATGCTGTGCCACCTTAGGAGCAGCTTGGGGCAGCCCATGTGAGCGATGTGAATTAGGTATGCCCTCGCATGCTGCATCTTTTGGGAGAAGAGAGGAAGTACCACTAGACAGATGCTCATCATTTTCTATATGGAGAACAAAAAAGCACAACACAAAAGAACTGCTCATTATTTTCTGTGTGGAGAACAAACAAACACAACACAAAAGAACTGTGAAATTAAGTTGTCCTGTTCAGCATCACTTGGCATCTCCACCATCAGAGATCATTAACTTTGAAGTTACCAAGAAATAGCATGTGAATAAATCTGTGAATAATTACATATACCTCATTTCCACAGGAACTGTGCATTGTGTAGGGAAGTAAGGAAAACAAAAATAAACTGAAATATCTGGTAAAAGTCTTAAGGACTTTATATGTTGTGGGCTGTTAACAATTTTTTGCGGCTGTTTTCAAACCCATAGCGTATATACAATTAGTATTACTATTAGATTACAGGGCTAGGTCTAGAAGCTGGAAGCAGGAATGCTAACTGCGTGCTGTAGTTTGTGGAAAAAATACTGTGCTGCATTTTCCCCATAAGGTTTGAATAATGCCACTTGCAGCCGAACTGGTGTTAGGATATTTTGGCCTTTCATTTTTAATTGGAACAATAGCTGTGGGCACATGTATCCCATCTAACAGGCATGGTGTAAACAACATCCAACTGAGCTGTGAACTTTGCAGTACAGCATCAAGCAAAGATATGACTTTGGACTCTGGGAAACAGCATGGTCAGATTAGACTGATAAAATTAGCCAAAACCTAAGCAATTTAGAGAGCTGATTGGCTCGGACTGGGTACATTTTGCCATTTAATTTCCTTTTTTTTTTAACTAGTTAGATTTCAGCAAGCTTTCATATCACTACATCATGCTACATTTTACGTGAATATCCTAAATTAATGCCATTGCTTAGATCCCTTATTAAACTGCAGTGAAAAAAAAATAAAGATAAAAAAGCCTTTAGTGATAACTGGCATCACTAAAGCTTTAAATCTTCAGGCAACTTTATAGGAAATTTACTTTTCAGCTACATTTGAGTGTGGAGATTGGTATGATTAGATGTTGAGCATTCTGGTCTCGATTAAGGAAAGCACAACAGAAAGTAATTGTCTAAGATTTATTTTCCTCAACTATTCATTTGTTTTAAGTAACATGTATGAGTCAGTACCTTTCTTGATTGAGGCTGGAGCACTCACCACCTTGTACATTCAAATTACAAGAGAATTCCAAAGATACATTTATTTTTAAATTATTTACTCCTATATATCTTTCTGGCTTGATTCCAGACACGGCTTGCTCAAGAGGATTTGCCAGAGTGAAGGGCGTTACCTGTGAAGGTGAAGTTTTTGCTTCTTACTCAAAATGTCACTTTTTTCCTTTGAAAATTTATTACGTTGCTGCTTTTCTCAGTGGCGATCATATCAACCTTACATGAACGTCTGCACAGGTACTGACTGTTGGGAAGGGTTATGTTACACTGCTTGTTGGGTAATATCAAAATGATACCAAGAGAATGGAACTGCTCCTTCAAAATACATTTAATCCCTTCAGGTTTTCCTTTCTTTCACCCATATCCATCGTCTTGTCTTAGAGAATGCGTCATCTTCATGCCCTACAACTTCAAGATCTTAAGACTGAGCCACATGCATGTTCAGAACAGTGTTCAGACCCTAATACAGTATGGATTAAAGCCTTCTGCTTTCCCTCATGTGGCTTAAATTCTTAATAAAGCTGTAGCTGTCTCCTTTGAGTTAACATGTAACTCAACCGTTTATTTCCCCGACAGATATAAATGAGTGTGATGTTTTCCCGGGAGTTTGTCCCAATGGGCGGTGCGTTAACAGCAGAGGTTCATTTCACTGCGAGTGCCCTGAAGGACTGACACTGGATGGAACAGGGAGAGTGTGTTTAGGTAAGAATGCACTCAACTCTGCTGCCAGATTTTTAGCTGTCTCCAGCAGTTGTCCAGAATTATTCTCAAAGGGGTGTGAAAGGATGTTTGGTTTGTTTCTGAATTCCTCGGCAGTTTGTTAAGCGTACATTTTGGTTTATGCCTGCTTAGATATCAGACACCTGTGCCAGCTCAGGGAAGAGCTGTTACTCCCTTGGGGGAATACTGATGTTTGTGTTAGGACTTGTTTTGCCTATGATGCAATCAATAGGTTTTTGCTAGAGAGCTGCCCTTACTCTGACTCCCGTTCACAAACAGGAATGTCCAGCTTGCGGGCTGCGTGATGGTAAGCAGTCAGACGGTCAGCTGGCAGCTTGTGGTGAGCTTTGCTCTGCCCTAATGCTATTCAGGCGTTTTCTGAAACACTGACACTGCCTTGCAGCATGAATGTGCTCGTGCCAGTTGGCCTATCTGGGAGTAATTAAAATGACTGCAGAGATAAGGCTTCGTCTTTGTTGTACCGATTAGAATCTTCTGCTGACAAAACTTCATGTTGTCCATGAAGACATACAGTACTCTAGGAAAGACTTCAGATATAAAAAATACTGAAACCCTGTGTAAAACTGCAGGAAAACTGAAGTATGCTGTAGCAAGTGTAATTAGTGTCATGAATCTGCATCTTTAGAAATCAATGGTCAGAGATGAATAACCAGATGCTGGAATCCATGTTAATTTTTCTCAGTAGTTCTAAGGACTATAAACGTATGGTTACTGACAACGTTGATTTATTTTAAGGAAACAGTGCAGCAGAACAAGAAAACCAAATTCAGCCCCTGCTTCCTGTCAAGGATTTTCTTACTCTAACCAATCTTTTTTTATTTCAACAATATTTCTTTCCTCAACCGAATTAGAATTCAAGCAAACCCTTTTGCTTTAATTACAGTATGCCTTGCTAATAGCTGATACAAACAGTTACTAAGCTGTGGGGGTTTTTAATGTGAATGTAATTCTAAAGATTTTTTTTAAAACAAGCAGATTTTTGAAATGAAGCAGATGGTAAAATCAGTATAAATGTCTCAGAAACAATTCAAAACCAAGTCTGCCCAGATGCATGCATCCGTTACGTATGCAGTTTCACATGTTAGGTTTTACTTGATATTCCACCCTCCCTCAGACCCCACAAACTTAATAATTCTGTTACCAGTCACTGGCATCTGTGGCCATCAACCTGGTATTATTTCTTAGTGAGAAATTTGGTAAGGACAGGTGTGAATTTAATTGTGGTTGGTAAATATAATGAAAAGTTGGAAAAAAGGATCAGTTTCCAAGCAAGACATGGGATCCCTTTACCCTCAAAGTCACGCTGCCTTTCTTACTTCAGTGAAAAAACAAACTTTTATATTACAAGATATACGCCTTCGCCTATGCTAAACAAGCACTGTGCATTATGTCATGTATTTCTGAAATATGTTTATTTTCTGCAGGATCCCCTACAGTGATTTTAGTGCAAACAAATATTTATTGGCAGTATGTTTGCTGAATCTCTGGAAATGAAAATAAATATGATCTTGATGTGGAATAGTTTACATGAAACCATGTGTATTCTTTGAGCAATTTCTACTTCTTGATTCAAAATCTGCATAGGGTAAATTTATATTATAAATCTACATAACTTTGAAGGTCTTGTATGGAAAACATTTCACCGGCTCATCTGCGTTATTTTTGGATCTGTAGCTTCAAAGCTTTTTGCACGAAGCATTTAAGACTTCTGCTAGGTTTACTAAAGCTGAATTCCAATCCAGTATATCGTATGAAATGCTTGTATTTATCCTGAAAATACAGCTTGACATTCAGTCCATTTTGGTCATGTCAGGAGGCTTTAGAATATGTCTAGAAGTTATTTTATCAGACATGATGTGTCCTTGTAATATTCCTTACACACGGAAAATAACTTTCCTTTCCTGGAGAGCATTAAACTTCCAATAAATTTCTGAATAGTGTCTCTGGCACTCTGTAATTGGTACTGTCTATTTCCCATTATTGGTATCATTCACCAGGTTTTTGTAATTTCATCATAGAAAGTCTCCTGTGTTACAGAAATTACCATGTAACTGATTTAGGATATGAAACAAGGCTTTTATACCAATTTTCTATTTTAACAATCAATATTTTTTTTCTAAAATTTTTAAACTATTTTTCTGTACTGAAATACAAGTAGGTAAAAAATTTGGAAGGTACTGATGTTTTGGAATGGGTTATTATTGTTATGTTTCACTGTATGTGAGTTACAACAAAACTGATTTTTTTCTCTGTACAGACCAGTGTATGGTACTTTTCCTGACAGTTGGGTATGCATGTAGAGGTTTTGTGTACACACTAGGTTGATCTATCTTTTGGTTGACCTGCTTTTCTGCAAATGAGGCCCTTGAGTATAATCATAATTAACTTTTCTGGAAACCATATTGTCTTCTGCTGCTAACTGATGTTAAAGTAGGTCTAGCAGCTATCAGCAATTGTTTTTTATTGTGTTCCTCGTATTATTAAATTAATTTAATAACAGAAACATAGGTAGGAATGTGGGGTTTCTTTACCATAAATGTAGGTCATTTTGTAAATGAGAATACATTAAAAAAAGGCATGTCTCTCTACTATCAAATACATATAGAAACCTAAGAAGTACAATCAGGTCAGAATCATGATGTATCTTGATATTAGAAGGCAACAAAAGAAATGCTTGTGCTTTTAGGTGGTACAGCAAAGATCCAGAAACTTAGCTATGGTGCAACATTAGCAATTTCAAATGGTTGAACTTGGTGCAGAAGTGTAGTCTTGAGCTGAAATCCGTATCCCAGAAAATGAGCCTCACATGTACTTGTGCCTCAGAAAGAGGTGCTTCTGAGGAGCAGGAGACTTTAGCAAAGCCTCAAATGCCTATTTGTTGTGAAATGAGCAGATATTCGCATGGAGCAATGCTACCTGAAATGGGATGAAGATGAGTGCATTCAGCCTGTGCCTGGCAAGTTCCGTATGGATGCCTGCTGCTGTGCTGTGGGGGCCGCCTGGGGCTCTGACTGTGAGGAGTGTCCTAAGACTGGCACCAAGGAATATGAGGCTTTGTGCCCTAGAGGTCCTGGCTTTTCCAACAGGGGAGATACTCTAACTGGCAGGCCATTTTATAAAGGTAAGAGGTCATTCTTGGATCTAAAAATTAGTTGTAGTACACCTGGGTAAGTATTCTAAGAAAATGCTGGGATTTGTGTGTATGCTGCTTGTGTATTTGGGATAAGAGATGCTATCACAACATTTGCCTGAAAGAACTTACCTTACACGTGGGAAACTCTCTGCTTGAACTGTGCTCAAGATATTACAGGAAGCTAAAATGAAAAGGTGTAAGGTTTGAATTTGGTAAAGAGAAGGAAATTACTACAAGAGGACTGAGAGAATCAGGGGAGCTCTAAATGATGAGATTAACAAAAAATGTTCACCTTCTTTAAGGCAGCTCTTTGCAAGGAGTAAACTAAGGGTCAGACAAAGTTCCATGTAGTCAGGGAGTTAAGATGCAGACGTGAAGTATTACTGAAATTTAGCCCAGGTTCTCTGAAAAAGAGACTGTAAGAGGATGACTTCTTTCTATGGTTTGCCCAGTTAATAAGTGATTAAAAGGGAAGGTTGTCCTTTACATTAAAAGTATGAGGGCAATGATGCTGAGGAGCTGCAGTGAGAAAGAATAAATGCCTTTTGTCCGTTTATTACTAGCTTCAATTTCTATAGAGCAAAAACAACATTGAAGAGGCTGGAAAATGTTAAGAAACCATGTCAGAGATACTTTAGGCAGCTGAGATCTGAGAAGAAAAATTAAAAATTTCTGTGTGTAGAACCTGAGGTACCTGGAAGTGTTTTAGTATTTTATTTTCAAAAGAATGTGTTCTGAAGGATTTGTCTTGAAACATGTTGAGCTTCATGAGAAAACTTTTAACAGATTGGACCTCTGCTTCATCATATATAATGCATTTTTAGGAGTTACCATTCTCAGACAGAGGTCTGAGAGTTTTAGTTTATTTACGAAACAAATAAGGAATTAAATAATGATAATAATATAGTTGTATATTTTTATTAAAATTTATTTAATTAGAAATTATAAATTCCTAATTATTTAATAATAATAAATCCTGTCCCTTCCCAAGATTTTGGTAGAGATTAATAATGCTCTTTCCTTTTGTTTCTATTTCATAGATATCAATGAATGTAAAGTGTTCCCTGGTATGTGTATGAATGGTAAATGCAGAAACACAATTGGAAGTTTCAAATGTAGATGTAACAATGGGTTTACTTTAGATATGGAGGAAAGAAACTGTACAGGTAAGTCTTGCATTTTCCTCATCTTTTCCTGGAATTATAGAATAATCCAGGTTTAAAGGGATCACAGACGACCACCTGCTCCAACTTTTAGTGAGGAAGGGAGCCTAGATGAGATTATCTAGCACTATGTCCATCTTGAAAACATTCTGTGGTGAGGACTCTACCACATCACTGAGGCGTTTTAAAGGAACTTGCGCTTGTACAGCTTGGTTACCTGAAAACTTAGTATCATTCATTTCCTTCAGTTTCTGAGAGTAGTCTTTGGACAGAATGGCCAAGTGTTTCAAGCTTCCCTTTCAGAAAGTGACTCTTCAATAAATGTAATATTCTTCTTGTGCATTAGGAATTTTTTGAATTGGTGTAGAGATACTCAATCCATGCTCTATCAGTGAAAAATTAGTAAGGATCACCAGTGAAGCCAAGTTTAACGTTTTGGCATACAGATTAACTTAATTGACCTTACTGGTCAATTCCTTTGGTCAGTGTGTTACCAAATAAATTTAGAGAGTCAATTGCAAATTAATTTCATTTAAATTTGAGAGCCGAGCACACACGGAGACACCCCTGCAATTCTTACATCGGTGCAACATTGACTCAAGAAGAGACATGACTTTAATTTAAAGGTTCAATATTTTTTTAGTCACTGCCTGGAAAAAATGAAGCAGAAGATAAGTTTAATAGTTTTCTGGTTATGAGACCTGGATGCCTGCATTGTGGGTGGCTCTGTCCTGAAAATGAAGGAGGATTTTTTATACCACACAGGCATCTATGAGTGAGTCTGAGTAATATGAAGTGTGGGTGGTAAGGCACGTTAACTGAGGTTGGTCTAGATGTTAATGTTGCCCTAGCTGGTGATTTCCTTGTTTTTATAGTGATTGCATTGATGAGAAATGCATTTAACAAACTTCATTTCTAAACTAACAAGAATAGGTCAGAAAACTTCTCCCTACAAAAGCTTTTTTTGGTCCTGTTTTCCATTGAAAGGTTGTTCTAATGAAAACGTTCCACAGAGCAGCTATAGAGAGCCAAGTTTTATTGAATGGAAGAGGTTTTGTTTTAAATTAGCAAAAAAATGTTTTGTAAAGCTTACAAGAATCCAGGTACTCTGTAACATCCCAGGCCAACCACATGGGTTACCATCCAACACTTCCACACATCTGCATGTGAGGAATGAACTGTTTTCACCTGGAAGAAACCTGGCCATGAGGAGTCACACAGAGGCAAAAAGAGATTCTTAAGTGTGATGGGGAAAGGACTGTCTTGAATCTTTAGCACTTTCTTTAGTTAAGCTTCTACTTGCCTAGTTTTCTTCAGCCACTTAAGCAAATGAGTCTACCGCACAGCTCACCAACTTACTGCAAACGAGTTGATGCTCTTCTCTGTTTTCTTGCTCCATTAACTTCTTGGATGACAGAACCAATCCTATGCCCTATCCCGGACTAACATCTTCATTGTTTCAAATATTCTGGGGTTTTTATTCCCTGTAAAATCTTCATGATTTCTTAGTATGTAAAAATTAATGGCACAGGAATGAATGAAGCTGAAGGTAGAGGGTGTAGTGGAGATCATGAAACAGACGTTGAACCCTGATTAACCCCCAAAACACTTGGTGGGCGGTAGAGTAAGGAAGAGAGAAGTCTGGAAAGATGTGAGGAGATAATAAGTAACAGGTTATCCGGTTCTTCTTTCCAGTCCTCTCCTTCAATATCATATCCATACTACAAATTCCTTTTTAGCTTTCTGCCTTACTACCTGCAAAATCTCTTCTTTCTCTTCTCTCTTCTCCAAACCTGCTATGGTTTTCCATGCTAAGCTTCATTTAAACTTAACTAATAAGATAACCGGTGAACTGTAAATCTGGCTTTAAAATTAGCTACTTTAATTCCTGATGGAAAGGGTATATTTAAACTTATAACACTACTACTGGATAAATGTTTTAAATACCAGTGACACAGTAGTCATGGAGTCAATTGGTGTGTCTGTAATAGTAACTAAAAAGTTTATTAAAGTCTGTAATTTCCTTGGAAATCTAACCTTAAATTACTCTTGATGGAAGCCTACTTGTTACATAGTTTCATCTATAGTTGTGAGTTCTGAAAATGTTGCATTATGAATCTTTCACACTCTGTTTCATGTAATCAGATATTCCTTTAAATATTGAATGAATTTCATTTTTCTCTGCTGATTTATATACTATATAAGATTTCTGTAGAGTTAATTTATAATGGCCAAGCATTCACTTCTGTGAAAAGCAGGATAACCTTAAACTCTATTTGACTTTTCTGCCTTTCCATTGCTATAAAATAGACATTGATGAGTGCCGGATCTCTCCAGACTTATGTGGAAGTGGTACTTGTGTCAACACTCCTGGAAGCTTTGAGTGTGAATGTTTTGATGGTTACGAAAGTGGATTTATGATGATGAAGAACTGTATGGGTAAGTGTTGCCAGGATGACCTGGAGACGGTCCGTTCACTGTACAAAGCCTGACTGTGCTATACTTACTGGCAGCCCTGCTTTTATTTTTGACCCCCAGATTCTGTTACATGCTGACATTGAAAATGCTTGCCTCTTTGTTGCTCCTTAGATTTGTTTATCATGGTTTCTTTGTAGATATTGATGAATGTGAACGCAACCCCCTTCTGTGTAGAGGTGGCACATGTGTGAATACCGAAGGGAGTTTTCAGTGTGACTGTCCTTTGGGACATGAGCTGTCACCATCACGTGAGGAATGCATAGGTGAGTTTCAACTCAGAATAGTAATCTTTGGCTTTCTATGAAGAATGCTGATTTGTGCTACGAGAACAAGTAATTGATATAAATGATTCTTTTCCAGATGTAAATGAGTGCTCATTAAGTGACAGTCTTTGCAGAAATGGCAAGTGTGTGAACATGGTTGGAACGTACCAGTGTTCCTGTAACTCTGGGTATCAGGCCACTCCTGACAGACAAGGCTGCACAGGCTAGTACAACTTCACTTACTTGTTTGTGCTTCAGTGTATATTGTTTCATCTGTCTTTGTTTTTCTTTAGTTTCATACCGTCCTTTCAAAACTGAGCAGGGACATCTTCTTATCTGCTGTCAGGAATATAACGAACTATTTAAACCTCAGAAATACAAAGAAGGTATAAAAAGCTTGTTCCTGTGTTGAGCTCTGCAGAATGCTTAGAGAAAAAAAAATATTTATGGCCCTATTGCACTAAAAGCAGAGGCATGATCTGACAATCAGAAAATACTGAATGATTACTTGATCAAGCAAGAAGAGCCCCAGGCGTTGAAAGTTATTCTTTCACTTTTTGTCCTTATTGTATATATTTCTTAAATCTCTCACTACAGTAATACTGAATTATGTACTTGTCATCATATTGTTAAGGAAAACAGGGATGTGGAAAGTTTTTTTTTATTTGTTGGGTTTGTTTATTTTTTTGCAAAAATACAAATTCATGCTACATTACAAGGTTAATGAAATCTGAGTTTCTCAGGGCTTTTTTTTCTTTCTTTTCCACATGTTGTCTTTGCACTTTTTTTTACATTTTTAGTAATGCATATAAACAAAAGCAACAACTAAAAGTACCCATGTCCTCCTACAGGTGAAACTGCAGTTGAAAGAGAGGTATAAGCAAAACCTATGAACGAAATATAAATCAGGCAGTAGAGTGAGAATTAAAACTCAGAATCGTATTACTGATAAACTGTTTCACCTGCTAAGTAAAATGGCAAGAGAAGATGATTTTTCCTTGTAGAAGTATACTTACTGTTACTAATGTTGCTTCCCCAGATATTGATGAATGTATGATAATGAATGGAGGCTGTGACACCCACTGCACTAACTCAGAAGGCAGCTATGAATGTAGCTGCAGTGATGGCTATGCTCTAATGCCAGATGTCAGGACGTGTGCAGGTACATTTTAATATCTTAGATGTTCCAAAATCATGTCTTTCAGCCAATATGAACCTGGTATCCTTTTAGCTGATCCTTACCAGAATGACAGAATTAGTCTGAGTCTGCTTTTCCTTGTTTTTTTACAGATATTGATGAATGTGAAAACAATCCAGATATCTGTGATGGTGGGCAGTGTACTAATATTCCAGGGGAATATCGCTGTCTCTGTTATGATGGATTTATGGCTTCTATGGACATGAAAACTTGTATTGGTAAGTAGCTGTACACAACAAATTTAATGCAAATCTAAAAATTCTGTAGCCAGTATTTTTGAGTGTTCTGCTGAATCTTTGAAAGTGTGTATTGAAACTATGTATATCATTAAAAAAA
>VXBW01004773.1:32201-86810 GCA_013400375.1 Thinocorus orbignyianus
AAAAAAAAAGAATCTGCAGATCTTTCTTGCCTATCAGTATAGGTGTCAGGAAGGGTTAAAAAAAATTGAAAAGTCCATAAAGATGAATCAAATACATAGTTCCAAAAAGAGGAGTGATTTAGTTGCAATTATACAATTACTCTAAAACATCTCTGTTGAGAAGAGGTTATTTGAGTGCCCCAGCATTTTCTCCTGTCTTGTGTAAATGTTTTAGTTTATTCCCTCAACTACAGAAAGTTATCATGAGTAATTATAAAGGAAATTAAAATAAAATTATCTCCTCAAATTAACCTAACCCATTTAGTTTATTTGGTGTTTCTATGAAGTTCTTACCTTTTTCATTTAATATGGAGTTTCGTATGTTTCATATTTTAAGGTGATTTTGGCTGTACTAGTAACATATTTTTATTTGTTGTGAGCATCTGTCAAACAAACCATGATTTCACAAAGGTGCACAGTCACACAGACACACACAGAGGAGAAACTAGTTATATGGAGCCTGAACAAAGCCTTCTTTCTTCCATTATGAGTTTAAGATTTTCTTTTCACCTTCACTTTTCTGTCATTCCAGGTTCTTGTTTTCAGTTTTGAGCACATACTCCATGTTTATGCAACCAACTTGAAAGTTTGGAATGGATCTTTTCAATATATTTTCATATTAGCCATGCTAGTAGCTGTGAAAACAGAACACGTTTTTCACTTTATACACAACTGCTCTTAAATGTTCTTCTCTGGGCAAACAGTATCTGATATTAAGGTTAGAAACCTGCAGTGAGAAAGTGTGAATTTCTGCCATGTATGTAATTGCTTTCCTTGCTAACAGCATCATCCGGTTTGTAAAAAAGCTTTGGGCTATCTGCAGTTTCTTACTGGACTACTTAACATTACTTTCAATAAAGTACTTGATTTTTTTTCAGCAGAAATATTTTAAATGTTTTGTGTCTGTTTCACAGTGTGTGAAACCAGATGATTGGAGCTATTTGAATAAAGTCCAAAATTTGACATGGGTGTAACTAATAATATAACTATGTTTTAACTACAAATTCTTAACCAGGACCTAAGTTATAAAGTACTTACCTTTTGAATGAGGTAAATTCTGGAATGATGTTAAAGCTTCATAGTATAGCTGTAAGTATAGTGTAGTATAGCTATTTGGATAAGCTTCCAACCAAGAAGCTAATGCCCAGTTCAGATACAAACTGTGTTATTCTTTATTAGCAGTTCTTTCTAAATGGGAAGTTGTCATCATATATGCAATGCTCAATGAAATTAGGAAGAATGGGGAGATAACAGGAGCAAATTTTCCTCTCTCTTGAAACTTCGGTCTGCATCAAGCCAGCAGTTGTTGAGCAGGCACATTGTTGAGGTGTCTGGGAAGTGTGGCACAAAAGCACATCTATAGCCACAATGCCCTGTTTTTCCTTGTGACATTTTTTTAATATGGTTGTGAGAAAACTTCTCTGGCTGTGGCTTGTCACTTGTTAGTTCTGCAAGGATCCTTCCCCACTCCACCTGCAGCATGACTTCTCCTTGAATGTTACCTTTGTGGTGGCTCTTTGTCTTAATATGTGCCAGAGATAGCTCTAACTTTTGGAAACATGTCTGCTGAAGGGCGTGCTCTTAATGTCTCTTCTCTTTACCCTCTCCCGAACTGGCTTTCAGCAGCACCATTAGGACAATAGTTATTTTCACTGAAATGAAAGTATTCTGAAAAGACAAAGTATGCTGTTAAATAACAGTAATGTTCAACTAATGATGAATTTATATGTATTTACAGACGTTAATGAATGTGATTTGAATTCCAACATCTGTATGTTTGGGGAGTGTGAAAACACAAAAGGGTCCTTCATTTGTCACTGTCAGCTAGGATATTCAGTCAAGAAAGGAACCACTGGATGCACAGGTAAAACACATTTCTGGCATATATGTCATGCTGTTCACTATCGTGGCTTTCAGCTAAAATAAATGCACAAACGTTCACATGCAAGTGAGAGATGGGTATCTGTACGTAGAAGTAAATATAAGGGTAAGTATTTGACATTTGTCAGCATGTATCCAGAGTCTGAAAAGGTATGTTCCTTGACCAGTATCAATGTGATATGAGGCACCTTACATAACTGTAATTTTAAAGGCAAAGCTTTTATCAGTATAAACTGGAGGAGTGCCTGTGCTATGAAACATAGCTTGGGTGGGCATGGCTTCATTTGTATTGGTAGTATTTTATCCATACTCATTTGTCATATATACTGAAAGTATGAACTCATCTGTCAGCTGAAGCTGCAGGAAATGACCCTGTGTTTCTAAGAACAGGACAATTACACACACCAAAAAAAAAAAGTAAAAGAGAAGAGTGGGGAAAAGAGTGATGATGTAAAATGGAAAGTATATGCCATCCTTCAACCCATGCTAACAAATTTTAAATAAGCGAAGTCAGTCATTTGCAAACTCCACAAGTTCCTGTGATAGTTAAGCAGTACCTTGCCTTCTACAAGCTGTATCCACTGCTTTCAGGAAGCTAAATTTACCCAAAATTATTATTATGCAAAAGCTGGCAGAATTTCTCTTATGATTTTCTCCATAATTACTAAAATCTTGACTAATCATTTTTATAACTGAAACATGCCTGTGCACACAAAGGTCTCATCCCATTTTTAAAACTATAAAGGTCAACATATATATTTTGTCTAGAAAATAACTTTAATTTCAAATCAAAAAGCAGTTGTAGGAAAGCAGATTAATTTTGTCATGTTCATGGAAGGAAAAATGAAAATATAATTATCACCATTTTTATTAATGTATAATATGAAGCAATTTGCTTGAATTTTTCTGTAGTCTTGAACATTTGTTTTTCAAAGTTTAAAGTTTACACTGTACATGTACTGCAGACATGTACAGTGGAAATAAGTAAAATTTTAAAATGAACAGAATTTGTAATATTTCAGTGCTCCTGATGTAAATATTAATAGTTTATTTTGTGCTTGTAGATGTAGATGAGTGTGAAATTGGTGCTCACAACTGTGACATGCATGCCTCGTGTGTCAACATACCAGGAAGTTTTAAATGTAGTTGCAGAGAAGGGTGGGTTGGAAATGGCATTAAATGTATTGGTAAGTATAAGAAAATAAAGATTTTCTCTTTCTTTCTTTTTTTTTTTTCTTTTCTTTTTTTTAGTGAGAGTATGTAATGTGGCTGTGTGATTAATGCATTAGAAAAAAATATTCTTTTATCTGCAGCACTCCATGGATAGATGTGTATGCAAGGTTCTTATGGTTCAGGGGTTTAATTTTCTGAGATAAAAACTGGCTTTGTCTCAGAAGCCTGTCTGTATAACATCTTGAGTTAACTGTGCATTTTACAAAGTTTACATACAACTGCTAGATTGTACAAAATAATAATAATAAAAAAATCAGTGAGAAGTAAAATGAAATTTCTTTTTTTATTTCCTGCAAGCAGGATACTATTTCTGTTATTTAATGTCTTTTTTTGTAAATATCCTGTAGTATATGTAGTTTATAGGCTCTAATATAAATCAGATTGGACTTGAGCCATGGGAAACTTGATTCTAATTTTGCTGGGCTGCTAGGGTTGCATCACGTCCCCTTGACATAATTTTTTAGTTTGTTGTGTAAAAGACTGGTGTTTACCTTCATTCAGAAAATTTTGGGATCAATGGAAAAGGAGCTTGATTGAGGAATTAGGCTTTATTGGTGTAATAATGTGAAAGAAAAATCACCACATTATAAGATTTTACTGCAGTCCAGATTTTTTAAGCTTTTTTAAGCCGTATCTGAGAAAAGGGAGAAGTCCCCTTTGTCTGTTCATTCCATTAACCTTCTATTACACTTTCATTAAAAATATGTGAGGTTCTACTAAGTAAATGAAAAGTCCCATTGAAGATAAAATCTATACAAAGTTTTTTCCAATGGCATCCTTGTAGTTCTTCCAGGAGACCCCTCTGCAGACAGGTGAGAAGGGACTCTTGGTTACCTCATAGCACTAGCTGGTGTTACTCATATGTCATGGATCCATATGGCCATTCCCATCAAACATGCCCTTGAGGGGAAGGAAAACGTTTTCTTTTTCCTTTCTTCTCCTCCTTCTCCTTCTCCTTTTTTATCCAAATCGACATCCACTTAAATGAGAAAGCAATGGGGTCACATTGTTGTTACATTCTTACGTTACTTGAGAACATTCTCCAAATCTATGGCAGATTTTCATCTCAGTATATTTCTTTGGTTTATTGTTGTTTTAGCTAATTTTGAATCCAAGTTCTCTAACAGGATATTAACATTCAAGTAACACATCAGCTGAATTCCATCTGTTGCTTGGAAACATTTTACCAGATCCCATACATTTTAATTTAAAGGAAAAAATATTAAATGAAATCACTATAGATTAACCCTGTATCTTCACTGTTGTTCCAACAAGAGAACTTTTGCAGTTGTGATTGTTAACTTGACAATTAACTGTTATCCAGGTGTACTAATTGCTCTGTTCCTGCTTGCACTTTCCTGCCCCTGATGTGCAGATCTTGATGAATGCTCCAACGGGACGCACCAGTGCAGTGTGAACGCGCAGTGTGTGAACACCCCAGGGTCATACCGCTGTGCCTGTGCAGAAGGATTTACTGGGGATGGATTTACTTGTTCTGGTAAGAAGTTTCTGTGGTCACTGGTTGTTTCCATTGTATGGAAGCTTTGCAAATCAGCTCTAAGCCCAAAGTATCTTTTAAGGTCAAGATTCTTCCCATCTGCTGAAGAAATGCTAATAAGATTGTTCTTATTATTTGTGTGGCACCTGAGCCCATTTGTTGGATGAAGTTCACATCTGCTTCTTCCTCCTCTTCATGCCAGTTTTTTTGAATGTGATTTCTGCTGCTTGCAGCAGCACTGTGTGATCAAGAACACAAAAGACCAGCTCTCTGTCACAGTGCCTGTCTTGTAGGCCCAATCTGTAGCTGGCAGGAACAGCATCATCTGTTTTCCCCTCACTACGTTAGTTGAACAGGATTTAATCATTAACACAGGACTCTTTATTTTAAAAAAAAATTACAGTTGAAAAATATTTCCCATGATCTCTGCATTTAAACTGGTTGGAAAATGCTCACTATTAAGAATTAACATTGTATAGCACACAGCAAGTGATTAAAAATAAACTGATGTGTACAGGATTATATAAAGTGCAAAGATTTTATATTAAACGATAACAGCTGAGTATTGAGTTACTGTGTTATTTATCACTTAGGCAGTTGACATGCAACAGCATTTCTGCTCTTGATTTCTAACACGTCCTATATGTAGTCAGCAAATCTGAAGGTTTGAAGGAGTGCATCCTAATGATAGTAAAATACCTAGAAACTAATGTGAATGCATTCGTTATTAGCTAACTTGCTAGTTTAAGATCAAGATTAATTTACATAGTAACAGCACTGTCTTATGATTAGTATTTCTTATTTTAGAAGAAGGTTGTTTGAATACTGTTGATTTATGAGCTTTTAAGTTTGTGGTTAATGAACAAACCTCTTCAAACCTTTTATTAACACACCATATGTCAGATCTTTTGTTTTTTAAAAGATCAGGTGGGATACTAGGAATTGACTATTAAAATTAAGAAAGTGTATTTAAAATTTTTTTGGACAATCATAAGAAAATCTGACAAAATTATGAGTCCTTACAGTGACTGCGATAGTGAATGCCTTTCTTTGTCTTTCTGCTCTTTTATAGCTCTTTAAAAAATCACTAGAAGAATCTCCAGTAGTGTGCAAATGGTAGTTGTAATGTTCATAATTCTCAAATAATATTTTCTAAAATGCATATGAAAATAATTTTCTATGTATGATTCACTTAAGAAAATTTACCTTTTGAATGTGTTTTATGTTGAAGTAACACAGAAATACATACCAGGAGACAATGTTTTGACATTGTAAGCAAAGCTTTAAACTTTTTTGTCAAAGTTTATAGTACTGAATCTGAAAACCTTGCAACATTATAAAAGAAAAAATCTGTTAATGAAAAATAAGGAGCAAGGAATCATGACAGATTCCTTACAGAAGGAGTAATTTTGGAAATGACATTATGTCTGCTTTTCTGCATTCTTTCAATTTACTTCATCTTCAGTAAAGACATTATATTTCAACAATATTCAATAGGGCTATTGTTTTGAATATGAAGTTAATGTTATTTGCATTTTGCTAGTGAAACATGTAGTTTCAAAGAAATTTTCTGTCTCATGCAGACGTTGATGAGTGTGCAGAAAATGTTAATCTGTGTGAAAATGGACAGTGTTTGAACGTCCCTGGTGCCTACCGTTGCGAGTGTGAGATGGGATTCACTCCTGCCTCGGACAGCAAGTCATGCCAAGGTAATCCACTGGTACTTCAAGTTAGTTTACTGAGTTTGAACTGGCTGCTATAAAGCAAACAGCAAGATATGCTGGAAGGAGCACAACCTGGAAGCATAATATTCAGCACATGCTTCACATATAAGTAATTTCTCCAAGCAAGGATTATTTTGCAGTATAAATTATGTTGAAAGTAGTTTTCATCTTTTTATGGAGTTTTTTTGACCTTGCTCCAAAATCCCAGAGTAGAGGTTTGGCTCCGTAATTTTGGTTACTAATTATTTCTTTTCTTTTTGTCACTAGTCAATAGCGTGTGGAAAATCCTGTAGTCATCACTGGTTTATTTAACGGTTTTATTTAGTATTCCATAGATTAAATTATACTGTCAGAGAAATAAAAGATCTGGGTGCCGATTACTTAAAAGAAGTTACCTTTATCTTTTGATATACTGATTTGTCCTATGCTATGGTGTCTCCTTGGCTGAATTCTGCAATCAAGGGACAAAATCCAAAATCCAAAGCCTAGATTTAGTACAAATAGTTAATCTGTTTTTCTTCAGAAATCCCTTCAGACTTCAGTGCATTACCTTTTAAATTATACATTTTTTTCCATAACTTTATAAAGCTTCATCTGAACACTAGTTCTGTTCATGACCTGATTTGGAGGTCATTTCATGGCTGTACTCCAGGGTACTTAGAAACCTTCCTTTAGTTTCCAGTTTAAATTTACTTGGGACTGTTGGCTATTAGGCATTTATCTTAAATTTCATTTTCCCTTAGACATTTATATCTCTCTTCCCATCAAAAGTTACCCTTTCTCACATATGGCTATAAAGAGGCATTATATCACTTCTCAAGCTTTAGCTAAAGCAAGCAAGCCAAGTTCAAAATAGATATTTCATTACGCTAATAATTTTAATATCCTTTTTTACATCTCATCCAGTGTGAGTTCATCACTCTTGAACAGAGCACGCTACACGGAATTTCAAATTAAGATTTAGCTGTGCACTGCAAAGTGGCTTTTATGCTTTGAACTTCCCCATCCCTGCTAAAAATGGCTCAAGTAGTATTAGCCTTTTGCACAACTGTTTTATTTTGGCAGCTTCAAAGTCTTTGTATCAGACAGTATATGAAGAGTTTTTTTCCCTCTTTAGTTACATTCAACTTAGAAGTCCTTCTAGTCTGTGTCTAAAACTATTACTTTACACTCTGTTCTTATAACTCCTTTTCTAGCACTGTAGCTGAGAAAGTCATCTGATTTTCTGTCAGTGTCTTTCAACTTTATTTCGTCTTCAATTTATATGAGCACACAGGCAGTCTTTTACATGTATTTTCACCATTGTATATATAGTTATTGTACAACTGGTTTAACATGGACTTAAGAAATAGATATTTCTTTCAGATACAGCTAGATAGAATGGATGGATATAAAGGTAGATAGGTAATTCTTCCTTCCTATATTCCTTGTCCCTTCTTCCAAGAAGGTATAAATCACTGCTGATGCCTACTCCCATTCTTTCTTTGTAGTATAATTTTTTTGCCTCAGAATGGTATTTTGAAAATCTTATTTGCCATTAGCAAGAAATATTGCAGACCGTGAGCTAGGAAATGACTGACACATTTATATGGTGTTACACTTCATTTTGTTTAATGCACATTTTGAAAGGAATGTACTGGCTTTTTGGCATAGCTTTCATTTTGAGTCCTGAGGAGCTAGTTTGGCTATTACTTCACACTAGGTAAAACAGGAATAACTAAAAAGCAGCTTAACAGAGAATACCTCCCTAGCTACGACATTTTATGCAAAACCAAAAGTGATTACTCAGTGCTGCTTTTTAAAATATTTTTTTCAGTTACGTGTGTCTTCATTTGCGTTTAGTAATACAACAAACTATTTGTAATATTGACGTGGTAATGACAATGTAACTTTCTGTTCTCAATATATTCCTTCAGATATTGATGAATGCTCCTTCCAGAACATATGTGTATTTGGTACCTGTAATAATCTACCAGGAATGTTTCACTGTATCTGTGATGATGGCTATGAATTAGATCGAACCGGGGGAAACTGTACAGGTATCTCTTCTGTTCACAAGTATGTCAAGGCTTGACTTTTTTCTTCAGTTGCACCCAGTTAGCGTAAAGATGAGTTCACAAAACATTCATTGCATTCTCTTATGACTAGAGTGAATTTTTTCCCACTAAACAAGCAACGTGTAATATTGCATGATTCAGAGTTGGTTTAAGAATGGAACTGAAAGAATGGCTTCTTAAATATGCAGCAGTACAAAGGTTATTCCAAAATGTTTGGTGAATTATTAGTAGTTCTTTCGTTCAATTTCAGCTAAAATTCTCTTACATTTCAAATTATCTTGCCCATTTTGTCTTAAAAAGTAAAATTATTCTTCATTTTTCTCCAGTGAGTAGATTTATAAATGTAATTTACATTATAATTTAATTTTAGATATCGATGAATGCGCTGATCCCATTAATTGTGTTAATGGTCTTTGTGTGAATACTCCTGGAAGGTATGAGTGTAATTGCCCTCCAGACTTCCAGCTGAATCCTACTGGAGTGGGTTGTGTGGGTAAGTAAAAACTCTGAAGTATTACTTTAGAAATCACACCCAAGGTGACTGTTTTGATGCAAATGAAGGCAGAAAGACAGAAAAATTATATTTCTAAAAGCTGCATATCCTTTTATATAGTTTTCTAGAGATGGAGTTAAGTATTTTAATTGAATAATGATGTTTATACTTTCATTAAAATACGCATTTTTAAAATGTGTCAAAGCATATGTTATCTGCATTTCCATTGTCCTGACAGTCCAAAATTCTCCATTTTCTGCCTATGAATGTTCTCTGTTGCTTCTCTAGATGCTAGAAACAAGTCCTGCTTGAGACCTCTAGATATCCATAGTCTTGACCAATTTATTCTAAAACTTCAAGCTGACATTTTTAAATTTAAGTGAATTTATGTAGTCTCTTCCCATTGAATTGGAAACCTGTGTTTCTATTTCCCGTAGACTCTTCTGACAATTCCTGCCTTAATACTTTTCTCTGTAGTTGCAGCTGGACTCCAGCATATAACTACAAAGATACGAATTCTTCTAAAAACAGATGCTGAGTGTGATCAGCCCTGCAAGCCCTGATTTATGACCAAAGAATTTAAGCTTATGAAGGTTATGAGAATGAATTATCCTGCTGCTAGCCTGACTTCTGTGTCACTAAAAAATGGGAGTTTGAGTTGGCACTGTGCTTTGGGACCAGTTGTCCCAATGACATTTTTGGCAGGAGTCCCACATTTACTCAAGGAAGCTTCCACAGTGGAAGGGAAACCTGCTTAAGAGTAAATCTAACAACTCTAGAGTTCCAAATGAGAGAGCAAGCCCTCTCTGAAGAAAAATGTATAAGAAAGTGGTGTAAAGACTATTTGTCCTGAGGAAATACCACTAGGGTTGTCCATCTCTGATACAAAGACCCTTTTCCCTTGCATAAGAAGCATTTTTAGTTTCTCAATGACTGATTGTACAGGAAAGAGACTCCCCAGACTCAGTCCGCTGAGTAAACATGGGGTTTGGGTTCTTTTCAATTTCAGTTTCAGACAGTGGCAAAACTGGAATCCCACTCTCTGTGGGAGGAGTTGAAAGGCTCGGGTGGACACTTTCCATCTCTCTACAGCCTGATTCTATGACAAAGTGCAAAAAACACTCAGTGAGCATTCAGCTTTTCTTTTTAAGAGGAGGAAAAGCCTCTGCTTATCAGAGTAAGATAATAGGAATAAAGACCTAATCCATGAATGAAATGATACTTTACTGCCTTTTTTTTAGAAGCCCTTGAACAGATGGGGCACTATGTGTAACTCAAAACAGACTAGTTACACTATTTTATATAATTCTAGACATTGTTAGGTTCTGATATTCTTTTTCTTTCACCAGCCATTTTCATGTGTAATATTTCCAGAGGATTAAATAACTTTGCACAAAAAGTGGAAAGAGAGAGAGTTGCCATTCCAATGCAGCATTACTAGTTCTGGTTCAACATTTGGTATGCTTTGGATGTGTCTACTGACTTATGCAGTCCAAAGAGGGAAGAACTGAAGTTCAATCTACTTGTGATCCTTTATTGTCTCGGGACTGCAATTCCAAATTACAACTTTACTTAATTTATGTCACTGGCAAATGGCAAAACATTACCAAATTTTTACTCCTAAGCTTGTGGTCATTTGGAAAAACAAACAAACAAACAAATAAACAAGCAAACAAACAAAAACAACAACAACAAAACCCAAAACCAACAACAACAACCAAAAAAACCCCAAAACTAAAACTAAAACAAAACAAAAACCACAGAGGCTAGTAGACCTCACCAAGAAAGCGTAAAGTTTCTTGCCTCTGGAGTGCACAAGTTTTACTGAAGAATGTTCCAGAAATGTCTTGTCACCAGGCAGCAACTTCTGGCTCTCTTCAATCGCACTATCTCTTGCAAGCTTGAGCAAAAAAGGCAGAGGAATGGAAATTCTAGCTTCCTTCTGAAGAAACAGAAATATTATCCTTGGCAAAGAGGAACATGGTGCCGTGTCAAGACAGTTCACATGAGGAGTAAACTAAAACCTGAAACCCTTGATGGACTCAATATCAATATCCTGATAGAGAATTCCAGGCCTCCATTCCAGGGTCTATCATCTCCTATTGTTCTTAATGGACCTGAGGTCTTGGGCTGAAGCCACCTTCCGAAATGGTCATTGTTTTTCACTTTTCCCAAGAAAAAGGAAGCCAGATCTCTTCTTAGCTTCTCTTAAAAGGCAGATGTCTTGTGCTATCACAAGTAGAGTGAAACATGCGGTTCCTCTGAGAACAGGAGGAGGAAGGTGTTCTCAGAATAACCGCATTTGGGTACCTTCAGCTCAAGTCACAGTAAGAACAAAAGGATGGCTCTTTTCAAAGAGCCATTCATTTTACTCACTTTTAACATTTTTTTAAAAAAGAAAAATGAAAAGGACTTCTACTCTAACATATGCTGATCAGTGATCTCAGGTAAATCTTGCTTCCAGGGAAAAAATACATCCTGCTTGAAGTTTCTTGTCTTTTCTTCAGGAACTTGGAGGCAGAGAATACATATACCACTGCCATGTAATTATTAACTGAGTATTTTAGCTTTACAACAGTGTGCATCTCTGGTGAGATACCGAAATCTGTTGTAGAATATGTGGGGCCCAGGAGCACCCTCCTTTTTCACAATCTCTGCTACAGTATGCTCTTAAAGCTGTGCAGAAAGGTTCACAGAAACTTGACTATTAATGCTTAAATTTGAATAAATATAAATACTTTGGAAGTCTTAAAGGTTTTCTCTTGATTGATTTTAAAGCCCTTTAAAAAAGCATTCAGTCAAAATTAATATGAAGTTGTATTTTTGCATTATACTTATTTAACTAACTTGAAGGTCTTGAGAACAAGTAGTTTCTAGCAATTCAAAAAGTAGCCTTCAAATTTTTTTCATAGACATGTTTCAAACCTCAGGATAATTTAAAAACCCAAGACATTACTTAAACTCTGGAAATTTAGAAAGTATGAACTACTTGCATTTATCATACTGCATTCATTTTACTCCATGTAAATTGCTAAGACTGTAGCATCTGGCACTTGCTGCAAGCAGTAAATTAAAAACATGATATTTCACATCTCCCAAATGCATTTGGGAAATAATTAAAAAATTCATTTACTAGTTTCTTAGCCATACTGTTAACAGAAATAGTAAAAATGCNAAAAAAAAAAAAAAAAAAAAAAAAAAAAAAATCCATAATGTGGCCTTTATACCATGGGTTTATTAAAAAAAAAAAAATAGCGCATTTCAGTGTTCTTTAAGGGTAACCTTTGATAGGGACTTAATTTTTACATGATCTTTAGATTCTTGTATTCCTTGCTCCTTCTACAGGTGCCAGGAGTTGTCTAAATCATTAAGTTACACTTTGAGCAAACTAATAAGCCTTTTTTCCTCAAACCTATTGCACATTTAGAATATTTGTTTCAATATTAATTATTTTTGGATAATCTATGATGACTTTGACAGAGTTACAGAATGATGTGGGTTTGGAAGAGGCCTCTGGAAATCCATCTGCCAAAGGAGGTCCTCCTAGAGCAGGTTGCATAGGAACTTGTCCAGATATGGACAATGAATGTCTCTGGAGACAGAGACTTTGTTGTGTTATTCCACAGAAAAATATGTAAATTCTTTTAATTCCACAAGAAAGAGTCGTAACCTTGTCACAATCAGAATATGGAGAAGAAATATTAACAGCAAACTGCAGCAAGGTTTCTGATATTTTCTGGAGTGAAAGACTGGGAATAGCGTATGTGCTATATTGAAAGATATGCAAAGTTTTTAAACTCGTCTCTGGGTCCTTAGGAAGCTGAAGCTACCCATTTTCCCTGCTGTCTCCCTCAATATCAGTAACTGTTTATATGAGTGTTTTGATTTTGCCAGTGACTTCAGAAGCATAATGTTACCTGCATTCCTGCTTCTAGATAGGAAATATTAAAATGAATGCCTGCTGTTTCTTAGTTCAGATCACTGTGTGCATCTGTAGTCATGCGTGCTTTGTATGCAGATAACCGTGTTGGCAATTGCTACCTGAAGTATGGACCACGAGGTGATGGGAGCCTGTCCTGCAACACTGAAATTGGGGTTGGAGTCAGTCGTTCCTCATGCTGCTGCTCTCTGGGAAAGGCTTGGGGAAACCCCTGTGAGACTTGTCCCCCTGTAAACAGCAGTAAGGAAATGTTCTCTTATTCTCCCCTTGCTCTCTTATTGGAGAAGATGCTAAGAAAGGATGGAAAAAGTATTTGAAATTTTTCACTGTATTACTTAAGAAACTGATTTTCTTTATGAGGCAGTGTTCTGGCACAGAAAGATTCAAATCTCCCTGCAACTGTTAGAGGAGTGACGCAGAGGTGTGGACCTGACCTTTAGTCTTCTGACCCAGTGCCCATTCTCACAATAATACATCAGTGGTAACTTCAGAAGGCACTTTCCACTGGACTAGGCCCATGTAGTTTTGCATAGTTTGGGGCAATTTATTTTACTTTGCTTTTACTTTTCTCCCATTAAAAAAAAAAATAATAAAAATTTGCGGTTGTTGCAGATACGCTTATGTGTCTTAAAAAAAGAGTGCATTGTTAAGGAATTTTTCCTCAGCATCCCCGTGTTGGTAGGGAAATAAAGGAATTAATAATGCTTACAACTCAAGTCACACCTTTGGTTTGGGAAGCTGCAGTAGTTCTCAAAGGAGATTGTTGGTAACGATTTCTAAGTCTCTCTATAGAACTTTCAAAGCTGTTACCCAATGATACTTAACAATTTTGTAAAGCTTTGAAGTTCTTTGAATGAATTATGCAACAGAAGTATTAAGCACGTTGTTCTTAACAGTCTTCTAATATATGAATTCCAATTTTAACATGCATCTTTATTGGTTATATACTGACATTTCATATTAAAGAACTAGTTAAAACACAAAATATATGCCTTTGCAAAGACACAGTATGGAGAAAACAATATTGTACCTGCCTTAAGAGTATCTGAGATTATGGAAATGTTTTTAGGAGAACTCTTAATTGTACCTCGATTTTCTAGTATTGCAATACACTCACTGATTTGCTGTGAATAGGTCAAGAAGAGTAGAAAAACAGTGAGTGTAGGGAAGAAGGCTCATTATAAACACAAACAAAAATTAACGATTCTGTTGTTACCATTTTATTCTTTATACGGCTGACATTCTTTCCCTTTTTGTACTCTATTTTAGCAGAATACAATACCCTCTGTCCAGGGGGAGAAGGATTCAGACCAAATCCCATCACTATTATTTTAGAAGGTGAGTTTATCATAAATTCCTGTGATGGCTGGTAACAAAAAAAGTGTCATCTCTGAGGAGATGTATACAGCAAGTAAGTTTGGCAGAAATCATTACATTTAGTGGAAAGTAAAACCCTCTGCTCATAGACATTGGAAAACAACATGATGAAAGGCATACTGTAAAAGAATATTGAAGAAGTTCAACAGTATTTTGATAGGAAAATAAGCTGATTTTTTGTGCCTCCTTACTTGAAAGGGCCTTTGAAATTGGCCCCTGAAGGATAACTAATTTGTGAAGATTAGAGCTTATCAGTGGAAGGTATAAGTTTCAGAAAATATTCATTGGACAAAGAAACTCTGGTTCCAGTGAGTGTGCAAAAAGGGAGAATTACATGCCAGATTGCTGTAAACAGTAATGGAAGTTGAAGTCCATGGCTTCATCAAGCTGAAACACACTCCTGAAGAGCTATTTAAATGGAAGTGAATGAACATCTCATCCAAGCTTTGATGAAGTGCAACTTAAAAGCAAAAAAAAAATCATCCACGTGACAGTTAGAAGCTATTAGTTGGTAAAGTTTCAGGGGAGTACTTAAAGTCTCTTGTTTCTTTTCATTCTGGAATGAAAATATGGTGGGATTTTTTTCTCTTTTTTTCAGACATTGATGAATGTCAGGAACTGCCAGGTCTCTGCCAAGGTGGAAATTGCATCAATACTTTTGGAAGCTTCCAGTGTGAATGTCCAAAAGGCTACTACCTCAGTGAAGAGACAAGAATCTGTGAAGGTTGCATCCCTTGAAACCTCCTTCTCCATCACAACACAGTTATTATGAAAAAGTGCCATTTTTAGCCTTAAATCCATTAAGTAGATACAGTACCCACATCCTTACCTAAAATCTTCTGTAAAATAATTATTTCTGGCTTCAGTGATATGATTAATCAACAGGCAACATTTGGATATGATAGATCTCAGCTATATATATTCAGTGAACTAAGGTGGTTATTCATGATTTCTGGCTTCTCACTTCAACACCGTCTATCTCCTGCTAGTTTCATTAGGTTCCCTGTATTTTAAGTGAGAAAAGGTGTCCTCTTCACAGTATTTCAGAGTATCAGTTTAATTCACGCAACGTGAAGTAAAGTTAATATTGGTCTTCCTTTTGTGTTTAAGATTTGTCCTAAGTGTTAGAACCAAAAAATGTAAAGAATCTTTTGTGTTTTCTCCTATTTTGGAGTGCTGTAAGTCAACTTTCCCTTCTTCATTCTTTTTGAGAGAAAAAAACCTAGTCTTCTGTCAAAACAGAGGCTGAGAATCCTGAGGCGTGGGTGAAGAAAACTGTCCAAGCTACTTTTGAAATTAAAATTACGAGAAAAAAAGGCTTACAGCACAAATACCTTAAATAAAAAGGTCCAAGGTTAGAGCAGCAAGACTGTGTGACTATTCAGCTTGCCTATTCTAAATAGAGTACTCAAAAGGCCATTTCTCAGAGGAGTAGAGAACACATGAACAGAACTGAACAGTGACGGTAACATTCCTGTGAGAAGAGAGTGAATGTCTTTTGTGAAGCTGATGGGGTACAAGGTGCTCCACTTTCAGTGGTAAATTTAACAGCGTTGAATTTGTGGTGTTCTCTTGCACTTCACTGGCTGGACTTCATAGAGGTTAACAATATTACTTTTCAGCAGCTGTTACAATAGCTACTTAACACAAACCTGAACTGCACTTTCCAAGCTAGCCTTTAAATGAAACATTCTTGTTATCTTAGCATGGTTTATTATGGTCATATTTCTCAGAAACATTTGCTAGGACTTGAAATGTCTTTTCCCTTATTAATTGTAGTGTTTTTTCTTGGTCTCTAGATATTGATGAGTGTGTTGCACATCCTGGTGTCTGTGGTCCTGGCACCTGCTACAATACCTTGGGGAACTACACCTGCATTTGCCCACCTGAATATATGCAAGTGAACGGAGGACATAACTGCATGGGTATGCAAAATGTCATCTGTGCTAGAACTGCTTGAATATCAGACAGTTTCAGGACCAAACTCCATGCTTAAACTTTCCTTTGACATGAGGCCATTTCTAAAGTCTTACATTACTTTTTCCTACCTTTAACTGCCTGACAGTTGTGTCATGTAGCCAGGAAGGAGATCCCAATGATGGATGTACTGCATTCAGGTGCTCTTATTCCTTAACAGAACTCAGAAATCATTTTTATTTTCAAAAGTCATTTCCAGATAGTAGGGTTTACTATATAAATGGATCTACAGTGTGTTTCTGATTTTTTTGTCTTTGAATGAAAAATGAAAATATGTCAAATTTCTGGTAAGTCTAAAACAAAGACTGTATATTACTTCAAACCATAACTTATTTTTAAATGCATCCATTCATATGGTTGGGTTGGGTTGCATTCAGAAGCCAGAGCTAGTGAAGGTAGAGGGCTGGTATTTATTTAAGTTATTTTGTTGATTACTTCGTTAAGTGATTGTTTTCTCACATCTAGACATGAGGAAAAGCTTTTGCTACAGAAGTTATAATGGAACCTCTTGTGAGAATGAACTGCCTTTCAATGTGACCAAAAGGATGTGTTGCTGCACATACAACGTTGGGAAGGCCTGGAACAAACCTTGTGAACCATGTCCAGCTCCAGGAACAGGTGAAGTCTACTCTAAAATCCCTTTTTGTTACTTTTTTTACTCATCTGCTCCTCTGACCTAATAGCTAACAGTTCAGCCCCAAAAAAACTTTGCTGTATTCCTAAAACAGAGTGATGAAACACTGCCATCCTGTCACTGGCTGGATTCAGTCTTGGTGCACTAAACAAAAATAGGTATTTCTTCCATATTTTTTAGTGGAAGAAGTATCACTCCACATTGAGTGCAGCTTGAATAGTTTGAATACACCAGTCATCTCCCTTGGATAAAAAAATAATTAGGAAGAATGTGCATCATTTCCCTTAGCTGCCCCTGAAGGCAGGGGCGAGGGCACAAACTCTCAGTTGTCACTGAGATAAACAAAAAGGCCTGGAAAGTACAGATTAACCTTCCCATCTGCAACAGGAGTGTGTCAGCCCTATAGGTAAAAGGCTGTTTGTAAGAGCGGTGTCTGTAGGTAGATCTAATTGTTTGGACCTTTTTTGGGTGATGGCACTCTATAAAATGAGTATAGTATGGTTGGTTTAGTCTTTTTTTCTAGCAAATACTGAGGCTTTCAGAGGACTTACATGGACACAGAATCACTTTCATTAATTTAGATTTATGTCAAAATTCTTTGTGTAGGTAAGACCTTCCAGGGTAGCACAGTAGGCATAAACAGGTTTTCTGAATGCACGATCCCATCTCTCAAGTTGTTACTTCAATGTTTCTGGAAAAGCAGTCACCAGGCAGTAGTACTGAAGTTGAAGACTCTGGCTCATAAGAGGTGCCTGCTGTCTGCTCTGTCTTCTGGGATAATTAATTTAGGATAGTATGATTGAGTTACTTCACTAGTGGGGAGGCAATTGTCCTGGTAGTCCTAATGTTTCAGAACAAAAAGCATGGAGTTTCATTACTGACTGTATTGCCTTTCTGGATTTTTCATTTGTGTCTCACATGTGAGCGTGATCCTGTCAGTTGTTTCTACATTTTTTCTATTGAAGGTGATGAACTGGCAAAAGCTCCCTAAGCAGGGCATTGTGCAGGAAAGTGAAAATTCCCTCCTATATAGGGACACGAAAATAGTAAGGTATGGTTCTTTCTCAGTCTTTATGGAGTTCCTTGCCTGGAACAGAACACTCTTGAAAGCGCAAAGCAGAAAAATCATTGTTGGGGAATCATCAGCTTGGAAACTTGACAGTAGCACCTGGCATTCATTAAGAGATACTTACATTTGTAAAAAGAGAAAAAGTGCCTACATAAAACTAAAAACCTCAGATGCCTGTTTAGTACAAACACACTTTATTGTTTAATTGACTTTTCCGCAAGTTTACTGCCACTAAACCCATACCTCTGTGTAATTTGTGGTATTAGTGTAAGAACATACTACTTTCATTCCAAGTGGTTTATCCTGGTGACGTAAGTGAAGCGGCAGGTAATTTAGGAAAGACTTTCCACCACAAGCAGTAAAGAAGAGGAAGATGGGACTGAAAAGAAAAAACAGCCGCTTCCCTTTCTTTCTGAAGTAGGAGAAGGGACAATGAAGGAATGTTCTTAGCAGTCAGGAATGGAGATGGAAATAAACTTGAGAGAGGAAATACATGTTTGCTATCACAGAGAGCTCATAAAATTCCTTCCTGTAGTAATTTATCTCAGTGCCATAAAATTGTCATCATGATAACAACATGATGAGAAAAATACAGCAAAGTACTAGCAGGGATTCATGCAATTAATATTCTTGTATGGAAGAAAGAATTCTCCTTTTAAATTGGCAAGACTGAAGTTCTCAAAAACTTTACAGCTTTTAAGGATTTGTTAAGACAACTTCACTTAGCTTGCAAGCAGTTATGGGGTTAAAATATTTCCTGAAATACTTCAGTATTGCCTTGTTAGCTCTTCTAAATGCCTTTACTGTATTTGGAGACATAGTTGAACCTTTTTCACCATGAAAATAGATTGCGTGAGAGATCAAACACAAATTCCAAATGCGAATGGTTGAATAGCGGCACTTATGTGGTATAATCAGTTGTTCTGAAATCTGGGTGGGGGCTCCACATCACAGACAGGGGTTATGATACACTGACCTTAATCAGTTTGCTAGGCTGAGCCCAGTAGCTCATTAAGAGCATTATTCTGCTCTGATGAGAATTATATTGTTCCTCTAAATGAACTTCACATGAATTTGCATTTTTTTTTTTCCTTTCTGAACAGAAGTCTTTCTTCCCTCTCATATACTTAGAGTTAACAATCTTTTTGATGACTTTCAGCAGCAGAGGCTGCATTGCTTGGTTTTACACATTCTACAGATCATAGCTATTAACTTAGAGACTTCAGTCAACTATAATTATTCAATCAGTTTATTTGTTTTTTCACCCAATGAAGTGTAAAAACCTGATTCACTGCTAAGAGGTAACCAAGCATCTACAGAAGTCGTGCACGGTTTGATCATTTCAGAAATGCTTGACCTTAGAGAGGTGGTTTTTTTCTATTATGTGGTAGACCTCTTAATCCTAAAAAAATAATACAGTGATAAGTATATGGAGTTTCGAAATATTTTTTAAGTCATTGATGCAAAGTGCAGCTTTCAGTGAGTAAATCTCCGGCGTGTTTGTGTATGGATAATTTGGCACTGTGTATAAATGCATTATTATACAGTGCTTTCCTAATTATATGCTCTTTGTCTACACAGTACAAACGTGAAAAAATGTGGGGAAAAATATATTAAATGGAATGCATTGAACATGTAGGTAGCATAACAGAGAACGGCAGAAGGCCTTCAAGCCTCAGAGCCTCTTCTTCATGGGTACTCGTCACCCATGGAGACAGGGTGGTGAACAGAAGGCCCCCTTTAATGACAGCAGCAAATACTATAAAACTCCTTGAAGAAAATAACTGTTTTCTAACCCTCAGTTCTTACACATTGTAATATAAAAGAGCAGAAGATTGCTGAATGGTAAAACACCCTGGGATGGAGCTCTGTGACCCAGTGTCCTGTACTGCCAGAGTTATCTCAGTAGGCATTAAGCAGTCATTAAAAAAAAGGACAGAAGAAAGAGGAAAATGCTGAAGCTCAGGTATCCTGGATTCTACTTGGCTTATACAGGAAATAACAAAGAATGTTTGCATGTGAGAAAAATATGTTGGCAAATCTCATTCTGAGCAATAGTCAACTACATTTGGTGAAATTTTAATAAATATGAATGTTTGGTGTAAGGGGGACAAGAATTGTTCGTGTTATTACCGCAGTGGTTAAACTTTACAAAGTTAGAATCTACTGAATACAAGCGCCATTAAAATGTGGATGATCAAGAAACTCAAACTCCAGCGAGTACAGAAATAAACTATTACCGCTCTAGATTTAGGATCATTACTCACAGAATAACAGAAGGGTCTTCTTTCTCTTTTTTTGTTGCTAGAAGAGATCCTAATAATTTCGGATTTAGAGGTAATTTCATATGCTTCCTCTCGTTGGATAGATAATAGGGTTCCTGTAGGTCCTCAGCAGCTCAGGTGGTGGACCAAGCAGTCATGGAAGTCTACAGATACTCTTTTTGCAGAACCCCTTAGAATTTTATGTCAATGGGACAGTTTTGTAAATTTTATCTACATTCTTTAGAAAGAAATTTTACTTCGGCTTAATTCCCTGCATGTATAAATATCTACTGTATGCTATGGAATTTTTCCTGAAAAGTAGTTTGTGAACCTAATATTGAAAGATACTTACTATTCTTCTGGAGAATCTGAATGCTGATACGATAAAAAAAAGATGCTGAATAGCATCTATGTGGCTATTGTTTGCAAAAACACACTTAAAGCAAACTGTGCATTCAGCCTGGTTGTGTCTTCACATTGGAATTACCATGCTCCCCTACAGTAAGTGGGTTTTCAGCACGCAATTCTACTGGTACTCAATACTTTACAAACTTGACGTAGTTATAGTTGTGCTTTTTGTATTTTTCATTTTTCATATTTCTCTCCAGATCAAAGTTTACCATTGTGCTATGAATATGTAATACATTTTTTTCTGGAAAGCACTGTTTTACCAGTAAAATCTTCTGCCAGCATAGCTGCTTTATAAGAAATACTTTTTTTTAAAGATGTAATTAGTTATTATGTCCTGCAATAGTTAACAGATTCCATGCTAGATTTTTTTCTCTGTATGTTTCAAAACTACTCAACTTTATACAACTTCCCTGGAAAACCATGGGTTCATTGATTTTATACTTTATGCCATACATTTCCCATCTTCAACATGCTCTGGACAAGAGGATATAAAATTAGTGTACTGAAAGAATGCACTGTTTTAGAACATCATTTTTTAAAGCAGAGTGTCCATTCTGCTCTATGCATTTAGTGGGACTAAGCTGCAATAATCTCTGCATAAAAGGACATAGATAGTATTATCAAAGAAGGGTAGGTACTGGTAAGTTACATTTATTTCTCCTACCTGAAACTGTTGCTGCAGATTCTGCCTACACATGGCTAGAAAGCATGAATAAACCTTTAAAGGTAAGTTAAGGAGTTCTATGTAAAACAGAAACTGAAGTCCTACTTTCTCAAGCCAGACATTCACTCATGTATGAAAGTCTCCAAAGATTTGAGAAAAGGAAAGTATGAATTAGCGTTTCAATTTACATTCATTTACTGACAATCTGAATTTTCAGTACAGTTTGTACAGGAGGCAATGGCTATTCTGAGTAGTTTTGGCTTGTATCAGCTCTTGAAAAGCTGAGAAGACTACAAGTAATTCTTGGGAGGTTTATAAAATGTTCACTATAAAGGCACTGTTCTCTGTTTTGCTCTAGCTGAATTCAAGAACATATGCGGGAATATTCCTGGCTTCACTTTTGACATTCATACTGGAAAAGCTGTTGGTAAGTTTCACTAAACTTATTCTAACCAAAAATTGCTTTGCATTAAGGTCATTGCAGATGCATAATGGTTCCTAAATGAACATTGCGTGTAACAAAATTTTGATTTCATCATGGAGTTAAAATTGGTGACATAAACAGTGAAACTAATTTTTATATAAAGCATTTCTGCTTTGTATTTTTTTATTTGTACATTTTGTTACGAACTTTTGCTCACCCTCCATCTTAGTTCATGGTTTTGAATTTTAAAAAGTGTGTTTGGGCTTCAAATATGTTGTGGGATTTATCTGCATCTTGTCTAGTATCTAGTCTTACTCTGTTTTATGATGGCTTCCACAGTTTATTTTTGGTCATAATGGGCATATGTTTAGATTTGTATGTTGTATACAATTTCTGTAGATTAAAACTTCTCAACTCAGTTTTAAGCATAGTGAAAATTACAATCCAAGCAGTACATAAATCCACAAAGTACTATACACTGACTGGCTCATCTCACTTTCAGACATTGATGAATGTAAGGAAATCCCGGGGATCTGTGCAAATGGTGTTTGCATCAATCAGATTGGCAGCTTCCGCTGTGAATGCCCCACTGGATTCAGCTACAATGACCTGCTCTTGGTCTGTGAAGGTGATTTGAAATGACGTTATTTTCTACTTAGCCCCCAGTAAGCATGCTTATCTTAAAGGGAAGGGGAAATTTAATTCAAGTGTTTTTCAAAACCTAAGAGCCAGACTGTCAGCTTTTTTGTAGGGCTCAAGTCTGTAAGTCAGTTTGTGGCATACTTGTCTTTAATGCATATGATCACACACATAATAAAATTCGTAAAAGTTTTGCTTCAAGCTGTTCACTGACTCCAAAATAGGAAGTAAATGTCACTATTTTATTTTATTTTAGGAGGAAATTTAATTCTTGTTCTTAAAAGTTCTCAAATAAAAGTTTCCTTGATTTTCTCCTTTCTTGAGTCTGTTCTTCTACAGTTTTTAGGTACAGATATTCATGGAAGATAATAGTGAATTTTTATGTGTTCTTAGAGTCAATAGGAGTTTTGTCATCGATATTCAAGGGTCTTGTGCTGACGTGAGCACCCTAAAAAGCTAACAGACTGTGACACTTACTATCTCAGTTCAAAGGCAATGAGGAACATTTTTTCATAGAAGAGCTAATTTCTTTATGCAGATATTTAAAATTGCAAAGCCACTTCAGAGTGTAGTAAGTTGGATTCGTAGGATCCTTCTTCATCCAAAAGTGTGTTACTGTTGAAATTGTATTGATTTTGCTTTTTGTCCGCATTTACAGTATAAGAGGGTTACAGTCAGACTATTCGTGCTGTGTTGAGGACAAGAGATCTGTCAGACAATACAGTCTAAATTCTGGGCAGAAGTAACTGTCTGTTGGTTTCTGATGCCTGAACCATGACTCTTGGTATTTCAGATATTGATGAGTGCAGCAATGGGGACAATCTCTGTCAGAGAAATGCAGACTGTATCAACAGTCCTGGTAGTTACCGCTGTGAATGTGCTGCTGGTTTTAAACTTTCACCCAATGGTGCTTGTGTCGGTAAGAAATCATTTGACTTTTCTCATTTACTTCAGTCTGTTTGTGCCTCATCAATAGCATGTTCACGATCCTCTTAAAGGGTAAAAGGATCATTTATTTTCTGCTACCTTGCATATTCTGCTGGTCTGTGTAACAGTTTTTACTTCATAGCCCTGTGTCTCTCTAGAATGGAAGAAAAGACAGGGTTGAATTTTTAGAGAATATTCTTGATGTATCAACCAAATCCTAACAGTAGTTTTGACCTCGAGGTGTATAGGCAAGAAGTTCCTATAAAATGAAGTTTTGTTATGATTCAGGTTTAGTTATGGATAATTTTGTGTCTGGTTTTAATAACAATAACAGATTGTAAAAACATGTTTGTGTAGTATGAATGAATAATAAAAGTCAATAATCTGTACCATCTGTTTTATATTTTTGTTACAGATCGCAATGAATGTCTGGAAATTCCTAATGTTTGCAGTCATGGTTTATGTGTGGACATGCAAGGAAGTTACCACTGTATATGTCACAATGGTTTTAAGGCATCCCAAGACCAGACTATGTGCATGGGTATGTAAAGAAAAAGCTTGTGCGTATGGTTTGTTGGATTTGTTACTTTTAAAAGGGGGAGAAAGGGAGCCTAAACTTTGTGGAGATTATGGTGACATTAAAAGGCCAATTCAAATGTTTCTGAGTTTTTCTGAATAACATATGTGAAGTTGGCCTTGGAGTGGGTATGTTACTCTGAGGAAAAAAATCACAGTATTCTCAGTGATAGCTCCATTTTACTGAATAATATATTAACCCCTTTTTCACAGAAATATATAGTGCCTTATTTGATAGAGAAGTTCATATGAGGTATCACAGAGAACTGAGTATGGAGATAAAAAGAAGACCAATTTTTCAGTTAGAAATTTATTTAGTTCATGTTTCATTAAAAATATAGAAACCCACATTTAATGTAACAAATCTTTACTTAGTTTGTATTAAAAGGATGACATTATAGAAATGATAAAAGAAATAAGAAGATTGCAAAATGAGAGTGCTTTTCTTGATCTTTTAGAGTTTCATAATCAGTTCTCCAGGATTAAAGAAAAGGTGACGCATATGTACATTCAGTTCTCTGAGAAAAATAGCCAAAAAATTACTGTTTATTGCAATAACAATCATCTGAATGTCAGTTCTAAGCTATAGAGAAGATCAGTGTCTTCTACAACTTCCAATTTCAACTTTAAACACACATTTAAAACCTATTCATGTTGTATTTTGTATTCATATACACCTTCAGTCTTCTCATATTTGGACTAAACCACCTGAGGAGGATATTTGGGAAAATTACTTGTGTTAACAGTGCAGAATTTTGAGTGCCTGGTTATACAGAACAGGAACTTAAATAATTCTAAAACAAATATTAAAAATTTCGTAGTATCAAATGCTAATCTTGACAAAGGCAGGTTAGGGAAATGATCTGTACAAAAAATTGTTTACCTTCTGTAAATAACTTAAAATGTTTCAGAAAGTCTGCAGGAACTATGAGAACAAGATCTAAATACTTTCCAGATCCCCATGAAACTCCACCAATTACTGAAAGACACAGCAGGAAACGTTGCATTTTAGTGCCTTTTAAAAATGGATATTTCCATGAATTTTTATCCAGTCTTTTAATTTTGGATGTACTATTGACATATTTACATATGTAGATTGACTTATGAACAACACCACAAAACTTATTTATAGAGCATTTTCAAAAGACTTACGTGGGCTTAAGAATGAAATGTGTACTTATAGTTGGAGATAATTCCAGGGCTATGATGCTCAATCCTTTTAACTAATTTCTGATCACTAAGGTACATAAAGAAATTAAGAAATGTTAGTAGGAAAAAAAAAAAAATCACAACAGGACGTTTTGAGGTACAGCACATGTGCTCACTCTTATTTTTGCATTTAACAATGTATTTTATTTTAAAATATATACAAAAGGTGTGTCATGTAACATTTTCCTGTATGTACCCAGAACCTTTAAAAGTCAGTAGGACAAACAGAAAATGTGGCAGATTAAGGGAGAGGCACAGGTTTACAATATTGTCACTGTGTACAGATAACACATTAACATACACCTTGGAAATTTGTTTTCCGCATACAGTTTTGTTTTTCTTTGCAGATGTTGATGAATGTGAACGCCATCCATGTGGAAATGGAACTTGTAAAAACACGGTTGGATCATATAACTGTCTGTGTTATCCAGGATTTGAATTAACTCATAATAATGATTGTATGGGTAGGTGATGTAATCCAAACTTTATTTTCATTGCTGCTGGATCAGTATGCCAAGGATGGTATAGAGTTAAAACTCAAACAGAAGACAGAGTGCTGAGAAACTTAATTGAATGCAGTAGCTGATGCTGTTACCAGCGCTAGATGTTAATCATTACTTTTTTTTTTTTTTTAACTAATTAAACATAGTTTTTACTGGCCAGCTTGAGATAAGTAAACTGTAAATCTCTGGGCCGCTGGGGCAACCTTAGAGTTCATTATAATGCAGACCTCACATCCATTAGGTTTTCTAGGGAATTACAGCACATGGCCCTTGACTACTGGCACAGCCCATAGGCACCACTCGCAATAATCGTATATTACAGAACACCACCAGTGTTGCCTCGTGAATTTAAAATAATTCCTGTATTTCACCATATTGCTTGACACATGCACAAAGGGTGAATGAGGAAGCAGACCAGTAGTAAGAAAACCAATGCAACTGACCTACCAAATCTGCTTTCCTAAGATGAACTCTGCTTATGCAGAATTTTTACAGGCATTGCTGTTTCCTGTTCCCTAAATCACAGACCACCGGAGTATCTGACAGTTTTGAACAATTTAAATTTCTGCATACTTGTGATAGAGCAACTAAAATATTCCTGAGCTGAAGAGTAGGCTTGTAAGTCTCTGGAGGTCCTCTTCCTTGTGCAGAGCATAAGGCAAAAGAGAGGAAGGCTTTACATTCCTTCCTGCTACAGAAGGAAGACAGAAGGAAGTCTCCTGGTTCCTTTCTGGTTCAGGAGAGAATTAAAACATCTTAAATAAGTATTTTTAATCTTCTCCTTGTCCAGGAAAGGGAAAATCAAAGATTTGTCCAAGTAGTAAAAGTCTCCTGCCAAAGAATGGCACTGTTTGCCAACGAGGTTCTTTCCCTTGGCAGTTTGGCTGCCACTCTACTGCCAGAAGCGTCCGGCGCCTCCGCTCCAGGCTGTGCTTTCGAGGATGCCAAGGAGCCCAGGCTGACTCAGAGACTTGGCCTCCTGTTAGCACTCCTCTCCACTGCTTGAAGCACCTCCCGGCTTTCCTCCAAACTGCCCCAGTCATTCAAAGGCAATACAGCCCGTCCCAACGTAACACGTTGGAGGCATTTCTGCTTGTAGAACTGTTACACAGGAGAAATGCGCTGTGGAATAAACTGGTAATGCAGGCACGACTGTACTGGCTGAAGCAGAAGGTACATCTTCTGAAGGATGAAGCAGACTGAAAAAACCTCTTCAGTAAACTGATGTTAGTCTTCATCATTCAAATTCAAGCATTGTAAAACAGCGCAGTGTAACTTGTTCCTACACCATGATGTTTATCCAATATCCTCGTTTATTCTGAAACTTTCCTGTCTGTATTTTTCCTTATGCAACTCTGCATTACTAAAGTAACTCTACAAACTAACAAGCATTTTTAAACCTCATTTTCACAACTGCTATGAAGTAGAAAGTCGTCCTGCAGAAAGGAAATTATATACTCCAAAATTTGAAAATGACAAGGCAGGTTTTAGGAGGAGACTCGAGCAAATGTAAATGCAGATAAAATCCAGAACACTCCATGTAACATTTTCTTTTCTGTGTCTGGAGTTAGTATCATAGAGTCGCTTGGCAGTAAGTGAATGTCTCCAGATGCAGTAGCTGAGGTAATGCTGCAAGTTTGAAAATTATAATACCCTATAAAAAAGGAGTGTTTTTTAAATAGAACATATACCTTAATACACTTGAGTGGGAGTTACTTTCCACTAGCTGTCAGCTGTTCCCTTGTTGCTGTAAGATTTGCCTTTTCCAAAGAAATATATATTGCAACTTGAGTGTGTTTATAACATACCGTATATACTATGCTGAGACTCAACTCTCACTTCTGGGGTTTTATTTTGTGGGGGTTTTTTACAGATATTGATGAATGCAGTTCCTTCTTTGGTCAGGTGTGCAGAAATGGAAGGTGTTTCAATGAAATTGGTTCCTTCAAATGTTTATGTAATGAAGGATATGAACTTCCTCTGGACGGCAAGAATTGCATTGGTATGTATGATACCACCTATAGCCGTCAAAATAATGATGAGCTGAAATAATCAAGTTACTAGCTCCCACCTAAAGGGAAGCACCACAGCCTGAGTATTTAACTATTAAAAATAAATAAATAAATCAGTGACTTTAATGAAAACATAGTAAAATTAACTGGGTTTTGGAATAGATGTTGATCTTCCAGCATTTAATTGCCTTAGAAGAAGAAATTTAGAACAGAATCCTACAGTCCTTTTCATGAATAAGTTTTTTTTGTTACCATAATAGTTACATGATTCTAAACCTTTCTTGATTCCATCTGCTCCCCAAAGATACTAACGAGTGTGTGGCATTACCTGGTTCATGCTCTCCTGGTACCTGTCAAAATTTGGAAGGGTCATTCAGATGCATCTGTCCACCGGGATATGAAGTAAAAAGTGAAAGTTGTATTGGTAAGCCAAGTTGTAATCATTGCTTCTGAACCAATTAAAAATTAGTAAACGTATCTTGTTCTAATTTGGTAGAAAGTATTTGTACACTCTAATGTCTGTGAACATTGCCTGACACGAGAACACAGAGACAGGGAGTACGTGAGTACGAAGAGTCTTCAGGAGGAGGTTTTAAAAATGGAAGGCAGGATATTTTGTAGCATATTTTATATATTAACGTCCTTCATTAATGCAAACAGAAATATTTACTTTTTGGAAAAAAATGGTAGTTTATCTTTCAGTTTTCTTTTCCTTTTTGAAAAACCATTCGTAAACAACTCAACCTGTGTACTGGATTTATATAATGTTTACAGAGAAGTAACTGTTGACAGTCCATGCATGAACTAAGCTTCCGGTTTCAGGGGGCTATGAAGTTTGAAAATCTTGATAAAAGTATGGAGCTCATGGGAACAGTTGTTTAAATTGGTTTCTTCTGATAACTGTTTTCTGATTTCATGTTTTGTGTAATATCTCTCAAGTGCTGAGATTCACAGGAGGAAGAAGAGAAAGATGAAAGCGGACCTTTCTTCACTTTGCATGTTCTTGTTTATTCATAATAAGTCTCATTTAAAGCCTTGAATATCATTCAGGAGCTGAATGGCACACAATGAATTAAGATTTGGCTTGGCAGAGAATGAGAAATAAATCCAAGTTACAAATCCCTTTTCCATTAGAGCAAAGCACAGGACTACTGTGAATTTACTGGGCATATAAAGTAATTTTGTGTGGCACCTGATAAGGAGGGTGCAAATGACTAGTCTTGGGTAGGTAACCTAGATGGCTTAGGCTTCTGCATGGTAAGAGTACAGGGCAAGCACCCATCTCTCCACTGTGACTATATTAAGAAACCTGGGTTTACTCTTAAATGACTGAAGTTTAGGTGGTGTGACACTGCAGGCACACATTCATCCACAAAACTCCCAGTAATAAATAAGCAGCTTGTCCCTTTGTGGACTGAAGAAAATACTGATGAGGACACACAGATTTGGCCTGTATCCACCTAATCTGTACGGGTGCGGGAACTGGATCACAGGAACCATTTCATCTTTAACAACAGAATGTATATTCTAAGACCCAGAGTTCTCTCATTGTTTTGTATCATGCCACCGTATTAGTTTGCCTGCCAACTTCATGGCTGCTTCTGGCAGGTGCTGTTTCCATATTAGCAATTATGCTTGAGATGAATGCAAATCACTTTCAGTTGTAGAATCATGAATTTAAAATGAAAGCTTTTGGGCTTTTTGGGAATATCACTGTTTATGACCACTTTAGTATCCTGACAGAATCTCTTGATGTTTTTGACAGCATCCATGACTGCCAGATTTTTGCCCAAACTGAGTAAGAGAGACTTAATTGCATTCTTTTTTCTCCATTCTGCCACATGTCCAGGAAATTTGCAGCTAATGTTCCTAGAAAATGCCTGGGTAATCACATATGATTGTACTAATTCTTTGGTTGATATTATGATAGCTCTTGTAACATACGTTCCCCATTATTTTCTATTGATCTTATATGCGAACAGCTTTATCAGAATTCATTACTTCTGTCTGTAATGTGAAGTTTGGCAGTGGCTTGATTACATTATGAGCTCAGGGTGATTATATGCAGGAGAAACCAAAACAGATGGGAGCCACAGAAAAATTCTTAGTTTCCACTTACTTGTTTTATGTCTTTCCTTTCATTTTATGGTGAGAGGACTCATTTACTACTAGTCTGGCTGGTCACCTGTTCATCATGGGCACAAAAATAGTGTCTTCCGCTCATCCCAAGCCAGTCCTTACAGGAGTAATCAGTACTTCAAAAGAGCAGTTTTTCCACCCCTTTAATGCAGCTGACTTGCTGAGCTTTGTATATTTGCAGCTTGCTGCACTGAGAAATTATTTATCTTTATTGGCGGAAATAAGCTGATTTAAAATGCCTCACATTCACAACAGCCTGTCCGTGCTCTGCTGCTGCAGAGTTTGATCAAAGGCCAGATTATGCCACAGTGGCTTGTTCACGTGCTACGCCTAACAGTAAGTTCTGGAGATAGGACTCAAGGAAATATTTTTCAGAAGTAATGTCACCTGTCATCTCCCGTCACTCCACTTCTCTTTTCCTAGTGATAAAGACTGTATTTCCACTCCTTTCTTACCTGCTAAATAGAGGTCAGTTATCAAATATCCATTATAGTAGAGAGTCCAACAAATACTGGGAAAACTGGAGCTACAGATTTGTGGCTCAATGACCTTAAAGCTTATTTTCATGAAGAATACCTATTCCTGCCTACAGTTTGATTAAGATCAATATAGATATTATTGTAGAGCGCTTATACAGCAGTCAGTCTCTGTGATGGTTCCCTTAATATCCCTTGCTGAAAGACTCAGGAGGGGTTGTACTGCAGATACAGCTTTGAAGATTACTAAAATACATTTCAGAATTTATTAAATTATAATTAACTTTATGAATTACTATGGCAAGGAGGCTTTTACCATCTGTCAGTATTTACAGAATAGAAGAAATTACAATAAAGTTTAAAATAATAGATATGAAAATTAAAGGTCTACTAATGGACCACTTTTTGTACTCTCTTTTCTATATGGATACAAGACATGCAGCCTGATACTGTTTGAGCTGCATGATTCTACAGGCACTTGATATTTATATTAAGTACTCTTTTTTATTTGTTCAAGTTTCTAATAATTATAAAGTATATATGTATTTTTAAAAATTAAATCTCACATTTAAATAGTCATAGCAATATATTCTAAATTATGCAACTGAACAAGAAAAAAAATTTAAATATCAAGCGTGGCTGTTGAAGACCAGTAAATATCATTCCAAATATATAAATATAATCATAGCCCTTCCTCAACTAAATAACTAGCTACAGTTTCAGTTTAAGAATCAGTCAATCAGCATGAAAAAGGCTCACCTTTAATTACAAAGAATCCAAAACATACAGATTTTTAAAAATTTATCTTTGGATGTTTTATGTTTACAGAAAAAAAATATTTTTCTTATTAGAAATATATGTTTTCCTCTCTTTCAGTCTGAAAGCATTTATTTAACTATTATTTTTAACATTTATTTATTTATTTTTTATAACTGTGGAAAAGAACAGAGAATGGTATTTGGAGAGAAATGCTCTAATTTGAAAGAGATAGTGGAACCTTTCGGCTGCTTTCTCTCTCAGGCACTTTCTCGGAGGAGCATGTCCTGCTGAAGTTAAATAGATAAATGAACAAATTTTCTTAACCAAGGAATTCACAGCTAATGGGGTTACAGTGAACTTTTTCTCCTTTAATTTCTAGATATTAATGAGTGTAATGAGGATCCCAACATTTGTCTTTTTGGCTCTTGTACAAACACTCCAGGAGGCTTCCAGTGCATCTGTCCTACAGGTTTTGTGCTGTCTGATAATGGACGGAGATGTTTCGGTAAGTTAATGATGAAGGAATGTAATAACTTATTCTAACAGATAATGGATACTCTGTAGAATGAGTAGAAAGAGACTTCTACAGGTCCTTTCCAAAGTATGACCTTATGGGGTTGGAAACTGCTTTCAAAATAATATAAAAAGTACAGGTCTATCATTATTCCTTTCAGAACTAGACAATGATCATCTAACCAGTCAGGAGGTACTAGCTCCACCTCACTGTATCGTCTCTTTTAGATACTCGCCAGAGCTTCTGTTTCACTAATTTTGAGAATGGGAAATGCTCAGTGCCAAAGGCTTTCAACACCACAAAGGCCAAGTGTTGCTGCAGCAAAATGCCAGGAGAAGGATGGGGTGATCCTTGTGAGCTCTGTCCAAAGGAAGAAGAAGGTACACGTCAAGGTTTAACAAAGCCTTTTTAGGTGGGAGAAAAAGAAGAACACATTTGTGTTGCACCTACCTGATCGTTAGAAGGAGAGGCCTTTTTGGCATTCTTTCTAGAACCATTTTCAGGTCAACAAAAGGCAATAATTAAATAGAAGAAACTACAGAAAAGGAGAAATTCTGAGTTGTTGGTATTGCTCTGTAGAGAAATGAACTAGTACCCTCCATCTGTAGATCTAGCCTGCTTTAGGCAAAAGAGAAGAGCAAAATGGGACAGTACCAAGAGGTAACCAACAGCTTTCTCTTCTTGGTTTTTTCCAAGTACGGAAAAGAGAAAGCAGCAAGCACACGCACATAGAAGCTCAATGGGTTCTAGTGCTGCTTCCCTGACCTGCAGACAGTGTTACTTTTGCATCTGGCAAGAAAGCATAATGACCACAATTTAAACAGTTGAAGTTTTAAAAATGGGGTATAGAAGACTTTTGGATGGTTTTAACCTTCTGTCATGGTGCTCTCTCTCACTCAACCTATTTTTTAAAAAATACACCTCTACAGTTGCTTTTCAGGACCTGTGTCCATATGGCCACGGAACTATTCCTGGAATTGATGATACACGTGAAGGTAGGTATTCTTTTTCCTCATAATTTTTTTTAAAAAAAAAACCACCAACTAGACTTAGATATTGTAGTATGTGATGACTGCCCATAGCCCCAGGTGACCAGAGGCTTATCTTTAATAAACGTGGACCATTATGAAATGGTACTTAAAAATTACCTTTGAAATTTCATGGCTAGAGACAAAGATAATGGGGCACTATGAATATTTTAAGACTTGATACAGAAATGTGTCAGCTAAGTGGTTGCTAATATCTTCCTGCTTTTTAGATGTCAATGAATGCCTTGAAAGCCCGGGGATCTGCTCAAATGGTCACTGCATCAATACTGATGGATCCTTCCGCTGTGAATGCCCCATGGGATACAACTTAGATTACACTGGAGTACATTGCATCGGTGTGTCCACAGTTCAATAATTATAAGAATTGCAATACTTAAATTTAAAACACAACTTAAAATGTGTCCCAGGTCTCTTCAGTTTGCATTTATTCATTATATGCAGATACTGATGAATGTTCAATTGGCAATCCATGTGGAAATGGTACATGCACTAACGTGATTGGCAGTTTTGAATGCAACTGTCACGAAGGATTTGAGCCAGGCCCAATGATGAATTGTGAAGGTAACTTGATTTTTTTCCCTTTAGTTTTTGTCCAGTCCTCAGTATTCAAATTATTGTATTAACCAAGTCTTTGGTGCTATAGCAACTGGGAGTTAAAAAGGTTTCTCTTCTTGAAATATGTCATTGGGAAAAAAAAGTGTTGAATTGATTAAAGCAGTATTTTTAGTTTATCATAGGATTTGCCAAACTGCACGTTGTGGTATGTTACATTGTTCAGCTGTTTGGAGGTGGGGAGCAGGCAGGGAAAGTAACTGTTGAGCCTTAAGAAAATCCTCATAAACAGTATCATTAACCGTGGCAAGAACGCCTAGATTTGCAGGGCTTCTTTCATAACTGAGGTAGAGCAGAGATGAGATGAGACCCACTCATCAGAGTCAGAGTAACAAGCGACTGAATGTAATAAACTGAAATGAGACCAGTGGTTCATCTAGTCCATTATGCCTTAGAGTTGAAATGCTAATTCAGCATACAACTATGACTAACAACTTTCTGCACTTCAGTCCTCTAATACAGGATCTGAAGATATAGGGAAAAGATAATGTAAACTGGGAGTTGCCTCCCTGCTGAGTGGGATTAGTATCCACTTACGCATCTGTTGTCCAAGAATCTGTCCAGTACGGTCTTGAATCTGCTAGAACCATCTGCTTGCACAGTCTTCTGTGGCAGCAAGATCCAGAATGTTACTACTCCTTCTACTCAGAAAAGTATGTTCTTTTATCTGTTTTAAACTAGTCTTCTATTAGTTTCATTAAGTATGTCTTATTTTTCACAGTGTGGGATTTGTGTAGAATCATTCTGCTCTCATCAGATGCTGATCAGGATGCTTCTTACAAATTTTCTATTTTCTGAATCAGAAGCGTGCTTTTTGAAGCAAGAATTCATTTTTTTAGAGTTGGAAAAAAACAGCTGACATCTCTCATCACACAAAAATACATTAAAAAAAACGATCATATAATAAAAATATGAAAAAGGCCCATCCAAAATTTTCATTCTAAGCTCAAGTAGTTCCATATTTATTATTATTTTAATCAGAACTTGTTCAGTTTTCTCTAGCTATGCAAAACCAAACATCCACAAGTTTCTAGTAATGATTATTATGTTTCTGATGCTTTTTAGCTGACAAGAGAAGCACGAATTTGAGAAAACCTTTTTGGTACTTGTTTTAAAACTTAGTGAAGAATGATTTTTTTGTTCCTTCTATTCAGATATAAATGAGTGTGCTCAGAATCCCCTTCTGTGTGCTTTCCGCTGCATCAACACTTACGGTTTCTATGAATGCACATGTCCAGTTGGCTATGAACTAAGAGAAGACCAAAAGATGTGCAAAGGTAATGACTGGCATATAAATTGCTACCCGTCTTGGATCACCCTGTTCTGACCAAAGCATAATCCAAGTATTTCTAGGCATTTTTCTTCCTCATGTCAGCAGAATGTAGCAAACATCCCAGCAGATTATGATTTATTCTTTCAGTACTCATGTAAGACCAGTATCTAGTGGTTTTGTTATCAAGTGTACCCCTTGATGGGGATTGTAAAGCCAAGAAGGTCACAATGGGGAAGTTCATCTTCAACATGACAAGGTGATACAGCTCACAAAGATTAAGGCAACTGCAGTTAAGCCTAGCTCTCAGATTTGTCTTCGGTGCTGGCTGGTTAGAGAAGTCTGTACATTGCTTTTCATGAGAAAGTGCTAGTTGTCTTCAGTAGCTGAAGCTACTGGAAGGAAGTTCAAGCACAAAACCTATACTTTTTTTCCAGATCTGGATGAGTGTGTTGAAGGCCTTCATGACTGTGAATCAAGAGGCATGATGTGCAAAAATTTGATTGGTACCTTCATGTGCATTTGTCCTCCTGGAATGACCCGGAGACCTGATGGAGAAGGCTGCACAGGTAAAGCTTAGAAAGGGAAGAGAGCTACTGAAATAAAAACAAGTGAACAAATGAAAAATTGTCTGTATATGTATATAGTAAACTAGAAAATAGCAATTCATAAGGGACACTTAAGACAGCTAATGTTGCTCAACATCTTAAACTTCGTTTTTGGTTTCAAGATTTAAGATTTATCTGAAAGTAGTTCTAAATGACTAGTAAGTTTTCCAGAAGCAAAACTCCGGGTTTGTTCCTTCTGTTGTACAACAATATCAAAAAGTCTTTCAGACACTTGTCAGATTGAAAAATTAAGTTGCCAAATAAAAGAGACCTCATTTGATGAGTTTGAAGCAAAATTACCATAAAGTTACATATTCTTTAGCATTAATACTGATGATAAATAATGTGGCAGTTCTTAAAGAATTAAAACAGTAGGATTCTGAAATAACAAGCACAAACCATAAAGAGCAAAGTATGTGGAAGCCGACATAGTTCAAAATAATTTTCCATCTTGTAAGTAAGCAAACAGCTTTCCTCCATCATTTTCTCAATTACTTGAGGGGGAAACGATAGCTGCATTTTGGCAAATAATGTGTTCTTCTGGTACACAAAATAATGCAAGACCATTCCAAAGTTCTCTGTGGACAGAAGTAGCTGAGGATGTCATTGGCTCAGAGGAAAAAGAAAATTAAACTTCCATCTCAGTTAAGGCTTTAAATGAATATGTTTTAAAACAGTGTTCCTTCAGCAAGAGAATGTCTACGCTCCTTTCAGATTTTTATGATTTTTTTCAGGGGGGATAATCTTTATTAACAAGAATTTTGCCCATTTTTACCATGTAATACTGACTTCAATTCACCTAAGGTTTTTCTGAGGTTGTATTTTGAGTATTTATAAAGCTGTGTGATTGTTTACAGCATCTGTGCCATTAGCTATGGAAGAAAATACACTGAGATTGTAAACTGTTTCAGGGAAATGATGTGCTGACTGAAATATGTCTGATTGCAGAAGAGATCAGATGTATTCACAGACTCTTAATGATTGCAAAGTGAAAATTTGTGATTCAAAACATGCATGTATTCCAAGTTTATTTAAAAGTCACTTGCCAGGTAAAAGTTATGACTAGAAATTGCTCTGCTGCAAGTGTTTTCTTCTTCTTCTAAGAACACATGAGGATTAAAGCTTTCATCCCTGGATGCAGTGCTTAATGAATGGAACAGGACAGTGTTATTAGGAAAGACCTTTCTTGGCTTGATCAGTTGTTTATATTCCACTTCTTACAAATACTGTGCAGACTAATTAATATATTCTATGAGTCTGATGTATTTTCTTGTAACCATTTGTTTATTTATTTACATCTTTGTAAAGATGAAAATGAGTGCCGCACCAAGCCAGGTATCTGTGAAAATGGTCGTTGCATGAACATTATTGGGAGCTACCGATGTGAATGTAATGAAGGATTCCTGGCAAGTCCATCAGGCGTTGAATGTCTTGGTAAGTGCCTCTTCCATATACATTTCATCTTACCCATTGAAGTATAAAGGATGCACAGTGTTGATTAGACTTCTGAGTACCTAGCAATTCTCATATATACAGAGATTAAATAGTGATCCTTATTAATTAAACATTGATGTGATATTAAATAAACATAGGGAAAGGGAGCATCTCGGGAATGTCAGCGGTGCTAGCAATCGGGGGCCTCACATAGATGTGTCTAATTTCCAAAGGACATAAATATGGTGTTGATCAACATTATCCAGATAAAATACAGGTATTTTTAAAGAAGCAGCAGAATTTAACTACCTTAGATAGATCAAAATGGGATGCAGAGGAAAAGGAAGTGCTTCCATATTCAAAACATGATCTTAAGCACCACATCACTGCAACTAGGCATCAAAAGAAGCGTTACCAGCAGATTGTGGGAAGTGATTCTTCCCCTCTGCTCTGCACTTGTGAGACCCCGCCTGGAGTCCTGTGCCCAGCTCTGAAGTCCTCAACATAGAATGGGTCCAGCAAGATGATCAGAGGGATGGAGCACCTTTCCTGTGAGGACAGTCTGAGAGAGCTGGGGCTGTTCAGCCTGGAGAAGAGAAGGCTCTGGGGAGACCTGATAGCAGCCTTCTAGTATCTGAAGGGAGCTACAGGAGAGCTGGAGAGGGAAGTGTAGTGATAGGACAAGGGGTGACAGTTTTAAATTGGAAGAGGGGAGATTTAGATTAGATATTAGGAAGAAATTCTTGACTGTGAGGGTGGTGAGACACTGGAACAGGTTGCCCAGAGAAGCTGTGGATGCCTCATCACTGGAAGTGTTCTATGATTCTATGAATTTTCTGTACCTTTAATTCAGACAGTGATTATGAATACAAAATAGTAGGTTTTCACCAAATAATTGCAAGGTATATTGAAAACTTTTGAGGCAGGGCTGTAGATTAAATGCTGATGAGGGGTGCTACATTCATCAACCCCTGTTTCCTTTTCAATATGTTCAGACCGGTCACTTGCATCATAAAATTAATTGTTCCCTTTTCAAAAGTCAAACAGAACTGCAAAATGCTTCATTACTTTATCATGACCAGTGTTCAAGTGTAGACACTACAGTACTGATACTGTATGAGTATTTGTTAGTATTCTCTCAACAAAAATACTGGTCTATTATCTTATGTGAGAAATGTAAACCCAGCTCCCTACAAATTGTCATAAGTACTGTGCTGACTTCACGGCAAAGCAGTAACATTGAAGTGCAGGGATATTTCCTGAGGATTAAGACCACATGGGAGGAGGATGCCACAGTCTGTTAACCTCAGCCAGTCATTAATGCCAAGGAAATACCCTGCTTTGAGGTCATTATTGCTTTCTTATATTTAATATATTATTTTCTTATTTTCTGAAAAGTATGCTTTGGGTTAGCTCATTGCAGCTTTTGCCTTTAGGGTTTCCTGGGTCAGAAATTACAGTGAAAAATTAGTCTGGCAGAAACAAAGTATTTCTTCAGATTTAAAGCACAAACATTAAGTCTTAGATGACATTGTTTTAAATATATTGTGCAAGCATTCACATTCTGTTTACACTAAAATTTATTCCACATCTCAAACTGGGGACAAAGCTTTGTATGTTCTTCGAGTCATAATGTACATAAGACCTGCAAAATATCTTGGAGAACAGAGGCTGCCGTGTCTTGGAAATTACTGCAGCAAACTTGGTGTCTTACACAACTGACACCTTCAGTGAGGACACCTTTATTTGATGTAAACAGTTAAGTTACCGGGCTCCCAATATAACTTTTGCCTAAAGCCAAAGTTTACATTTTACTTGATTTATGTAAGAAATGTATAGGTGCTACTCCTCACACTTGTGAAAGAGGTGGTCAGATGGGTGTTGATACATTTACACATTCTGAGGGATCTGAAGGATTTTAACTTCTAGCTTTAAAAGAAAAAAAAATCTTTTATTGAAAAACATAAGTATCTGTCAAGCCATGGTTGACAATGTTTCCATTTTAATTAGCAAATAAGACAGGGGACATAGCCTATTTAGGAGACACCATCTCTGCAATATTTTAAAAATTTAGGAAAGTGGAATTAGAAAGGAGACAGTTCAGCAGTAAGGGCATGTAATTTTTTTTTTTCTTTTTTNACCAGGAGTGCCACTGGAAAAACACTGAATTGCATAGACACTTTTAAGTGCTAGGGATTTCGTCATCTAAGCCACATCAGGATAATTATAGATGATCAGACATGCATTTGGGCCAGTAAAACAAACTAACAAAACAAACTTCTAACCCCACTCTGAGGAAATTGTTCAAATGCAAGCCAAACATTGGCAGCTTCAGTGGAAACTCAGTTTGGCCCACAGCCTGTTTTGCTATCTAGTCAGCTCACCAGATAGGCTGCAGGGCACAACTTTCCTAGAAGCACTGAACTTCAGGGGTGTTTGGAATACACTTGGAATAGCAGCAGATTATCAGAAGACACAACAAATCTGAAAGGCTAAGTCAAAATAGACTTCACAGGCTGGTTGCTAATCATCTTCTAGTGCTTGCATGTGTTGACAGAGAGCCAGAATTATAAATCAGATGCTTAATGGATCAGATGTTTGTCTCCTGCTCTTTCTTGATCTCTCTACTTCTTCCTTGCAGATAATCGCCAAGGGTTTTGCTTTGCTGAAGTTTTACAGACAATGTGTCAGATGGCTTCAAGCAGCCGCAATCTTGTCACTAAATCTGAGTGCTGCTGCGATGGAGGCCGGGGCTGGGGTAATCAGTGTGAGCTGTGTCCACTTCCCGGAACCACCCAATATAAGAAACTCTGTCCACATGGACCAGGCTATACTACAGATGGAAGAGGTATTTGCAGGGATGAAAGGAGGGAGGTAGAAAAGGGGAAAGGAATATGCTCACATATTTAAGAAAATGCAGAATTCTTTTTGAAGTTCCTTCGGAGAATTTCCTGAGAAACAACAGAGTTTGATTTTTCAAATGCTGCTGAGAGACCAGAAATTAAGAACATCTTTTAACAGTAGCTGCAACCAGAATACTCACAGCTGAGCACAATTTTCAGGGTGGGGATCTAAAACAGGAGGTAACAACCAGTAACTAAAAGCTAGAAATTATTCCAGTCTTTGTAGGCTGAAGAGCTGCATACATGGCAAAGGCAACAACAGTTGTTCCAACAACAGTCTCACTGAATACTTTGCAGTTACAATTTCCACATGAGAAGCAGGAGCTAACATACATTTTTTAATTGTGGTGAAGAATTTTTTATGTCATTGAGCTGGTCATAAGAAAATTTATTTCTGTGGGGTTTGTATTTTGAACCAACAAAACTGGAACGGGACTACCCGCTGAAATAGCAGGAAGATTTAGATACAGAAAATAATAACGAAAGCTTGAAGGATGTGTGACTTTGAATTCAGATCCATTTTTAAAGAGAAAGAAAGGTATTGTTCCCATAAAAAGCGTGATGATGAGGAACTGTGCAAAAATGGAAGAGAATAAAAAAGTGAAATTTAAAACTGAAAGCTGACATACTTAATATTTCCTGTGCAGATATTGATGAATGCAAGGTAATGCCAAACTTATGTAGAAATGGACAGTGTATTAACACTATGGGCTCCTTCCGATGCTTTTGCAAAGTTGGCTATACCACTGACATAAGTGGCACATCTTGTATTGGTAAGATTCAGCACCTTAATCTTCAGCTACTTTTTTAACTCATATATAATGATGTATTAACCCCTGTAAACCGTTGTATCAAAGCTTTTTTTTCTATTTTACCTCGTTTCTATTTTTATTTTCCTAATACAGACTTCTATTTCTTTTTCATTTAATTTGGGGAAATCAAGAATCAAGCTGTACTGACAATACTCCTGTGGCAGAATGAGCACTGAACTGTTTCAGCTGTGTGACCATTTAGACTAACAAACCAGCTCATTACTTCGTAGTCTACCATTTCCCACTTTCCTGTTGGTTAACAAATAAAAGTATACCATAGTATGCCCCTCCCAAAAACACTTATTCCTTAGATGAAAGTATTAATGCCACTGTCACTCTAGTATATTATTCCTTCAAGGCACTCAGTTTGACACTGTAGTGACAACTACATAGAAACTTCACAGCAACACATCCATAGAGAAAGAAGTAGGAACTCTGAAAAAACATAAATTGGGAAGATTTTCTACATTTTTCTCTTAAATAGGGTTTTGTTTAGGAAACACGCCTCAAAGACAGAAAAAGAAATCAGTACAACAGATACTTAACAGTTTCTCTCTTTAGATCTTGATGAGTGCTCACAGTCTCCTAAACCATGCAATTTTATCTGCAAGAACTCAGAAGGGAGCTATCAGTGCTCATGTCCTCGGGGCTACATCCTTCAAGAAGATGGAAAGACTTGTAAAGGTAAAGAAAGTTATACACAATAACTTCAAATTTTGCTGCACCTTGACTTAAAAGGAAATATTTTTGAAGTGTGATACTTCTATCAAGTTAGACTAAAGGTACCTCTTTTTTTGTTGACTTTTCTTAAGATAACAATATCTCTTACTTTCAGATCTTGATGAATGTCAAACCAAGCAACACAATTGTCAGTTTCTCTGTGTCAACACCCTTGGAGGCTTCACATGCAAGTGTCCACCTGGCTTTACGCAACATCATACAGCCTGTATTGGTAAGAAAAACATTAGTTTTCTTGCATCAGTTTTTCCATAAAAACATTCTCAATTCTCTTTAATTTCTCCTGCTCTGTCGAAATAGTAATAATACAGAGCACTAATGTCAGATGTCCAGAAAACAGATTTTGAAAAGCAACAATTACAGCTAAAATAAAATCAGCCTATCCACCATTTGCATTTTCTTGCTTAGTAAACAGTTGTACGTATTTAATACATGCTATTATATTCTAAGTATAACCATATGGAGACAAAAGGGTAAAGTATTAAAATCTGATTTAAAATGTAGTTAAACAGAAACAGACTTCTTTTTTAATAGACACAGATGTCTTTAGATCTTACGCATATGCATAAATCTTGCCAACTGAAACTAATTCAGTTAATACAAAAGCGCAGCATTCTTCTACTGTCAGCAATTACACACTTAGGTCTTTTGCACTCATAACTGAATTACAACTTGCACTTCTAATTTATTAATTACTTGTGGCTCTGCATGAGTTGTCAGGTCATCTGATATTCAAATACGAAAAGCTTAATTTTCAAAATAAACTGTTGCACCACCATGGATTTCAGTCTCTTAAGAAATGTTATATGAACATATCTAAAATCGTGCCACAAGGTATACCAACCTTCTTCTCTTTCCTCTGCATTTTTAAGATAACAATGAATGCGGTTCTCAGCCATCTCTTTGTGGATCAAAAGGAATTTGCCAAAACACCCCTGGAAGTTTTACCTGTGAATGTCAAAGGGGATTTTCTCTGGATTCTACTGGATTAAACTGTGAAGGTAACTAGTGAAGGTCAAATTTTTTTATGGTGCAAAACTTATGTCCATTAAACCCTGTGAAAGACAGATGAAGGGAGCACCAACCATAGTAAAAGTAAATACCTAAAAAAAATAGGAATGTATTTTGAGTAAGTATTGTATTTGTATATAAGAACATACTGCCTGGATAATTATTATACAAATTAGAATAAAAAGTGACTTTTCTGCTAACTCTTAAGCAACTGTTTCCAGGCTGCCATTTCAGGCTCTCATAGGTTTGTGCATCTAAAAGTCTAGCTGTTTCTTCTTTTTAATTTTCATTGTTATATAGTATAAACAGTCTCTCTACAATTTTTTTTTCAGGTAATTGTGTCATCCACCCTAGGATATCTAATACTATATTCTAAATTCTGTAGTTTAAGTCTTCTACCGTAGAGATACACATGCAGAATGGTAATTCTCTGCAGTTAAAATACAAATAAATTTTTGAGCTTCGTGTCTCTCTGTTGACCCAAAAGGGAGTCCCAGTCAGGAAATCTCTGTTTGAGAGCTCCAGACTCTTCGGTGGGCCTCAGGTACTAAGCAAAGAAGAAATTAAAAGGCTATGAGATCTGGCTGCAGAGAACCAGAAATGAAGAAATATATGTGCACAAATTTATGACATCTCAAAATATCAGCTACCTTGACACTGCATTTAAAATAGGACTGGATACGTAAAGCCTATTTCTAGAATGACAGTGCAGAATATACACAACTGTAAGTTTTAGAAAGCATTATCTTCTTTCAGATTACTTTGTTCTCATAAAGTAGGTACATCCTTATTGTGTACTCCACCCAACATCTGCAAAACAAAACACTAAATTGCACATATCAAAGCATTCAGAAGATACATAAGCAATCGGCACATCAGAACTGCTCTGTATGCCATTCCTGATAAAATGACAGCTCTCTGTTCCTGGCACAACGGTTTTCTGCACCTTAGGTTTTGGGACATCACAATTCCAGTAAATTTGTTTTAGACTGTGGACAACTAGAATGTAACTTAGAATCTGTGATATCAGGCATGATTTTTTTATTTCTACTAGAAGTGCATGCTGTACCTTACACATTAAGCTGCTTACAATCTCATTATTTCTTACAGGAAATATTATTTTAGATGACTGAGGTTTTACATTTTGTGTTTTCTTTGTGGCTTTCTCCTTTATTTAGACTTATGTCAGAGACTTTTTAGGTGACTTTGTCTTTTTAATTGCAAAAGTTAGCACTTAAACCCATGATATATATTCCTCATATGCACACACTTCAATATATTCCAGGACACTGAAAGTTTAGTCTTACATAGTTGGTTTGAAAACTGAAATAAAAAAAAAAAACATTCCAATTCTAAACATGACATCAAGGCAATGTCATGTGGGATTAACAGGAATAGTGTTTCTTCTGCAAATCTGAGTGATTGCAAAGCTCACATGCTTCAACTAGATTATTGGCAGATAGAAAAAACACTATATTAATTGACTTTCAGTCTTTCCAAAAGAGCAGCCTGAATGATGCTTCACTCTTACAGCAGTTACTCCTCTGTCAAAATGCTGATGTTTCAATGATTATGATCAAAGTGAGTAACGTATTTGGCGATGCATATAACTGTGTGTTCTTTCGTGTTGCACTTTTCTGCTGATTGCAAAGATGTGGACGAATGTGATGGAAACCATAGGTGCCAGCATGGCTGTCAAAACATCGTGGGTGGATACAGATGTGGATGCCCACAAGGATATATTCAGCATTATCAGTGGAATCAATGTGTTGGTAAGGAAACAACAGAATGCATTTAATCAGCAAAGGTGTCCTGGTGTTTATAGGGACAACTGGCATCTGAGGACAAGAATGGGCAGGACAAAGGGGATGCAGACACAAATATTTCTTCCTGTCTCTCCCTCCTTCCACACACTTATTACTCCCAATATAAATCAGTCACATAAGGTAACGAGAAAACAAACTCGTCCTCTTGAAATTCGGAGTGACAAGGAGTTTTCCTAGTAATGCCTAAATTCTAACTCCCTTCTCATGGGGAAAACCCCCATCTTAGAATGGTGGAAAGATGTTCATTGAATTCCTGAAAGCATCAATGTAAATACTTCTGCNAGAATTGCTCCCCATCATTTGCAATTTGAGAATATTACAAAATAGCATTTATAATGAATGGGGAGAAAAAATATCAACATCATCATTAAGGGTTTCCTACTACCAAAATACAGTCTTAAGGCCAACATTAGTTCTTTGTGCAGGGAACAGGAACAAATTAATCAGTTCAGCAGTTTTATTGTAGGTTTAATTCATTCAAGAAATCATTTCTTTTCTGTGTTTCATCAACAAATGTAACTCCCATACCAAACAAAATGCAGGAATTACTATTTTTTTTAATAAAGACCAACATACACCCTAGCAACCCCATCCTGTGTACTGCTCACAATAGATCATAGCAACATATTTACCTTTTCAAGTTTGCTTTCATGGTTCTCTGTCCGTGGTGTCATAATCAGAGGATGGCTGTGAGCACTCTCATACATTTCTTAGAGGCTGATCTTATTGTCCGTATCCTTGACATATAAATTAGCTTATTATACCCATTTTACATTAAGGATGACACCATCATCACTCCTTAGTTAACACTGCTCTGCAGCAAAGACTGGTGGGAGTGACAGCAGCACACAAAAAACAAGTTCCACAAAACTCGGAAACATCTACGTTCTCTGAGTATCACATACAGTCCTAAAAAGAATGTGTGTCCTAGTGCCTGGCAGGCAAGAATGGTGCAGCGTGTCCCAATAGCACTGGACAGGAAAACACCTACCGGGAAACAGAACCTTGGTAAGATAAGTAAAACAAGCAACACATGCCAACTATCACAACCCTGATCTTCCATGCAACAAGCTACTTTTTTCACTCATTTTTCAAAATACAGCCTGGAACCAAATCAGTCATACTGACTGGATGAGTCATCTTCTCTGAATCTTAATTTAACACCCTCAAGGTGAAATCAATACTTCCCTTTCTCGTCCATTTTAGTTGTCTATTTAGATTGTCCTTCCCCTCACATAGCCTGCAGGTTTCCACTATGAGTATGTGCTAGCTTTGCTCCATTGCTAGGTGCCCAGGAACACTACCATGGTTGGAGTATAACTGGAGTTCCATCTCACTTCTCCTCTGTGGACCTTATATGGTACCCTGCAAGGGGAAAGAGGACTCTCTAGCAAAACAGGAGATGTACCTTGCAGGAAGGGCAAGCACTTAGTTAATATAAGGTTAACAGCATCCTAAATACCCTTACAGCCCAGCTGTATGTGTTTGGGACCTCTGCCAGTGTAGTTTTTCTTCAGAGACAAAATGTCTGCAGTGTAATGAGATCAAGGATTTTGCAGAGCCCTAGGACTTGCAGATACTCTGATTTGTTAGCTATATCTTGTTTGCTTGATATCTAGAAGATACCAATATACTTTTCTTTGGTTACTAGATGAAAATGAATGCTCCAATCCCAATGCATGTGGCTCTGCTTCTTGCTACAATACACTTGGAAGTTACAAGTGTGCCTGCCCATCTGGATTTTCTTATGACCAATTCTCCAGTGCATGCCATGATGTGAATGAGTGTTCTTCTACTAAGAACCCCTGCAATTATGGTTGTTCCAACACTGAAGGTGGTTATCTTTGTGGCTGTCCACCTGGCTATTACAGAGTTGGACAAGGGTGAGTATCCCCACACAGTCATTTATCAAAGGCACTTTCAGAAGGTTATTAACCAGTTGGATGCCAGTCAAAGAAGAGCACAAGTGCAAATGAAGGAAGGGCTGCTAAGTCATCCTTTCTGCTCCCATTGCACACAGTATCCATAAGCTAGAAAAAAAGACACGCCTGTACATGCAGCATGACATTCATTTTAAATCCAGTATATAAGAACCATTAAGCAACTAGTTCTACTTTATCCCTCGATATCAGCATAAGAACTCCTTCACAGACCTCCTCAGTGAGGACTGTTACTGTGTAGGGTTAAGTTCCAGTCTGTTTTGAGATAACTAAGCCACACTGATCAACGTGGAACATTAATCACAAAGTGACATTGTTCTGGTACATGACAATGGCTCGATTCTTTAGTTCCAAAGCTCAGGACGGGCTGGTTTTGTTCTGTTTCTTTCTAAAACTTGAAATTTAGAAAAGCCTACAAGCCTTCAGCCAATAGTTGTATTTCATTTAGTATGCCACACTACCGTGAAGAAGATTAATAAACAGACCTCCTGCTGAGGGAAAAGAAGGGGATACAGACACTGTGGTACAGATTACATACACTCACTTTACACTTAACATGACAGTTAATAAAACTGCAAGAAGTAACTAAACCAGATGTGTTTATTTAACAGCCACTGTGTCTCAGGGATGGGATTTAACAAAGGCCAATACCTGCCACTGGATGGAGATGCTGATGAAGAGAATGCTTTGTCCCCTGAAGCATGTTATGAGTGCAAAATCAATGGCTATTCCAAAAAAGACAACAGGAAGAAGAGAAGTGTTAATGACACTGTACGTACCATTTTAGTCTAAGTGTCTGTTCCATGGTTGTTCACAATTGTGAGGGACTAGAATCCCTGACCTAGCTGATGATACACTTACGTCCAATATTTGCAGAACTACTGAGGGTATTAAAGAATTACCTCTCAGGTTTCATTTTTTTTCTTACTGCATTTGTGAGCTTAAACTCATGAAAGGACAGCACTACTATTTACACCTTTTACATGCTTTTTTTCAAAAGTCAAAAGAGTATACCTGTAAATTTGTTGTCTGCATTACCTGTATGATAGGATGTTGTCTTGTGGCATTAGCTCTGGTTTTGGATTCTGCATTAATAGGAAATTGACTCAGTTTGGGGGTGGGCACACAAACAGATTTTCCTTCAATAGTACAAGGCAAAGTAATGCAAAGAGGCAAGATGAAACCCTCAGATAAAATGGTGTGGTGTGCTGGCAGCACAAGTTACATTGAAAGAACGGGGAAACATTTCTCCTTTCCAAAAGGTAAGGAAGGACATAAAACAATCCAGAAGCTCCAGCGTTCGTACATGGTACTTTGCATGGTTCCATCAAAGCCAATTCTTGTATTGGCATGATATCTAAAGACAGGGATCCTACAATTCCTGCTCTAAAGGATATAGTGTTGACTCTTAAAATCTGAAACTTTGATCACACACACATGCACACTTCCCACAGACATCCCTTTTCCCTACCTTCTGCCATTGCCACTGCCACTGGACCTGTTCCACTCTGAATTCTGCAGTCAACCCACTATAGAAATACATGGATGTTTTAAAAAGCATTTTTTCTATTGCACAATTAATTTCTTATCTAGTTCATAATTGTGATTATCTTGTTATTACAATTCTTTTCTAGCATTAACCGTTTACTACTAGAACTACTTGAGCAGTAAAAGTGAAAGGTTTCACATCCATAAAAGTACGTTAAAAAATAAATAATCTCATCATTAATAATATCTATGGGTGTGCAGTATTTAAAATACTGCAGCAGTTGCTCCTGCCCACAAATTTTTCTTCTTTGCTCCATGCGTTTTCAATTACATTACATTTTAGTGCACATAGGTACTCACATGTGATTGTAATTCCCTCAGAGAGCGAAGTCCTGTGCTGTCTTTGTAAGTGTGAAGAGATCTTTACATACGACGGGTGCCTCAGTATCAGGTTTCCTATAGAAGACTGCAACCTCTCTATATGTAGAAGTGCTTTAAAATGCTGTTGCTTGTTAGATGGCTTTCCAAGGAATGGACTCATTCTCACCCCCTGCCCTTAAGTGTGTTCAGTGATAACACCTCTGGACAGATTCATACCTGCAGCACAAGTATACTGAAGCTCAAAAAAAAGCACATGACTGATTTGTCAGAAAAACAATGCTGGAACTTTCTTCCACACTCCTTTCAGTAACCCAAGTAAGATATAATTGGGCAAAGTGACATGCTAGCCCCTTCTGTAGAAGGCTGAGGATACAGCAGTTCTCCCCTTAGTCAATTTCCTTTGTACTTTCTCATTAGCAAATGCTGAGCCTTCTTGTTTTTAGAAGCCAGGATTCATTAAAATGGTGGGAATTCTCAGTGTTGTGTTTCTTTAACGTTCCTCAATTAAGTTGATTGTAAGAACAAGTCTGTGCCCCATGTACAGTCTTTCCTGCAGTAGTGAACATAGGTCTCTTATTTACACAGATTTTTTGCAAGCATGAAGTTAAAACAGATTCTGAATAGAATCTGAAATCTGAGCCCCCTCTGTGGACCTGATGCTGTAACATTCAGTATCCTGTTAAGCCTGTGTGAGCAGCCTGTAAGATTTACAGGGTGTGTTGTATGGAATCAAGCAGTTCTCCCATGCAGGAAAGATTTACAACTGCTTCTTTCTCAGCTAGATTGTGGAAAATGCAGAAACCATTAATAATCACATATTATTCTTCTCTCAGTGGAAGGGAGTATTTCTTTCTCTCCTGCTCTAAACAACCTTTCCTCCTTTACTTCAGATTGAGCAGATTAGCTTGGAAAGCCTAGACGTGGATAGCCCTTTGAAGATGAGAGTCAACATTTCCAGGCTTGACAACAAGGAGCACATCCTAGAACTCATGCCAGCCATTGAGTCTCTTACCAACCACGTGCGCTACATCATCTCGCAGGGCAATGATGATGGCATCTTCCGAATCCATCAGAGGGATGGACTGAGTTATTTGCACACAGTTAAGAAAAAGTCAGTGCCTGGAACTCACACACTGGAAATCACTAGCATTCCTCTATATAAGAAAAAGGAGCTAAAGAAACTGGAAGACAGCAACGAGGACAACTACCTCCTAGGAGAGCTCGGGGAAGCTCTCAGGATGAGGCTGTGGATAGACCTCTATTAGCCATCTTCCAGACTGAATCCGATTCTTCAGTCACTTCACCTATCTACCGACCCGAGCATACCTGTTTTTGAAGGCTTTGAAAGTCACTGACTTCTGGGGCAGGAAGGGAAAGGGAAAGACCTCTTTTGTTTCATCCTGCCAAGACTGCAGAACCACCCTTGCAGGAGGGTAACTTAAATTCTGCCACCGCCGAAACTTTGATTACAATGGCGATCATGGTTACTGTATCTTTTATATAACCTCAATTTAAAGTATATTAAAAAGCTAGAGTTCAAGAAGTCATCATATGGCACTAAATGGCACAAAAATGTGAGCTATTTTTTTCCTGTTAGCAGTCTGTAACACTTTGGGTATTTTGCTATAGTTCCTAATTAAAAAAAATTATAGAAGTTTATTTATTTTTAATGCAGTAATATATGGAGAAAATATCAAATTATGTAAACAAAAAGGGAAACTTGCTTGTTTTTCTTTAGATTTATAAATTTGAGCTATAACATTTTAGAGGTACTTTCTTAATTAAAAAAAAATAGATTTGAAAGATGGTTCCTTTTGGTTTTGGGCCAGTCATCCAAATAGCATATAAGTAATTTTAAAATGTATCAGAGCTGAAAGAGCACTTTAGTACATCTTCCAGATATTTGAAAGTGCTTTTGCAAAACTTCGAGTATTACAAAAAAAAAAAAAAAAAAAAAAAAAGAAAAAAAAAAGAGTCTAAAAAGACAAGAATTACAATATCAGTTTCTGCAGAGATCATATTTCACAGCAGCTCAATAGGATTGTATTCTGAATCAGCCACATCAAATAATGGAAGAAGAGGCACAACCACTGTAGCAAAATACCTTGACTGCTTTTAATACCATTAGAGTTGCAGAACCAAACTGTACTGTATTTCAAATAACCTCAAGGAACCACACATGCAACCACACCTCATTCTCAGAAAGGGTGCTCTACAACCTTGCATTACTGTAGGCAGCTGAAGAAAACAATGTCTCTCTGAAGGGAATGTTTCATACTGTTTGGTGCTGGCTTGAATTAATGGTGCATTTACTAAAAACTGAGAGCTGTATCAGGACTGCCATATGTGCAAACTCATTATGCAGCGCAGACAAGGAAAATGTGTATTTGAAATCCATTTGTTAGAAGTTTCATTAATACTGTAGTTATACACCGTACGCCTCATTTTATCATAGCTTATTTTGTAAGAAAGGTGTTTGTACAATGAGTTGACATTTAGCTTACTTTAGTAATTTTTTGAAAAATGTCGTACCATTATGTGTTAAGTGTATGTCTCAATGGTGCTTTTTTGGACAGCTGGTGCCTATAACTAGTCATGTAACAGAATCTCCTATGTGAAAATAGCCAAAGCACAGGCTGACTCCAGGATTGTTTCAGTCGCATATCAGTGCTGACCAAAGATTATATCAAGTTATACTCAGTGATTTTTCTTTTCTTTTCTTTTTTTGAGTTTGGGGATTTGGAAAAGAAAAAGAAAATTTGTACATTTTTAATCAAATGTTTGTAAGAAAAAGTTTTGTTTTAAGGTCTGTATCAGTAAGACAACACTTTCCTTGCAATAAAGCTTATTTTGGGTTATTTTTTTTCTTTGAAATGTCTCAGTTGTTTACACAAAATGAACATCTATTTGTAAATCTGAAGGATTTCAGAACAGAAGAATGAGCTGATACAGTGCAAACTCTTCACTCAAATTTCATGCTATGCAGCATTTGCTAACTTAGTTTCCCTGTCATGACAGAGCTGAAACATGGGAATTAAACTGTCCTTACAAAGTTAAAACTGTCTCAGCTGTCTCAAAATCTGTCATATATTAGGTTAAACTGGGCTGGCGTTGCAAAGGGATTTTGCTTGTCTGTGTAATGAGAGCTGAAGGACCACCACAATTTAAGTTTGATAAAGTTCAGCTCTAAAAAAGCCATCCCTGTACATTTAACAGTAGGAGTGTAAAACCTCCACCTGCCTGGAGAGCAAAATCCTGATAGGACCATAAGTAAAGGTACTTCTACTTTCTAGCATTCCCTTCCCTGAGAGCCCTTCATTAGGTACGCACAAACTCAACAGTGCAAAAAATGGTTTTTCTTAAAATGTGCAAAGTTTCCACAAAGACCCCATTACATAAACTACACTGTCTTTTTATTCCATGCAGAGTTACTTAAAACTAGTCATTGGTTTTAAGTTGCTGACTGTATGTTTCTGTCACAGCGATAACAGATAGAGAAAGGCAAATAAAACATATTGGTTTACACACTAAATTAAGTCACAAACTGCTTGTTTTACGTGTACTCTTTAGTTTCTGAATGTAGTAGTATGACTTCAGACTGCACCAGCAGAATTAGCCCTACATATTCTATTATTCTTCTCAGGGAGTGGTACTTCACCAGTTAATTGTATCAGAAGCCTAGTTGTGGGTCTAAGGTTCCAATTACTAGAAGAAGTAACAATGAGTTTCCCTAGTGTCTGAGACCCTTTTCTCAGCGTAACGCTGCTCTTCCCTGTGCTTTCAAAGATCCAGGCCACCACACTTTTCCTGCCACCCTGCTGTCCCTCCCTGTTCCTTAAAATACTCATGAAGTAATAAAAGAAATATAAGTTTTAAAGGAATCATACACTTAAATTTCACTTGAGGAAGAAAATAATAAGGAATTACAGCACTGTAATTATTTTCTGAATTACTGATTTATTAGATGGGGTTTTATTTGCCTGGGGTATTCCTTGAAACCTGGAACCATGCTTACCTGACATTACCTTCAGATATGGTCATGCAATTTTCATTATGATTCAAAGCTGCATCTAGATAAAATGACTGACATCTACAGATTAAAAAAAAAAGACTAGAGGTCTAATAAATACATCCAGTACAGCACTAACTCAAGACTTAACAATTCTAACAGCTAGTTTCCAGAAGGCGACTCTCGGTCCAAAATGGGAGCTTTCCAGGAAACACGGCAAGAAAAGCCAACAGACTGAACCCAGTAGAGCATTATCCTTTGTTGCCAAGTCTCTAAACAGGAGAGAAAATAGTAGCAACACTCTTAATGACTCCTCTGGGAGGAGTTCTGGAGTTCTGGAGGATTTTATTGGTAGATAGAATTATTTGCATGTGCTATGCACACTTAGTAGATTTAAAGCCTTTTTTCTAAACAAGAATTTCTCATCAGATAGCAGCTATGTTAACTCATCATACAGTAAGTACAAAAAACAAAAACACCTTTATCCCTTTACTAGAAAGGCAGCATTATCCTCTACAGTCTTAAAATGCATAAGACAGTTATGCACAATACCCAGAAAGTCACCCCCAGCTTCAAATCCAGATGAAAAAATATCTTGGATTAAAAAAACAAGCCTAAGCAAGAAATCCAAAACAGGTGTGACTTCCTGTTCACCCAACCTATTGGGTGTACGTCTTTGTGTACCCATTTCTGCAAACTCTACCCTTTAAAACCTTCTAGTCTTTTAATTTCTAAACATTTAATGAGAAAAATGAGAAAGCTGACTACAGAAAGGCTGGTGTTCCAGAAAACTATAAACACCCAAAATTTTTTGCTAACAGTAAAATTAAAATTGCAATTTAAAAGAGGCTGCAGTATAAATCTCTTGGCAACTTTAAACAAGATTTTAGTGGTAAGGGTTACATCTCAGTTAGACCTAAACAGTGGGGACTTCACCATTACACTCCAGCTATGCTAGCAGCTCTATGATATTTCCTCATTATATAAGTAAATATAAATATGCATAAATAATAGATAATATTAATTTTCTTTTTGATTAAAGTATTTTGGTTCTTTACAGGTTTATTGCAAGGACTCAGGCCCTCAGCTCTAGATGTAAACATCTGCTTTGCTAGCAAGCCAGTACTAAAGTTCAGCAGCATTTATTATGATCCCACATTACCCAGCACATCAAGAAATACATGCCTCCTCTTCTGAAATGCTCCAGAGTGCTTGACTTCTACGTATGTGTCAAAGTCCCTAAGAAGTGTGTACAGACTTTTTAAGGCTCCTCCTTCTTCCTCAAGCACGGCTCCAATTCAATAGACACGGGAACATTGCTGGGAGCATTGCTGAGTCTAAGCAGCCAGTAATTACTCCTGAGCACATCATGTCCTTTCTTCACAGCCACACCTCTTAATCTAACCAGCATTAATGCTACAGCAACTCAAACACATAGTTATTTCGTGTTCTTTCTCTGACAAGATGGGCTGTAATGGCTTTCTATAGGCCAGGCTCTTCAGTTAGCATTCTAGAAAGGACTGTTTTTCTAAGGGATTTTATTAGACTGACTTGGAATCACCAGTTAAACTTTGGTGTAATGGATGTGGTCTGCAGACAGACAACTGAAGTACCTGCCTTTGTGCTAAACCCAGAGAAGAATTCAGGGGTGGCAATGTACTGAAAAACTAAACATAACAAAAATCTCATTGCCCTAAGAGTGTTTCTTAATTCTTCCCTCACGTTAGGCACCTAAACTAACCAGTGCTGCAAAACAGAGAAGTCTTAAATCCAAGAAAAGGGCTGGATTCATGAACTTTATTCTCAGTGGATGAAGATTCATAACTAAATTCATGCTTCAACCTACCTTCAACAATACATTCAACCTACCAGATATCTGCTGGAAATACAACACAGCAGAGAGCAGGCAGGCTAGGAGGTTCTTCAAATGTATGGAAGATAAATTCCTGACACAACTGATAGGCAAGCCTACCAGGGGAGGCACCTCACTAGACCTACTGTTCACAGAGAAGGACTAGTGGGAGATGTGGTGGTCGGAGGTCGTCTTGGGCTTAATGATCATGAATCAGACAAGTTATCAATTCTTAGTGATATAAGGAGAGAGGTTAGCAAAACCTCTACCTTGGACTTCCGGAGGCTGGACTTTAGCCTGTTCAGAACACCGGTTGAAAGAATCCCTTGAAAGATAGTCCTGAAGGGCAAAGGGTTCCAGGAAGGCCGGATGGTCTTCAAGAAGGAAATCTTAAAGGCCCAGAAGCAGGCTGTACCCACGCATCGCAAGACTAAAGGGTAGGGAAAATTACCATCCTGGATGAACAAGGAGCTTTTGATGGGACTTAGGGAAAAAAGGAGGGTTTACCACTTCTGGAAGAAGGGGCAGGCAACTCAGGACTACTACAGAGGTCTTGTTAGGTTATACTGTGAGAAAATTAGGAAGGCAAAAGCACAGCTGGAGATCAACTTGGCTACTAACACAAGGGACAACAAAAAATTTTTTTCATAAATAAATCAACAAAACAAGAGTCAGGGACGATCTCCATCCTTTACTGGAAGCAGGGGGGGAAACTGCAACCAAGGGTGGGAAAACTGAGATACTCAATGCCTTCTTTGCCTCCATCTTCAATAGTCAGATCAGCTATCTCCAGGGTTTCAGCCTCCTGAGATGGAAGATAAGGATGGAGAACATCCAACCCATAATACAGAAGGAAGTAGTTAATGACCTGCTTCTGCACCTAGACAGCCAGAAGTCTATGTGGCCAGATGGGATTCACCCAAGAGTATTCAGGGAGCTGGTGGGGACGCTCACCAAGCCTCTCTCCATAATTTATCAACAATCCTGGTCAACAGGGAAGGTACCAGATGACTGGAGGGTGGCCAACATGACACCCACCTACAGGATGTGCCAGAAGGAGGATCCAAGGAACTACAGGCCTGACCTTGGTACCAGGAAAGATCATGGAGAGAATCATCTTGAGTGAACTCTCATGGCAAGAGGAGGGCAGCCAAGGGATCAGGGCCAGCCAGTGTGGGTTTATGAAAGGGAGGTCTTGTTTAACCAACCTAATCTCTTTCTGTGACCATGTGGCTCG
>VXBW01004773.1:96460-140025 GCA_013400375.1 Thinocorus orbignyianus
GGACGGGACACGACACGGCTTTTAAACTTTTCTCAAATTCAAAGCCAAAATCATGAAAAATTTAATGCAAAAGAATACTATTATGTGGACACACGTAAAACTTATTCAAAGCACGGCGTCGGTCAGCCGCTGCAATCGGAGGAACGGCATAGGGTGTGCATGGGAGCCGGCAGCTCCCGCCATTACCTGAAACGCCGACAGACAACACTGCCCCCTGGCGCTGCTGCTGCGGCCCCGATTCCCAGGAAACCGCACGGAGAAAGTATTTCCTGTTTCTTTGTAAAAATAAAATAAAAATCATGTTTTATTCGCAGAATTATTACCGTGGACAGGAACTAAAGAGCTCAGACCCAGACCCTCACACTGGAACATGCTTTTGAATACAGCCCATGAGGGCCTGTTTCCCCCCAGATCCCTGCAGGGTAGCAGCAGAGCTGTGAGGCCTCTCCTCTCTCCGCCGGGTCCTGCTGCCCTTCTGCTCCTGGTGACAGCAAAATCCACGTCCCGCACACAGTGCCACGCCGCCCGCAAACAGGAGACCCACCGGGGCCCTCAGGGCTGGCTGCTGCCGCCACCGTGGGACTGAGGGGAAGGCAGTTAATGGCTGCCCGAGGGGAAGGAGGGCTGTGAGGGTGCTGGAAGCGGGACCCTTTGAAGACAAAGGGGTTAACAAGTTAAATTTTGCGTTGCCTGAGTTTTAATGCTGAAGGATTCCATTTTCCCTTGCCCCTTACAGTGCGAGGTGCAGGTGAAGATGGCAGCACAGGCTACATGGCACCCCAAGCAGGCAGGGAGGGGAGGCAGAGTGGAAAGCGAGTTTCTGGAGCTGCAAAAGCAACCATTGGTGGAAGAGACCAGCCAAGAGGCTGTTCTTGGATTCCTTTTTCAGCTTCCAGTTCTGTGCCTGCTGGCACCTGCGAGAACTGGGCTGTAAGCTGTCAGCATGGACTTGATTTAGGCCTGGCGATGTAGATAACCTCGGGCCGTGCGTGATGTATGCAGCCCAACAGAGCACAGTTTCTGCGTCATCGTGAGATGGACTTCTGGGCACAGAAGACACCTTAGATAATCATGGAATCTTCATGGTTGGAAAGGACCTCTGAGATCACCGAGGACAACCATACACAGATAAAAAAACCCCTACAATCTGGGCCACTAGAGCATGCCCAAAGTGCCACATCTACACGTTTGTAAATACTTCCAGGGATGGTGACTCAACCACCTCCCCGGGCAGGCTGCTCCAGTACCTTTCAGTAAAGTAATTCTTCCTAATATCTAATCTGAACCTCCTCTGCTGCGACTTCAGACCATTTCCTCTAGTCCTGTCATTATTCACTTGGGAGAAAAGGCCAACCACCCACCTCTCTTCAACCTCCTTTCAGGTAGCTGTGGAGGGCAATGAGGTATCCCCTCACCCGCCTCCTCTTCTCCAAACTAAACACGTCCTTACATTTCAAGGGAAAGGTCTTTCCTGTTTCATGCCAGACACCTGAATGGCTCTAAGTTCTCATTATCCTGTGCAAATTCTACAACACAGGTAGGTATCAGGTGTGTGCATTAACCATTTTCACACATTGTTACTGCTACTTTCAGCAATAATCTGTTAAACTATGAACATCATTCCCTATCCCCCACCAATAAAATAAAAGGCTTTGTTACACAAGAAAGTTGTATTGAATTCACTTTCTTTTATTGCAGTGACATCCCCCTGGTACAAAGTATTAACTGCAATAATTACGTTAAAACATTAGAAAAGCATTTGTGTGTGACAGTTACAGTACAGTATCAACTCTTACATCTTCAAACCAAGAGGGTCATTACCCACTAACGCTCAAATCTTTAAATTATTCTCTGTTATTTTTAAATATGTAATGTCAGAAAAAGCATATAAAAAGAATGTATGTAAAAGGAAACCTAAATACAAATATAAGTGAACAAATAAATAATTGATTTTCTCCAGCTATTACTTTCTTTCTAAACCCATACAAAGAAACCTAATCTATAGAAGGTATGAATTGCCATGTGTAAGTGATTTCATTTTTCAAGTAATTAATAGTGATTCGAAAATAACTAAATTCGGCATCAAAATCAGAGCAGAAGTTGGAATGACTGCCACTAACTGACATCTGTTGCAAACAATTGCCATTAATTGTTGAAATTTTAGTGTAGCAAATAATCATGAAACTTGACTTCATGCCTAGTGTTAGTGGACTTCTGAGAGTGCATGTGAAAAGCATTCTATGTTATTTCACAAACATTACCTTAACTATCCCCGTATGCATATTTAGATATATTTTATATAACTTTATACACATATATGCATGTATACACACACTTCATTTGGTTTCTGTGTTACAGAACACAAGCAATGGTTTCCTGAATGGGCAAAAAACCTTTTAAATACGTGTACCTGTGCACATTTATTTTTTTTTAAGATAGCAGCACTAAGTCCATGCCTTACTGTCCATCTGTTCAGAAGAATGTAACCCACAAAATAAGAAGAAACATGGCAATGATTCCACATTCACAATGTGACATCCTTATCCCCTAAAAAACACTGTAAAGCCTGTAATCAATACGTTGGTAAGTTTGATTCCCACCCCCTCACCTGGAAAGAAACAGCACTTTTACCGCAAACTGTCTTGTCTTAAAATGTTTATTATAACAAGCTGGGCTCATGCTGGCATCAGTTATCTCACACTTAACAGCAAAACATGCACATTTGGTTTTATTATTTTTTTTTTTTTTTAAGTGAAATGATTCCATAGTCTCAAATCCAATTGACGGAAACAGCAAAAAGGTTTTCTGCAGTTTACCAAGAACTCAACAGTGTACTGCACTGTGTAGAATGCTTTTATCTTTAATTAAAACAACCTGAAGCTCTACTTTGCCACACAATGATTATGTTTTGCCCTTCAAAAGAACAGTTAAATTTCAATTTGATCTTGTATTTAGGATAAAAATACCTCTTTTCTGGGCACCCTAAAATGAAAGTCACTCAACCACTGGTAAACTGATCCAGTAGCATATCCAATGCTAATATCAAAAGCTTGTGAAATGTTTTTAGGCAATCCTTTCTATCCAAAATATAACAGGAATTTAAAAAACAGTTCACATTACTAACCTTTATACAAAGGCTCAAGTGAAATTTATTGTGTAGGTGTTCATAGTAGACTAAATTATGAAGTTTTCAAAAAACACAATGAAAGGGCACACAAGATTGGCAGTTTCTTTATTGAACATAGAAAATGTATAAAGTAGGATGTATGGAATATATCTAAATTGCTAGACAATCAAACCTGAGTGTAATTTAATAAGACTAAATGTATTTTCTGACAACTGAATGAATTGACCTAAAAACATCTCCCCTAGCAACTAGTGGTCCTTTTAACCATTTGTTGAAAAATGTGAGAGAACTGTAGCTTTTACATTTCATATTGGATAGCAAGATTCCACATAGTGTTTACTGTTTTCTGTTAGATAGCATCACATTGCTTGTATTATCCCCATTCAAGCCTTAGGTTGAGTTTTGTTACAAAATAAGTTGAAAGTGACACCAAAACATAGTAAGCAAAGAACTAGGACAGGTCTTTCTCTTCTAATTTGTAGAAAGATAAAAAGCCTTAGCCAGTAAGATGAATTTGGTTTCCTATTAGGGCTACAGAGCAGAGACCAACCACTATCCTTCAGGTAGCTGAGTGCCAAAGTAGTATACACACATTGTCAAATTTGAGAAAAGGATTTTCTCTGCTAGAAAATTAGGTTTTTTACATGTTACAAAATTTAGTAGCATGAAGTCTTGACAATAACATCAGTAATTTGTTTTATTTCAGCTGACCTGCCCCAATTTTCACCTTTAAATCTAACAGATATAATAATAAAAAAACTAAAAACTTTCTTACAATAGAAAACATACAGTACTAAGAACTAATAGCTCAATGGAAGACTGAAAAGCAGCATTCATTTTTATTGTAATATGGAAGAGACTAGAAACTGAAAGAAGTCTGATCTAAATTATTAGTTGAAGGCAGATTTTGACATTCTATAGAAATTTACAAAATAGGATGTATGGATGAGATTTGGTTAATTTCAGAAGGCACCTCAAGGCTAAAAGGCTCTTATAAATCTATAATCCTTTCATTGATCAAAAATAAAACATTTTATTGCTGCTATTCAAATAGCAAACAAAAAGCTTGTCTTGTTCTTCAGTCTAACAAGGATTCCTCCCCCATTAAGCAAGATTAAATTACAGAAAATATAGAATAAAACTGAAGATCACAACTTTAGAAATACAGTGACTTTCCTTGTGTGCTTTCAAGTCAGTGAAACAGTGAAAGAAGAGTCACTTTTTGCCTTTGTAATATTAATAAACTATAGACCATGTCAGTCACTCTCCCCTGGGCACTGAAGTACCATTTCATCGTAGCTGTCCCTTGTGCAGTACTCTTAGGAATAGAAGGTAAGAACACTCTGATGATTCCCACGAACAAGGAGAATTGGTGGCAGATCTTTAGAAAGAGCTTCTAACCAGGCCATGTACAGCGCACTAGAAACGGCACCTTTTCGTGCAACTGGCAAACTCCTACAATTCACAAAGAAAAAAAACCAAAACATTCAGTACTTAGAAACACATGGTGGAGTACATGTCATATCATGTAAATATGAGAGTATGATTCTGCAAAGAGGTAGATAATATTTTCAGAACCTTTTTAGTTTTTGGCTCCTTTTTTTCCCCCTCAGTTAATGAGTAGAGAATTCTTATCTTAAGTACCAGAGACCTTTACATCTATTTACGCCTCGCTTTTGGCCTCTTACCACATTTTGTATTCAGGTAGTTTCACAAAGAATTCTCCTGAGTTGAAAACAGTTTCTTGAAACACCCTTCAAGATTTTAAAATGCAGCTTTTTTCTTACAGTGCCAGGTTGGTGCAGTCTAATATTCCTTCCCAAAATCCTTCCAAAGTATGCCATGCTCTTTTCTTTTGAAAATACGATTCTAAATGTATTTGCCCTACTCAGGCTTCACTTGTAGCACTACTTCAGGGAGCTCTGAAGCAGGGTCCTTGAGAAAAAGAAAAGAAACAGCAAAGGAACCTACAATGTATGTTCTGCTTGTCTAACACCAAAACTAATTCCAAGGAAATTCATCAGCGAGATGATGATCTAACTTACTTAGAGATATCTCCTAGAAAAAGATCTAACTGAAAGGAAGGACTTCAAAGAGAGTTGAATAGTTGGCACGTGGGAGTGGAAGGAATGTGCGAATCCTGAGCAGCACTACAGATGTGGAGGTAACCACCTAGGGCAGCTTATTAGAAGCATGAAAATACACAGAACATTTTTTGCTCATCAGTGTAGTGCCTCTGTACTTCTAACAAATACCTTCCACACTGAAGCTTTAGTATTTCTACACTTCAATGCCAAGGCACAGTCTTTTTCCTAATCTACATTTACATGCATTTGTATTTAAATTACAGTTCTATATCCATTAGAGTAACAGTACAGATCATTTACTTACATGACAATTATGTTAGCTGTACTTGAATGTTCTTTCAGCAACTCATTTAGCCTAATCTGGCGGTAAGTCTGTAATTAAAACAAAGCTTGTTAGGAAGTTCTATAAAACTACAAGAAGTTCTTTTAGTCAAGAAAAAAAGAAAATCAGTTATGATCAATTGATATGAGGCATTTATAGAAAGCATGTACTTCTACCTCAGTTTGGCAACTGGGAGAGAAGAAAGCAGTAAACTTAAAACTTGCAAATAAGCTAAGTGCTATGAAAGCCAGATGTAAGGTAGTTCTAATAACGATACCACCCTCCATAACTCCTAGAAGCAAGGGTCCCTAATGTTCTCTTCAAGTTTCTGTATCTATATTCTAGAAGTTCATAGTGAGTAAGTCTTACAGAAGTAAAGCCCCATCTTCATTTGGTAAGCCTATCTTCATAATAGGCCTCCATTATTTTACTACTCTATCCTGTCTTAACATTTGTAAAAACATCTATGGAAGACACAGAATAATAAGAAAGAACTCATTGATATCACATCACAAATGCAGTAGGAAAAAAAAGTTTAACATTTAGCATAATGCTCTAAAAATACAGAACCTTTGTTTTGTAAAGCTCAAGTTCATTATCAGTTATCCTCCAAGGTTCATCCTCCTTCATTTTATCTGCAATTTCTTGTTCTTTATCATCTTCATGAAGTCGGAAGGGTTCTATCATTTCTTCAAAAGCTGCAATACTGGAATGATTAAGTGAAGAGTCATATTAAAACATATATGAGTCTGTATGTCAGCAATGACTTTCATGGTATCAGAAAGTAAGTTTTATTGCCATGTAAAAATAAAAATGAACTGTATTTTTTTCAATACCAGCTGCAGTTAGAACATCAAATTAACTATTTGAATACGCAGATGTAACAGAAGATCAGGGACATCTGTAGGACCTTTCACTGCTCATCATGCAACTAAATATAGAGTTTTAGTTAAAGAAAAAACAAACAAACAACTTTTGCTAGAGTTTTACTCTAACTGTTTGAAAGTTGAAAAGTACCACCACAGATATGCATAGTAACTAAGAGTAGTTTCTTCAGAATTAAACTTGAAAGAGAAGTTTTCATGTCACAGTAAAAAAATAGCTATCTAGTCTCCTATTAGAAACACTAGGATTCTGGCTTTGGTATCTTTATTTTGCGTCTTTTCAATCTTTACAATTTAGTCCAAAAGTGCATTCAAATGCAAATAGCCACAGCCATCTTGTTTAGTCTTCCTGTTGCACTTGTTAAGAGTATAAGGTATTACTTTGAATTTACTTGAACTTTAACAAGAGCTCTGAAAGAAAACCTTCTGAAGACCAAAGAGGCATTCATTTCTACTACAAAGAACAACTTACATTACCCTACTTTCTCTACCCTATCTCAAGGATACTCAACGAGCAAACTAAGGCTGCCAGAAGTTATGGAAGTAACTTGTCTATGACTAGCCCCAGAACAAGAGGTGTGAGGAAAACAAATAATATTCTTAGCAGAACATACTGAAGTGTACACCTTACATACAATGAACTAACTGCATTTTGGACTTTTTTCAGTGGTTCCAAGTGACAAGACAAGGGGCAATGGACACAAGCTGGTACATAAGAAGTTCCATCCAAATATGAGGAAAAACTTCTTTATGGTGAGGGTGGCAGAACGCTGGAACAGGCTGCCGAGGGAGGGTGTGGAGTCCCCTTCTCTGGAGACCTTCAAGACCTGCCTAGATGTAGTCCTGAGTGATGTGCTCTGGGCAATCCTGCTTTAGCAGGGGAGCTGGACTAGATGATCTCTAGAGGTCCCTTCCAACTCTGGCAATTCTGTGATGTTATTTGACAGTTTTTTTATTAAGGTGAGACAGTATTGCCTAATCTTCTGTGGTTGCAAATCACAGTGGGGAATACCTCTTAGGATGTATTTCTGTTATTGTAGTAACAGTATGTTTAACGTGTTGGTTTTCGAATGGTTAAACACTCCCCCATGTCCTTTCTTTAACTGAGCTGGTCCCATTCCACCAAGAAACTCCCATACCAGTTTAAAAAAAAAAAAACCACAACAAATCTAATCTTTTTTTTCTACCCTTGGTGGTCTTTGCTGAAGTTAGTAGATACAATGACTTCACCTTCACCAAAAGGGAACAATCAAATATGATCTCCTATTTTTTGGCTAAACAAAAACAAGCATTAATAATATTCTATTATACAGCATGGCAACTGTTGAGTTGCTTCCCTCCACTTGGTTTAGAGCTATTGTTAATGCCAACTGGTATCTCAGAAGGGCTTTGGATGTATTGTGAGGATTGTATCCAAAGAGTCAGAAAGAATGCTCTCAAAAGAAAAAACTCATGGATCAATTCTATAAAATAAAAACAATTCCATGTAATTCTACAATCCCAGCTTTTTACACATTTATGTGTGATACCTTGAAGCTTATGCATTCTCCAGTGGCAGGAGCAAAGACATACAAGAACAGTGGCAGAAGTACTCTACTGTTTTCGTTGACATATTCTATACATTTAAGAAAAGGTGATCAAAAAGCAGAGTATAGAAGAATGCATATTAGCATTCACCATTTACATAAGTTGGGAACCAGTATTTCCTAACTTGCCTGACATATCAAATTACTGAGATACGTGCACATCCATGTAAGAGATTTTTATAACTTCAGTGTACCAAAGAATACTTTAAGAGCACGGAGGAGAATATTTTTACATCCTACACATTCTGTTACAAACATGTGTTGAAAGCCCTCTAAATTCTAATATTTTTTAAACTCAAAAATCAGGAACTTTACGTATGTAATCGTTCTTGTGAAAATTAATTCCAAGCAGTTTTTTAAAAAAGGAAAAAAAAAAGTCCATTTGAAAACCAAGCTTTGTTACATTAAACTAAGACTCCAAAAGAGAAAGGCCATTTAAATTTTTGTGAACATTTCTATTTTTAAAGAGGATTACTCCAGACAAATTGGATTTTTTTTAAACCACATTTTTCTACATCTAATATTACAGTCTAAGGGCAGACATACGTATTTTTAAAAATACAAAACTCCATGTTCCTGTGTGTAGGTGTTACTGCTTAATTTATTTCCTTCATTTTCATGGAAAACTGGATGTCATAGGAACTACTCTATCAAAAGTGTTATATAGGAAAGAATGAGGTATTCTAAATTCATGAAAGACAATAAGAATTCAACTAAGAAACAAGTTGGCTTTTTTTGAGACTTACTTTTCTTTCTTTGGCTTAGTATTAATATCCCCAAGAACCATAATGTCTGAGAAGTCTATCCGAAATTTGCTGAGCAATGTAGCCATCCTGTATCAGAAAAAAACAAGCCATTAATCAAAGTTTTAATTATTGCATGGGCTAAACTGGTAGGTGTTTGGTAATAAAGACAGTAATTTAAGAAAAAAGAGCAGCTTAAATATAATAAGAAAAAAAATATAATAATATTGAATTGACCTGGCATACAGCTATAAATCAACACCATGCTTTAAAAAAAACCCCAGTATTTTGAAAGCATAAAATTAAGAGGTCTCCCTTAAGGTCAACCTTAAGGCAAATTCACAACGTTCACAAAATCAGGAAAAAAAAAAGGTTAGGGTCAGACAATGCTGCAGAAAATATCAGCTTGAGTTATCTCATCCAAAACAATCTGGGGGGAAGTGGAACTTTTTTGGAGAAGCAGATCAGAATATGATTACACCTCAACCCATGCAAAAATGAAAGAAGGCCACTAGGAAGGTAATGTCATCTACTATGTAACATGGTCTATCAGCATTTGAAACAAAATTTTTAAAACGTAAACTTACGCTCTTCTGTCATGATCAATCCTGTTTATTTTTCCACCAATGAACACTCTGATCTTACAGTCTTTCCACTTCTTCTTAGTTGTGATAAGATATGGAATCAGCAGTGTCAAACCTGCATTTTGACCAGGAGTTGGGAAGATTCAAAAAACATTTTATTGTGTTAAGAGTTTAATACTACATATTTGTAATCTACATACAAACTGACTGAAACACACCTATTAACAATTAATTCAAAATCACTTTTTTTTTTTAAATAATGTTTGTTTTTAAAGTATAAAGCACATTACCTCCATCATCAAAGAGCCACCAGACATCAATATTGCTTTTGCCTTGTTTCTTCTGAAACTGAGTGCTAGCATCAAGAAGTCTTTGGTCAGCCAAATTTAAAGGAGAAGACGGGCTCTTCGAATCTGGAAAGAAGTATGATGAAATTTCATTTTTTAAGTGTTTTGCTTAATCACCCTGAAATTCATCAAATGCAACTTAATATTTTGTGATATGTCTAAGTTTATATAAAAATTGTTTCTTTACCCTCAACCCGACTCCAAATTTTTATCAAATGTATATAAAATGAGCTATATTTAGGGAATCTGCAAATTCACAACACCAGAAATTAAAGATTTAAATCTCAAGCCATTTAGCACACGTGACAAATAAAAGATCTGTAAGGTCTTTATACAGTCGTTTACCTGGACAATTTAACTAGCCTTTCATACAGACTTCAGAGCACTGTTGCCACCTCTTGAATTTGACAAAACTTCCCTAAAAACACGCAGATACTAATTTACATGTAAATATATAAATACCACGTTCCTAAGCATTTTTCTTATTTCCTTAAATCCATTTTTCTTTAAAAATGTGGTGAAAATAAAGGCTAGTTCTGCATATTGGAATTCTGCCTTTTGCAACAAGTACTGTTCTGCATATGCAAGGCCCTGAAACACAAGGTAGACCATTTTGTGCAACAAAGTTATCTGATTTGCTGAGACTATGACAACGATGGCATTTTCTATTAGATTAACACAGGTAAATTTTTGGGGTTTTTTTCAAACTATAGACAAAATACCTAACCCTTCTCCCTTAATTAAAAGCCTCAGTTTGAACAAGAGCCAAGAGTATGATATTGATCTCAGGCCTTATTTTATTAGGGATTTTTGAATTTTGAGTACATCTGTGAGTAATTTACATGAAGATACTACTTTACTGCAATATTGGGTCTTTCCAAACTGCCATCTTGTGCTTCAAACTGTAATCTCACTTCCCATTATTAAAACACAACAGCTTATAGCTGCTGAAATTATGAAGAAAAGGTCAAAAAAAGTACAGCAAGAATTTTTGCTTTACTAATTCAAAATAAGTCTGAAATAAACCAGGAAGTAAAAACTACTCAAGTCATCTCTCAAAACGCTGTTCACTTGAATGCCTATTTCACATTATTTCAGGTGTTAATCTCACTCAGTGGCTGTATTATGCCTTAATTTGCAAGTTGTCAAACAATTCCAAGTAACAGAGCAAGAACTACGGCTTTAGAAGATCTACTGAGAAGCCTGATGAAGCACTTCTGCTACACTATTAAGTAGTATTTCCCTTACTCCTGAATCAAGTAAGGACCCAGACAAATACCTGAGACTGAACTAAGCAAGGTCCTGAACACATTTTAAACGGTACTTTAGAATAAAAGTTTTTGTTTTTTTTAAAAAAAGTTATCCAACATTCATATCTTAGACAGAAGCACAATCCTTTCTGAGTAGCAACTTGTTCTGGGAATTTCCACGAAGTTGTATTTTTCCCATAGCCTAATCCCTAAAGAGGAAGCACATTCCAAAGCAGATATGAAGAAACAATAAATCAATATTTCATGGTTGGTATGTATATATGTAGAAAGGAAAACTGAAATTAACAATGTAAAAGAATGATTAAACACAAAAAGGTGGAAAATGCCTGCCTTTTTTCAACAGTGGTTGTGTTGGAGTCTTTCCATCCTCGTCCTCCTCTGGAAGATTTTTAAAGATATAAAATAAAAAGGTTATTGTGATGTTAATGAAGACACTATTAGTGTGTATAAAAAAAAAACAACACATGACAAAAAGATGTAGAGTGACATGGATTTTCATACAAAGAAAAGAACAGAAATGCAGTCTACCAGACCCCAAGATCTATTTGCACCTTAAAAAACCCCAACCCAGTATCACATTGTTAGGTTGACTATCAAGTCACTCCAACCTTTTATTTAAAAGGGAAGAAGAAAGTTGGTTATTGTCATGTCAAAGTATCGTTAATGACTTGTTTCTGTTAGCATTCTAGTCTGAGGTAAAAAATTGTTCATAAATTTAGCAGCCTTAAAAAAAAAATCCATGCTTACATAGATGTGTGGCACGATTCTCAAGCAATTTTTAATGCCTGTCAAACTCATTAACAAAGAAAATTAATTGTAGGTCATTGTCTACCACCTTTTTTATATTCATGGGACTTGACATGGAAGATTTATTTTACATAATGGTAAGTTCTAAACCAAAGTATTTCAGTGATTAAACATCAATGGCTAGAAAAGCATGACACACATCTGTTGTGCAGACACAAAAAACTCTTAAAGAATTCCTTGATGAGGAAAGAGAGGAAGTAAAGAGGGAATGACAGAGGAAGACCGAGAGCTGAGATTTCATTGCTAGCTAACAAGTTACCTTTACGTAGAGTGGGAGTTCTTTCACTAGATGACGGAGCAAAAACTACAGAAGTGTCTGTCTCAGACTTCTTGCTATAATCCACTTTTACTATGACATCCTTGGTACACGGAGACTTTTCTTGGGATGACAGTAACTCTTCTTTAAGAAAGTAAAGGAACATATTATGAACAACTTAATTGTCCCAAATGGCATCAAGAGAGGTATGTAACTCTACTGGTATGGTTCGCAGTTGGTTAAATCTACTGCAACGGTTACGCTATGGCAAGGAGAGGAGAAAAAAAATGAAAGCAGGAAACAATAACCAAAAAATCTTATATGAAATGCTACAGAATACAGAGAGGCTCCTCCTCCCAGCAGAGCTGTAATTTCTTGCTACTTCCTTCCCAGATTTTGGGTGTTGATTGCAGTACCGTGGGCTAAACATAAATAATACTGCGGAAGTACAACCAGGAGGGACAAGAATTGGTGAAGCATTTTCCATTTCTACTCTAACACGCCTTAGGTAAGTCCCAGACCAAGCACATCTTACAGCCTAGTTATTTCTCCCAGGTTTGTCTTCAGTGGAACTACCTGGTAGCTGTCAGAATTAAAGCAAACTCACAACGCCCAGTGGATACTAAGACTTTTCTGACGTGCTGGCGTTTTATTTCCCAGCGTTCTCAGCAGTGCTGTTTTCACACTGCAGATTCACTCCTTGCCACTTCTGATACTACTCTGCCCTCCTGCACACAGCGCCAGGCTCTCTGTCTCTCTCCAAATCCTAACGCATCTGTATGTTTCCAGCGAAGGAACAACTCTCCCCACTCTCAAGAGGATTTTCAGTCACTTATTTTCATTTAACATTTTCAGAAAGCAGTATTAAAAGGCAATCAGAACAGTGATTCACCAGATGAAACAAAATAAATCTTACCTTGGCCCTGAAGGTGAGAAATGTCCAGGCCTTCCTTTAGGCGGATGACTACTACACCATACTGAACATCAAAGGCATCACTGAGCAGAAGGAACAAAAATAAAATATTTTACAACTTTTTCTTTCCCAGAGCACCAACTTTACATACCCTCTTTGAGGAGATTCCACTGATTAAACACTGTCATCTAAAAGCCCAAATCGTAAGTCTGAATTACAATTTCAGGTTCAATTCCAAACTGCAGTGAACTGAACACCATATCCTGAAAAGCAACACACACAAAGGGTATCTATTCCCTCTCCTCCCTCCTGCCCCATGCAAACAGAGAGCAAATACAAGCAACATGAACAGGTCAGTCAAGTTCTGTACAGATAACAAGAAGATATACTGAGAAATCTAGATTTTCATATCTCCCATCAATAAAGGGATTTATTTTGAGTAGACTGCCTTCATCTGAGAACCAAAATTTCTTACAACTTTCCAAAACATTTGGGTATTAAAAAAAGAAGTTGTAATTTAGAATCAAAACAGCAGTAAGTTAGCTAGAATGTGCCTATTCTCATTATATCTGATGGTGAAGAAACTCACTCCTTTAAAAAAATAAATAAAGAAAACATCACTATTGTAGAAACGAGCAAAAAACCTGAATAAATGGCTGAACAAAAGTGGAGTAAAATGAAGGACAGCACCCTACCCCCAATACATGACAGATAAAAATGAACTTAACCCTAGTGTACAGTTTGCATTAGCTATTAATCAGCCCTTTAAATATAAATACTTCATTAAAAGCAATCATAAATCAGAGATCTCCCTTCCATGTCATTTCCACAGACAGAAATTTCGCAAGACTTCACTGATTAAATACTTCTCTTTAGAAGCAGTAAGACTTGATTAGAAGTATTCAAAGCAGCAATGTATTCAAATGCAAGAAAAATTGACACTGATTTATGAAGAAAGTGGTTTTGTCCATTAGTGAAGATTTTTAATTCATAAAAAATGTAATGTTAAATCTGTACAGATTAGATGTGTTTCTATTGCGTGCTTCAGAAACTTTCAGTCTTCCAGAAATATGCGTGACTTACAGTTATTACCTCTGGAGGTTTTTCTTTTGGGATGTGGAGAACCACATGACTTGTTGGGCTTGACAGATTTTCCAGCACAAGCCGTTCCAAAATAAAATTGGGAAAAAACAGAAAAACCAAGAACAACCAATGTGTTTCCATATTTTTCACTGCATTTGGTGCTCCTGCTTTTCTTTTAAGGAACTTTGAGAGTGAGTGGGTGTGATTCTTTTTCCTTTTCCAATCTCTTATCTGTAGTCCCCTGTCTCCTATTTCTTTAAAATTTAGAGTAAATGAAAAGTGTAAAGCACAAACTAAGTGGGTTAAAGTTATTTAAGGAAATAAGGAAAACAAAATGCCCCCTGTATAAATCCAAGTTTTCTTAAGTGTTTGTAGCACAAACTATTCTACTACATTTTTCAGCCAGAACTGGTCTGCCTTTCAGTAGTGTAAAATTACACTGAGATTTCCTTTCCCTCTCCTTTCTGACTACTATATTACAAGATACGGGGCACTGACACACAAGGTAGGTAAAATATTTCTTCTATGAGAGTAAGGTTTAGTGAAGATAGAAATTCAGATGAGAATTGATTCGTTCTCTACTGCTCTTATTCTGTACAGAAGTAGTGTGCAAAAAAATCCTGCTTTCAAAAAATCTCAGTCTACCTGAAAGAGACTTCACACAACAAAGATCTCCTTTTGACATGTTACCAAATATACTGAACTGCAACATAAAAGCTGCACCTCCACATTTTCTACTTACTGGAATAAATTGATATAGGTTTCAACATCTCTCATGTCACCTTGTCTCCAGTTTTTCTTAAATCCAACAACAAGAGTATTAGGTCTCATCCTACCCAGGCCAGCAGCCTAAGAAGACCAAAAAATATTTTTTTAAAAACCATGTTATCAAAACAATCAAAAAATCTATTTTCTTAAGCAGAAAATAAAGTATTTTTCAGAGTTTTAAGATAACTTTGCAAAATGAAAATATTTCCAAGTATAAAAATACTTCCAATTTTAACATTCATCTTCACCACTTACATAAAAAAAGCCACATAAATTAACAAGTATACCTGCATTAAGTACTGCCCTCCATCCCTCAAGTCCTCTGCCTGCACTGGTGCATAGAAAGCCTTCATCTTGTTTTTAATTAGCCATCGCTGATATTTAGCCAAATCAGTTGACAGTTCCTTCATAGCTTGCCTCCGAGGACCCTTTCAAAGTAAGGAAACAAAAAGAGGAGCAGGTACAAGAACACAAGAATTATGAGCGTGAGCAGTAATAAACTCTTCCCCCCCCTCCCCACCCCCACCCTTTTTTTATTTATTTTACTGCTAGAATCCAATTCAAACTCGAAGAACCTCAAAACATGCATCCACACTACCAAAAAAAACCACAAACCAACAAAATACCAGGCATTATCAACAGCAAAGCATGGACCAGATTCTCCTATTTAGGAAGAGAGTTGCTTAAACATTAACAATCTTGCTCCTACAGCACAGAACCCACTTCCCCAGCAGGTGGCACAAGCTCGTCCTTCAAAACCTAATGTACTTTTAAAAGGAAGGGGGTTTGTAATGAAACAGATACTGGGTGATTATATACTAGGCTTTATGGGAACATTGTTTCAAGATGTACAAGTGTGGCTCTGTGTTTACGTAATCCTAATCTAAAAGCCTTTGTCACAGCAGTGTCACTTCTGCAGTTTTATGCTGCAAAGTCATCTCCTCTTTAAATGCTTTATTTTTATTACTTCCACCAGGAGGAATTATTGTGTTCCTCCTACAAATCAAAATGCAGAATGACAAGGTATAGTCAAGGACACAGTAGCACTGCTTTTGCAAAAGGACACAGAGTCTGGCCAAATGGTCAGAGTTGGTGAAGACTAAAGTAGTGTCATTATTCTCAAAAAACAATTTTAAATAGTGCTAGGATACGCTCTCAGAAAATCTCTAATCAGAATTGCTTTCCTACAAGGATAACACTATATTATTCATTTCAGTACAGCCCTACTTTTGAAAGACTGTAATTCCATCTGTGATATCTTATCCTTCTAGTGCTACTCAGTTTCTGTCCTCTGTATTTACTGAAATTTTAAGGTTATATGGGAATTAAAAGAATTAAAGATTCTGAAGACAAGACTGGCCTTGAAGGCAAAACTCCTTTAAAAAAAGCTATGTTCTGTGGATCCCCTTAACTTGATTTACTCTTCTCTGTTCATTAGAGCAGAAGCAAATTACATTTACTAAGTGTGGTAAACTTAAACATATTTAAGAGTAATCAATCTTATACTTGGTAATTGGTCTTAGTGAAATGACAGAAAATATTTGGCTTAAAACAGGAAGCTAAACTACACAAGCTCAATACACTACGACGTATTTACCAGCGTATCAGAGATTAACAGCCTTGCTGTAACTAACTGAAGTCTTGGTACAGATGACAGTATGACAGTCACCTTATATTACAGTCAAAAAAACTCAGGACAAGTGTGATTTTTGAAGAACAGTGCTGAATAGCCCTCACACACATCATATCCCCCCAAAATAGGGTAAGTTTGTAAAACTAGCAAAGGCTGGGCAGAAAGGAAAAACCTGTTCACATTAGTGTTTCACCTGCTGATGAAATCAATCTGATAACTGAAGGAGTAAAAAACTATTCGAAAGTTTAGTCAATAGTTAAAAATTCTCTTGAACTGATCCTGAACTTACTTCTCGACACCAAGAGGAAATCTAGCTGTATGCATCCTTACGATCAGCTCCTCTGTCCAGATCACAAGAGACTGAATAACACCAGGACAGAAGCTGACCCAGGCTGTAATCCAATGTCCACTTTGCTCCTACAAAGCCTCCTCAGCATTTCAATATCAAATAATCAAAAGTGCTAATTTTGTAAAGTTTCCCCTGTAGCATACCTAGCTGGAACAACGATGTCCATATACGAGTGGATCCTATCAGTAAATCTCTCTTTTTACACTTCTCAATATCTAATAATGCTTTCATTTAAAACAGGAACAACAACAAAAAAAAAAGGCAACCCAAACAAACAAGAACAACCACCAAAAAGCAAATACGTTAAAAAACCCCAAACAAACACACACACACCAAAAACCAAGGTAACTTTAAAATAAAGATAGAGTACACTTACCATATGTACATGGCCACAAATCATCAAGCCCACATTCTTGGTGAAAGCATGGACAAGGTGAAGCAAAGCTGGACGTGCATTTGGAGGACCTGTCATAATTAAGCACTGAGGCCTTGAGAACAGATGAGAAGGGGAAAAAAAAAAAAGGTTAGAATTAATTTCATCTGGAGCTCCAGGGTTTCTTATTAACAGAAAAGTTTCTTGCAAATACTGGCAACAAGAACATAATTGTCACAAGAGAGGTAGCACTAACCTCATCTACTTTTAGGCAGCTATGTTAAATTAAGTTGTGAAGAAACTGATCTTTACTGTCAGCAAACCTATGACTGATTTGTTCCAAACTTTTGTTCTTTGTTTCAAATATGAAATTTACACATTTAAAAAGATCAGAAACAGATTTTAGACAAGAGAGGGTCAGAGGGGTGAAATTCTTCACCCATTGCTAAATTGCATCCCTTTACATTTCCTAGTTTAAATTTTTATGTGCCCACTAGAAAAACTGGAATCATATGCTTTTGTTAAAATTACTATCACTCAGAAGGTAGAGACTAACAATTGCAAGGAAGTTATTCTAGGCAACTTTCTTATCAACTTTAAAAAATGAAGTATCAGGAAATATTTTTTCATATCACAACCATCACCTAAAGTCACCAGTCTCAGTATCTATAGCAGTTCCAGTTCATTTTCTGTATTAGAATAACAGAGCAGAATCATATACTCACTTAGGTAGGAGAAGACCTTCAAGATCATTGACTCCAACCATTAATCTAACATGAGCAAGCCCACCATTACACCACGTTCCTAACCTCCACATCTACCATCTTTTAAATACTTTCAGGGGTGGTGACTCAACCACTTCCCTGGGCAGCTTGTCCCAGGGCTTGACAACACTTTCGGTGAAGAAATTTTTCCTAATATTGAGTCTAAACCTCCCCTGGTACAACTTGAGTCCATTTCCTCTTGTCCTGTCACTTACTTGGGAGAAGAGACTGACCCTCATCTCCCTATCTCCTCCTCTCAGGCAGTTGTAGAGAGCAATACTAAGGTCTCCCCTCAGCCTCCTTTTCTCCAGGCTAAACAATCCCAGCTCCCTCGGCCGCTCCCTCCTAAGACTTGTGCTCTAGACCTTTGAAGATGCTCTAGTAGCTCAGTGTCTTTCTTGTAGTGAGGGGCCCAAAGCTGGACACAGTACTCAAAGTGAGGCCTCACCAGTGCCAAGTACAGGGGCATGATCACTTCTCTAGTCCTGCTGGCCACCCTATTTCTGATACAAGCCAGGATGCTATTACCCTTCTTGGCCACGAGGGCACACTGCCAGCTTGCATTCAGACCAACACTCAGAAGTCCTTTTCAACCCTTCCCCAAGCCTGTAGTGCTGCACGGGGTTGTGATTCAGGTGCAGGACTAGCGCATGGCCTTTTTGAACCCCATCGATCCATCCTGTCCATAACCCTCTGTAGAGTCTTCCTACCCTCAAAAAGATCAACACTCCTGCCCAACTTGGTGTCATCTGCAAACTTATTATTATAAATAAATATTGAATTGTTCTTGTTTAGAGTTTATCTGCAGACCTCAAAATGTTTTTTTTTTTTTGCTGTAGTAGCAGGCCAAAAATAGTTCTCCTAAAGCCGCTGTGCTAAAAACTGGCTTACATTAAGATCTTTATCTCCTCTGGATAATAAAGTCTAAAACTCAGAAAGCTACACACTAGCTTCACAAATCAAGGAGCTGAAGTACTTCCAATGCAATCCTAAAAAGATACTGATTAGCAAAGCATTCCTTTACTGTATCAGCACAAGTAGGAAGTTACACTTGGCAAGAACCTTGTTACAAAGCTTGTTTCTACACCAAAGTTTGCAAACCCAAACCTTCACAGCAGACAGCAGTGAGGTTGCCTCATTTATCAAGGCCAGCCTTTAGGTTTGCATTATGGAAAGTCTGAAACTTGCTGCTCTTGATACCTAAGCAACAAACAAGTTTCTGAACATAGTCTTTTCCTGATAACGATGCAGCTTGATCTAATAGGTAATACAATGTTTAAAATCCCTGATGTATTTACAATGTCCCATTAGGACTTCAGAAAGAAGAGCTGTTTACTTGACATTAAACTTCAAGTTTTGTGATTTATAACTATGAACAGCCAAGTCTTTTCCATTTGGAATTGGAATGCCCATTATTACTCATACTAATAAATTTGTAATTTAGTTTTACTGTAATATTCTTTCAGGTTGTGCTGGTACCTGTCATGATCAGTTGACGCATCTAATTTCAACTGTCTGTATGTATGCAACATAAATGTTCTAAGTACCTATCCTGTACTTCCAGAAAATGCTGTCACTTCCAAAAGAGGCCAGGAGTCAGAATTAAGAGTATTTTCCCAAGTGACAGGTAACACCATAGCTTGTTTACTTGAAAAAAGGCAGCATGCAAGAGGTAACTGCTCTGTTTAAAAAGACACGGCTCAACAGAACCTCCGTCCTTGGAAATACCCAAAACTTGACTGCACACAGTAATGAGCAATTTAATGTAACATCAACGTTGGATCTAACTTTGCAGCCAGATCTACAATGAGTCAGTTAAGCTAGGGACTGGACAAGACCACGTGATAAAGTCACATCCAATCTATGATTCTGTTTAGTTGGAGGAATTAGTTTAACTCAGTATTTTTTGTTAAAAGTTTTTGAGTTACAATAGGTTATTCCAGAAAAGTGATGTAAATACCATAGGGTGGAAAACTGCCTCCTTGCGCAGGATCTTCTAGGGTTGCCATAATGGCAGACAACAAATCAAACAACTGCTCTTTGGTTTTGTGAAAAACACTTGTGTAGCCTGTCTGCCAGTACTGAAGTGCAATGAGCAAATATGTGTAACGTGAAATAGCTGGAGTTGAGGACAATATCCACAGCACACGCATCTTCGGGATTTTAAGTTGGATCAATTTTATCTCAAGCACGGTCACTGAATGCTCATTAGCAGTTTGGAGCACATCTTCCAACGCAGTTTCATCTAAGAGGACTGCAGTTCACAGTTCATGGTGCAAACCATGAGGCATCAAAAAATAAGCAGGCATCATCCATAGACTTACTTCTAAAATGTGCTTTTCATCAGAAATAAAATGCTACTGTAAATATGTCCAACGGGGTGAAATTCAAAGTGGTTACAACCCACAAGAGATGAACAGGCTTAAAAGGAAACCATGATAGCAAACATCATGACAGTACCCTACTAAATATATAGAAGGAACTGTCTTTGATAGTAAACGTTACCTAAAGTTTTTCACGTGATCCTCCACTCCCGAGAGCCGAATAGAATGCTGAAGCGCATTCAGGTAAGTCAGAGCTTGTGTCGAGGATCCCCAGTTCACATCTGTTGGAAGATTTGAAGTTCCAGTATTTTATTTAAAGCTGTTCATTGTAAAACTACATTATCACAAAATTAATGTGGAATAGTAACCAAAACCACAGAAGCTTTAAGCTGCATCTTGGGACATTCTACACTATACTAGTCAACAAAACCTCCTGCTAAATAGACAACTCCATTTAATGATAAGATTGATGCAGAACTTTCAGCAAACAAGTTAGTGTTTCAGATTTTACAGTTACATGAAGGAAGAATTGAGATTATTTTTCCCCAACATTTCAAAAATTGTGACAACTTCGGAGCCAAAAAAGTAACTATTCAGGAAAAAATGCTGTGCATATTTATTTTATATAACAGCAAAGGAAAAAGTAACCTCATAACACTGCCTAGACAAAGTAAAATACTTTCAGTGAAGAACTGCTAGATTAAGTAGTTTCACATCCTTGTAAAAGTAATAATCCAGAAGGAAGGAAAATTCCCATTATCCTCTCTATTTGATAGCTACAACGAATTTATCATCCAACTAGTTCATAATATTCATGGCCCAGGACGTAAGGTTTTTCTCTGTTTTCAACTTCAGGAACACGTTTTGGTTCAGTTCTGTTCTATCTTGCACTTAGGATCATACAATACTCTTAGAAGAGGGAAGAAAGTATATAAACTGTTGTTCATAACTATAGGAATGGCTTACTGAAAAAACAACTATCACTGATACCCCTTTTCAATTTGAAAATATAAGGGAGCATCCTCTTTCACTTCCTATCAAAACATAACATGCTTTCCTAGTGCTTTTATTGCTTTAACCCAAACTCTTTCCATATGCACCTTTTCCTCCAATTTTAATTCAAATGTTTAAGTATGGGAATGCATGTTGTTAATTTGAGGGGAGGGGTAACAACAGCAGCGATTATAAAGCCATAATTACATTTCATTACAACTAAAATGCTTGAAACAGTTGGCCAAACAGAAATAAGGTATCTTCCCCCCCACCCCATCAAAGATCATTTTTTCTTCCCTTCTTCTACCTCCCTCTTTCTGCCCACCAGAACCAAAAGCCCCAGTACATACCTGGCTTCTTGTAGGTGACATAAATGTAGAGTCCAAGGACTATGACATATGTTAAAAGTGCTGCCCACCAATTAATGACAAACATCAGAATGCAGCACAGAATAGCTCCAATAAGAGAAATCCACATATTGTAGTATTTGAATGCAGGGCGCCAACCTAGTCAAAATATAATTGAGAGAAAAAAAGTGTGTGTGTGTGAACTAACTAATCACCACTCCAAGAGAAAGCAGGTGCCTCTGTTCCTTCTCTAGTGTTCTGCATCACATTTTCATGTGAATGTGACAGTTTCACTAATGTACAAAAGAACGACTTTAGCACATTTACGCTTTCAATTTTCCAACACTTTTCAAATAAATTTGCATTTTTCTTACACAGATATGTAAATATTCCTAATTTTGCCCTATAAAAGCACATCTCAACAGGAAGTTTGAAGATCCTTGTGCCAGTACATCTATTGAATCAGGTTACAGGACCTTTGGCAACAGCTTGCCCGAGAATTCATTTTTGATGTCAAAGGCAGTGTAACAGCAGCAGCAGCTCATGACTTGCTGTTTCTAGTTGCCTATATTTACTATTTGGTCAGGCAGGACAGATATATCCAAAATATTCATTTCAAAATATTTCAATATCCATACTGGACTGACAGTGTTTAACATCCTTCTTTAGGATCACAGAATGGTTAGAGTTGGAAGGGACCTTAAAGATCACCCAACCCCCCCGGCCATGGGTAGGTACACCTCCTACTAGATCAGGTTGCTCAAAGCCCCATCCAGCCTGGCCTTGAACAATTCCAGGGATGGGGCATCCACAACTTCTCTGGGCAGCCTGTTCCAGTGTCCCACCACCCTCACAGTAAAGAATTTCCTCCTAATATCTGATCTAAAACTACCCTTTCTCAGTTTGAAACTGTTACTCCTCCATTCTATCACTACAATATCTGATAAACAGTCCCTCTCCACCCTTCCTTTAGGCCCACTCCATGTACTGGAAGGCTGCAGTAAAGTCTCCCTCAAGCTTCCTCTACTCCAGGCTGAACAACCCCACTCTCTCACCCTGTCTTCACAGGAAAGGTGCTCCAGCCCGCTGATTATCTTTCTGGCTGTCCTCTGGACATGCTCCAACAGGTCCATATCCTTCTTATGTTGGGGGCTGCAGAGCCGGACACAGTACTCCAGACAGTGTCTCACCAGAATGGAGCAGAGGAGCAGCATCATCTCCCTTGATGTATTAGCTTTCCTGATCCCTGGCTGCTTGCACAATTTCTTTGTGCTTCGCCCAGGCTACCTGTCCTTGCTTTCACCCTCTGTAGCCTTCCTTTTTGAGTTTCAGTTTCTCCAGAAGCTCCTTGTTCATCCATGCAGGCCTCCTGGCATTTTTCCCCCATCTTCCTCTTAGTTGGGAAGCATCTCTCCTGAGCTGAAGGAGGTGATCCTTAAATATTTCTTTCTTGGGCCCCTTTCCCCCCCAGGGTTTTATCCCATGGTACTCTACCAGGCAGATCCAGGAAGAGGCCAAAGTCTGCTCTCCTGAAGCCCAGGGTAATGAGCTTGCTGTGTGCTCTCATCAGTTCCCTACTGATCATGAGCTCCATCACCTTAGGGTCACTACAGCAAGTATGCCCCCCTTGAGCATAATATTCCTCACCAGCCCCTCTTTGTTGGGGAGAACAAGATTCAGCATAGTACCTATCCTCATTGGCCCTTTTATCACTTGGAGATGGAATTTATCATCAATTCATTCCAGAAACCTCCTGGATTACTTATGCCCTGCTCTGTTGTCCCTCCAACGGGCACAAGGGTGGCTGAGGTACGCCATGAGGACTAGGGCTTGTGAACATGAGGCTGCTCCTATCTGTCTACAGAGGGCCTCATCTGCTCAGTCCTGGTCAGGTGGTCTGTAGCAGACCCCTACTATAATATCATCTCTCCCTAGCCTGACCCTTAAGTTCTTGGTTGGGTCCTCATCCACTCAGAGGCAGAGCTCCATGCACTCCAGCTTTTCATTGATGGAGGGCAACACTCCCTCCTTGTCTCCCCTACCTGTCCTTCTTGAAGAGTCTGTACCCCTCCAGTCCAACACTCCAGTCATAGAAGCCAACCCACCACATCTGTGATGCCAGTTAAGATCAGAGCCCTGCAGGCATATGCACATCTCTAACTTCTCGTTTTTTCCCCATGCTACATGCATTGGAATAGAGACATTTAAGTTGGATGCCCGATGAAGCTGACTTACTGAAGTGGTTAGTATTCTTTTCTGTTGCACTCCAGGTGCTCTCTTGCTGACCTCTGACCCTTCTTCAGGCTCTAGGCATTTATTATTGGTACAGGCCTCATACTGTTAGGAGTGGGATGGATTGAGGTTCCCCTCCCCTGGCAACTCTAGGTTGTCACAAGTTTATCTTAAATCAGTTAAATACACACACACACACACATCCTAACACACCCAAGATTAAACAGTGTATTAGACATAGAACTGTAGGGTAAATCATCACGCACATGCTCTGGCATGATAATGATGTCTACCAGTTCAGCTACTTAAGAAGCTGTTAAGACCATTATTTCAGTACAAATGCATGGAGAACCATGTATGATCTACATCTGTTTTGCAGGTACTGGGTTTTGGCTAATTCCTATAATCTAACTAGCCTCCCACACCAAAGGCTATAAAAACATGGCAATGTCACCTGAAATTCCAGTTTCTCCTGGACTGAAAGGAAACACATATTAACAGAGAAATCCAAAGACAGCAAATGGGTGATTTCTTGATCATCAGACAGTGATTTAGCAAGAAAAGTCACTTCAAGAGCCACTGAATAAACACTGAATTATCTTGTGTTCCATGACAAAACTAATAGCTCCCAAGTTCTACTTGACCACTCAGTCCTGAAAATTTCAGAAGACCCAAGCACACACCATATCACACTCGTAATTCAGATGCACCATGATGGTCAGATATTTAGTAACTACATTAAACACTGATTTATATTAATTCTTTTTAAATTGTATTTATGCATAAAGAAATTGCAGCTAAACTCTCACGCCCAAGATGTAGTTCCTACCTGGAGATTTTGCAAGAGAAGCATGGAATACAGAGAAGTTAATCAAGGCATACGAGGCCAAGAAGAAGTTAGAAATAATTGGAGCAATGATGTTCAGTTCAGCTGTAAAATCAAAAACAGAGAAGACTGTTATGAAAGATACCACCCACAGCTTTGTAAATACCAAATAAAAAATGTATGCTACAAACCTCATTTTCTGATATACTCTGAGAAAAAGCAGTTTGTCCATTCTGTTCAACAGATAAAGCTATTATCTTAGCGGTCTTTTATTTACTATGCTGTCTTAAAGAGTCAGGAAGTGTAACTTTCAGTTTTAAAAACAGAAACCCTTTTTTCCACACTACCAAGTGTTCCAGGACTGCCACTTTTGAAGCACTACATAAATTTTCTCAGTGAATTATTTTGAGAAAGTCTTTCTCACCACGGCTGGATCAAACACCAGTGCACCAATACCCTAGGTTCAGAAGAATGTCAGGAACAGTAGACAGAGCATTACTATACCTGCCATATGTATAGCTTGGTTCTCAAACAACTAACAACAAGGCACTATTAAGTTTAAGAGGCAATCAGCTATGGTGAATGACTATAACAGACAAAGTTAATGTGAGCAATATGACAAACTTGTTCATCCACCTACATTTAAAACGAAGAGTTGCATTAATAGTACTAGTATAGTCCATTACTACAGACCAATACCAGCACAAGAGTGATGAGTATACCCTCTACTGAAAATGCTGAAGAACCTTTCCTTGAGGCAGCATGGTAGAACACATTTACTGTGTACTCTTCATCACCAAAAAAAAGTGATCAAAATGCAGGTTGCTCCATGTTAGTCTGTAAGTTTCAACTTGCAACCAAGCTTCCACTCAGCATGCTGCAGCAGGAACATCATGGATTTACCTGTGCCTTAAGCAGACTTGAGGGGGAACATGAAAAGGCAAACTGGGAAAAGAAGTTTAAAAGGTACAGGTACAGGACCCATGAAGAGACAGAGCACAATTAGTTTGCCATCTATATAGAACGTGTGTAATTCTACCTAGGCTACCTTTAGGACCAGCAGCATCAGCACTCATCTCTACTCTTTGTAACTTAACAGAAAAAACACACTTTAAAAAGTAAAAAATTGTTCATGCAAGCTTGCCATTCCCTAGAGTTGTTTGTAATTATTAAAAATCTGAATTAAACTTTTATATTTACAAGATATAAAATCTTTCTACCTCAAGTAAAAGATGCATTTTTATTGATTGATATTATTTAACCTGCAGCTATTAAGAAAAGCATAGTATTGATGCTGTTCGATTCAAATTTATTGCAGTTCTAGATGGAGTAGAAGATAGGAGAAAAGTAAACCTCCAAACAAACAAATTTAAAATTCTGGCTTAGAAGTAAGGTGTGCATTAGACCTCTAGGTCATCAAGTTATGACATGAATAGAATGCACCTTAAAGGACAAAAGGATATTGAGATTTATTATATTTTCAAACTAACCAATTAGTATGAATCCAAGGGCAATTAAGAATGTCAGGAGATATCCTCTCAGTGGTTCATTGTTCTTCCCGTAACCTTTAGCAAACATCTGAAATGCAGGATAAATGTTGTCCTTGCACAAAGCCTAAGAAAAAAACAAAATTCAAGAGTCAGCATATATTCTTACCAATCCTTACAATTGCTGTATTCCACTGGATATTATCTTCCTGAAAGAACGTGGTTTAAAGCTACCATGTACTAACTCTATTCTCAGTATCTTTGAATCTTGACATTTTGCATTTCCAATATTCTGTCCTTCGGTAATTTCTATCTGTAAGAACAAGCTTTGCTCTTCTGTAAGTAATTGAGTATTTTACTTTACTGGTGTCTTACAATCACTCTCTTTAGAGACAATGTTTCCTCAAAAAGTGGAAAGTCTGCCCAATGTATACAACAGTTCTCTGCATCAATATTTGTGTTTCTATTCTGCAACAAAACCCCTTTTGTGTTTGACTCCATAATGAACTTTTGGAAAAGAATGTCATTAGAGGACACTGAAGCTATACCCGATTACAGAGAACTTGTAAAACAAAGAATGAGATTAAATAGTTAAAAAAGAAGGTAAAATGCATCCAGGAATACAAAACAAAACAACCAACCAACCACCAACAACAACAAAAATCAATGTAAATGATTCATGCGAGAACTGGTAGACAATTATTTTGATAGGGTATTCTCTGAGTATCAAGATTTCACAGCTACAGGTTCTACTTCATGCTGTCTCCTTCTATGATCACTTTGAGAAGTGAACTGATCTGTTATCTTTTTATGTACTCCACTGTTACCTACAACAAAAGCAATCTAAAGGAGCTTGTAGATTCCTGTAATGTTAGCTATACCATAACTCATCTCTAGACTAAACACATACATGAGCTCTGGAACAAATTACAGTCTAGCTACATTCAGCAATGGTAACAGAGTGTTTTCCCATTTTAAGCAACAGGCAAATACTAGATCAATCTACTGATGTCAAGTAGTATGAATCGTAATGGCAGCATGTCAGAGTTCCCTTCTAAAACAAAGTTAACTGAAATTATTCCTTAAAAGATTAGGGTTTGCTTCCATACTAACCTGGAAGATTTTAGGTGCACTCACAAGAGATGCTAATGCAGAAGAGAGGGTGGCTGAAAAAATACCTGCAGAAATCAGTGGTGCAAATCCTGATACCATGCTCATTACCTGAAAGAAAAATTACAATTTCTTAAAAAGAATATGAAAAAGTTTTCTATACAAATGGATGACAATATTAACTACACAAACAGAGAAATAAAACATTATGCAGTGTCCACTCTACAGCTGTTTGAATACCATGCATTTATACCAATGAATCAACTAGGGACAACAGGGAATGTAAAAGGATCCTAACTTCAGCATATCATATATGTGCATTTTCACACCATATATATTGCAACGATATAGCTCTCAGGTCATAAATTCCTAGAATCATTTTGGCCAGAAGGGACCTTTAAAATCATGAAGTCCAACTGTTAACCTAGCTGTAAACCAAGGCAAAGTTCTCGGTTTAGCCAAGCCAGTTAACCTAGCACTGCCAAGTTACCACTAAACCACATCCCTCAGCACTACATCTACATACCTTCAGCGGTGGTGATTCAACCACTACCCTGGGCAGGTTGCTCCCAGGCTTAACAGCCTTTTTGGTGAAGAATGTTTTTTCCTAATATTCAATCTAAACCTGCCCTGGTGCAACTTGAGGCAATTTCCTCTTGTCCTATCACTTGTAACCTGGGACCCAGCACTTGGCCTTGCTGAACCTCATCCCGTTGGCCTCAGCCCATCGATCCAGCCTCTGTCCAGATCCCTCTGTCAAGTCTTTCTACCCTCAAGCAGATCAACACTCCCACCCAACTTACTGTCATCTGCAAACTTACTGAGGGTGCACTCGATTCCTTTGTCCAGATAACTGATAAAGATGTTAGAGAACCACTCCCAATATCAAGCCCTGGGAAACACCACTCATGACTGGCCACCAAATAGGTTTAGCTCCATTCACTGCCACTCTGAGCCCAGCCACGCAGCCAGCTTTACACCCAGCTAAGCAGCACACACATCCTAGTCATGAGCAGCCAGTTTCTCCAGGAGAATACTGGAGGGGACAGTGTCAAAAGCTTTACTAGAGTCAAGGCAGACAACACCCACAGCCTTTCCCTCATCCACTAAGCAGGCCACCTTACCATAGAAGGAGATGAGGTTAGTCAAACAGGACCTGCCTTTCATCAACCCATGATGACTGCATCTGAGCAACTGCTTGTCCTGTATGTGCCACATAATAGCACGCAAGATGATCTGTTCCATGACCTTCCCCAGAACGAAGGTCAGATTGACCAGTGTGAAGTTCCCCAGATCCTCTTCCAGCCCTTCTTGTGGATGGATGTCACAGTTGCTAGCCTCCAGTCTACTGGGACCTCCCTGGTTTGCCACGACTGCTGATAAATGATGGAAAGTGGCTGTGAGAACTTCCACCACCTCCCTCGGGTGGATCCCATGCAGCCCATAGACTTGTGTGTGTCTAACTGGTGCACGTAGCTAACTATTTCACCTTGAATTATGGGGACTGTGTTTTGCTCCCTGTCCCTGCCCTCTCGTTTAGGAGCCTGGGTAATCACAGAGAAACTGGTCCTGCTACTAAAGACTGAGGCAAAGCAAGCCTGAATTACCTCAGCCTTTTCTTCATTCTTGGTCATTATGCTTCCCCTTGCACTCAATAAAGGACAGAGATTCTCCATAATCCTCCTTTTGCTGCTAATGTATTTATAGAAAAAAAAAAAATGTTGTTGTCTTTAACAGCTGTAGCCAGATTAAGGTCTAGTTGGACTCTGGCCCTTCCGATTTTCGCCCTGCACAGCCTCACAAAATCTTCATAGTCTACCTCACCCCCTTCCTGGAAGAAGGCCTGCTCCTTCTTCCATATGCCATAAACTTTCCTTTTCTTCCTGAGTNCAACCCATGATGACTGCATCTGAGCAACTGCTTGTCCTGTATGTGCCACATAATAGCACGCAAGATGATCTGTTCCATGACCTTCCCCAGAACGAAGGTCAGATTGACCAGTGTGAAGTTCCCCAGATCCTCTTCCAGCCCTTCTTGTGGATGGATGTCACAGTTGCTAGCCTCCAGTCTACTGGGACCTCCCTGGTTTGCCACGACTGCTGATAAATGATGGAAAGTGGCTGAGAGAACTTCCACCACCTCCCTCGGGTGGATCCCATGCAGCCCATAGACTTGTGTGTGTCTAACTGGTGCACGTAGCTAACTATTTCACCTTGAATTATGGGGACTGTGTTTTGCTCCCTGTCCCTGCCCTCTCGTTTAGGAGCCTGGGTAATCACAGAGAAACTGGTCCTGCTACTAAAGACTGAGGCAAAGCAAGCCTGAATTACCTCAGCCTTTTCTTCATTCTTGGTCATTATGCTTCCCCTTGCACTCAATAAAGGACAGAGATTCTCCATAATCCTCCTTTTGCTGCTAATGTATTTATAGAAAAAAAAAAAATGTTGTTGTCTTTAACAGCTGTAGCCAGATTAAGGTCTAGTTGGACTCTGGCCCTTCCGATTTTCGCCCTGCACAGCCTCACAAAATCTTCATAGTCTACCTCACCCCCTTCCTGGAAGAAGGCCTGCTCCTTCTTCCATATGCCATAAACTTTCCTTTTCTTCCTGAGTTCCAGACAAAGCTTGGAACTTTTCGCCAAGCCAGTGTTCTTCCCTGCCAGCTTGTCTTACAGCACAAGGGGACAGCCAGCTCTTTTGCCTTAAAGATTTCCTTCTTGAAGAATGTCCAGCTTTCTTGGACTCCTGGAATCCCTGGATTGTCAAAACAATCCATGTGAAAATCTCCAGGAGCTCATAAGAGGGTTAAAAATAAGTCATGGAAGAAAATTGCATTGGAATTTGTTACATATTTTGACTAGTCTACCACTATATAACAGTCTCAGCCAAGTGACAAAACAACTGAAATTGGGAAGCATTTCAGGAAAGGTGATTGTCTTTTTCAGCACCTCCATCACTCCAATTTAGGCTTGCTTCTCAAAGCCAAAGGACAGAACGAAGTTGATTACTCTCTCCCCAAGATCACACCCTAGGACATCTTTGTAACCTCAGTGAAATACAATAAGCAAGTCTCGGTAGATTGGATGACTGACAAAATGATAAATGCTTAATAAGCTAAGTGTAAAAGAATAATGTTGTTAAGACATTAAAAAAAAATCCTACATTAGAACCAAAACAGTTTCTAACTGCAGTATAGCCTATCCACCCTCTCCTACCATTCTGCTTATTACTTCTGTACCATAGCAGCATCCAGCTTTGCATGTGTCGAGTGAATGAAGATACAGAACTATATATTCAAAAAACTATCCTAGTTTAAGAGTACTTTATGAACAAAAGCCTAAGATGACTGAAGACTGCTAGTGTTTAGAAATTTGATACTATCTTGAAAAAAATTTATGCTTGATCAATGGACTAAATCCAGTGTAGTGTCTTCTAAACACAATGTGTCAGAATGAGGTTCTGCATCATTTGCACTAAACACTTGTTTCATTCATGCTGGCAACGTCAAACAGTATCAGGAAAGAAACTGAACACAGGCAAGAAAGAATATGAGAAAGTGTCAATAATGTCACCTGAAGCTGTAAAATCTAGTTGTCTAAAACAAACTTCATAGGTAGGACATGCTCTCAGAAACAATACAGAGATGACTGATGAAGTTTTATTCATATTCCATGGGCTAAACTGATGATAAAATTTAGTGGTTTTCCCCAGATCAGACTGACAAAGACTGCTGAGTCTCTCAGTTAGTGATGTGAATCTCTATGCTACAACAGTTTTCACTGGACAGTTCAACCAGTTCACATGCACCAACTTCTTGCAATTTAGTTCTTACAACATACTCACATTTTACATTCTCTTTCTAGGTTCTGTTCACTGCCTCCATTTATTTACACTTTTTTTAATATTACATCTGTTCTATAAATCTGAGAGAATCTGAATACAATTGATGCAGATAATGTTTGCCCATTTTTGTCATCTTAGTAACCACTTAGGTTACTAACATAAGAGACATTAAGAAGCCACTTCTAAGCTAGAGGAACAGAAGGGGAAACAGTTCCACTAGAACCAGTACACCATGGTATTAAACATCACTTCCTCTTGATCCCCCAACACACGCATTACAATCCAAACCTCTTGACCACAAAATCAAGGAATTCGCATGTTCACTGACATTTTCATCCTTGAAAGAACAAAAAGAACTGGAAGGACAGATACCTAGTAAGAATTGCCCTGTTACCACTGGCGTGATGAGAGGTACATAGTGACTGATGATAAGGGACTGATTGTGTTTGCTTGGCATTTACTGTTTAGGCAGTTTGTTACATTTCAAACATTTGGTATAATGAAATATCCTATTTTGACTACAGTTTCAGTTCTTTGGTCCAGCTATTGTGGAGCTAGAAAAAAAATTCCACACAGAAACAAGCAGCAGCTTCTTTAAAGTTCAATTTTTATAATGAATACGGACAAAGCATTGTTCAACTCCTTCTTCCTTTAACTTTTTACAAATGTTTTACAGCAGCCTGCCTTTGTAGGACGAATGTTTTAGCAGAACTTTCACACTGTTTCTGGAATGGAGCTTCATGCTACTTTCTACTTTTAGCCAAAGTTTGCCAAATTCTGCATTCAAAGCTACAACTTATTATAGGGATGTTGTAGGCTGAAGCTACAGAGCCTGAAACAAGTTTCTTCCACCAGGTGACAGCCTGGGTACAGGCATGTCACTGACACTGGGCAAAGAAATGTCTGAAGCCTGCAAGGACCTGCAATTCATTTGCATTGCCTACAACAGGAACTAAAGATGGTCCCTCTATGCAAGTCTGACAGACTGTCTCATCAACCGATCATATTTTAAGTTTCTTACCACCACCTAAGCTTTCCATTGCTAAATCATACTACAAGTCAACCATTTGCTGCCCAGACACATTCAAAACCCAAGCTGCCTGAGCACTAACTTCAAAGCAATTCTTTACCAGAATAACTGAATGCAGCACAAAGTGCACCAAAGTGACAAAGTCATCGGGTTGTGCACACAAGTAAACTAGCTCTTTCAACCCTAGAACCTGCAGGCTTACAAGCTGCAAGAAAAATAAAAAAATCCTTTAGGGATTCATTTACATTTCTGAAGTATTTGTTCTCAGTTATTTAACCGACAGAAAAATGCTACTTATTCCTGTGAAAAGGATGGGAGCTACACAAGCTTAGAGCCCTCCCTCCCCTCAATATGACTTGCATAAAAAAAGCCCCTCTCCTTACAGCTACCAACCAGACCCACTAAGTCGAGGGCTGCTCAGTTAGAACATGGACAACAGTTTATCTGTAAGTAGGCAGCCTCTCATGCAACGATTTTCTTCAGACATCTTCTGAGAAGACAGAATCATTCCTCTCAGAGATGCACAGCAAAAGCTGTGGGGATGAGAGGGGAAAAACAAAAACAAAAACACCCCACACCAGCAAGGGAAGTCCAACTGGGTATTAGAAAAACAAAATTCCACAGAAAAAGGGCCTAAGCATTGCAGCAGGTTGCCCAGAGATGCTATGCAGTCTCCATGACAAAGTTTTCAAAACCTCAACAAAAAGCAGCACATAAAGGGCACTGCATTCTCTATGAAGCACCAGCCTTAAAAGTGAGTTTTTCCATTGAGAACACATTACTTTTTTCACAAAGAAAAGTGAGAATTATTCAGGAGTTAGAAGTATTCTTCAGACCAAACATTAAGAAACCAGAACGTTACTGACTAACTTATTAGAATTACAAGCAATGTTTACAGTAAGGAACCTTATCAAGGTTAGGATTTAAAGACACAGTCAGAGGAAACCAGTTCTATGCTATTTACAGTTGCGTATCTGATGATATATTGGGTCCTTTTGAGCTTAAATGAGGGAAATAATCAGATTTTGCACAAATTATTCCCACAAAAGTGATTCCGAACCGTTTCCAAATACTTTTTTTCCGGATTAGAGAAAGTATGTAACACTACACAAATATTCAAATTATTCCACTATAAAAACATATTTTTCTCTAGTAGAATGGTCTGCATTGCAACATTATTTCAGCATGCACAAAATTGGCTTTCCAGCCAGACTTGTAGGTAAAGCTGCCACCCTAACATACGAGTAGTTCATGTAGGAGTATGTATACCCCATGGACTTATGAAAACCCAAAAGTCAGCCACCTTTCCATTTACAGATTTCAGCTTAATCTCTAGCCAACTTCTTCCATGGCTATTAGAAAAATTTAGGGCAACAATGGACTACCACAAAGCAATTTGAACTCAACTGCAAATAAGTATGTTTTCCTTGTTTTCTTTCAAACCCCTACCAATAGTTCATGGAAATCCCATGTGAAGCCGAAGACTGAATTACCCCACGACTTCTAGAGGATTATTAAATACAGTAACATTACGTTTTATGAAAATTCACAACATGGTTACCATTAAAGAGGATACTGTCACAAATACGTAAAACATTCTTGGAAAGTTAGCTTATTTTCTCAGACATTTAAAAAGTTAAGGAACAAGTTTTGACAGAGGCTGCCTATGATTATTATGCATCGCTACTGAACCATGAGTACTTCTGTTCACAGCACTGAATGAGGACATTCAGTTATCTAAAGGGAGAAAGTTGCAGTCCCACCACCTAACCTAACTAGTTTACTCAGAAGAATTTATACCACCTTCATATAAACACCCAAAAGTTTCTAGCATAGTTACATTGTTCTTCTACATAATAGCTAGACTGTACCTCTGAACTATTCCAGAAAAATCTTGTATTTATGGAGACAGGTGTTTTTAGCCTATGGTTTTTCTTTCTTTCTTCAAAAAAAGAACAAAACACAAAAGCCAATACAGATTAAGGAGAAAGTTTTATACCTGGAAATTGTTCATCAACCCATAGTGACACCCTGTCTCACAGGATGAGAAATCATAGTTTAATTTGCAAGCTGCAGTAGTGCAATTTGTCAGCTCGGCGACGATGGTGTTATTAACATTTCCTGTGGCATCTCGAACAACACAAGAACCTAGAGTGGACACAATCACACACGCAAAAAAAAAAGAAAGAAAAACATTAACAGACTGAGTCAGAACCTAAATACATGTGTCAGGCTCAATTCTTTTTTCATGTAAGCGTATTCTGGAAGAGCAACATTAAAATATGGCATTTAAACTTTTAAGACATTTCAGTATTAAGCACTTTTTCACTATGAAGAACAGATACAAACAAGCAAACTAACTGCTCTCTTGCCTGAGATTATCTTCAGTATTTGAATACACTCAAGTCTAAGAAAAGGAAAGTTTTAGCACAGAGGAAAACAACGTCAATGGACTTGCAAAAAATTTAACAGCATAATTTTAGTTCAACATACTATTTCTCTGAATCCTGAGTTTCCATGTAAGTCTTTAATTGAAATTATTATTATGCATCGTTGCTTGATTCCTGGATGAACGCATTTTTGTACTGATAAATATATGTACTGTATAGATATATGCAGACAGGTGTTGCAAAACAAAGCCACACAGTCCCATTCCTACCATATTTTTTATAATTACGTTTGTCACTTGAAGTGACTTCACAGCTGAAGACACTGCTGTCTTCAGTTCACCTATCATTATTTGTAGTTTCACTGGGTCAAGAAAATGCTGAAGACACAGCATTTCAGCCCCTAAGTACTAAGAAAAACACTAAGAAAAAAAAAGTATCAAAAAGCCTGCAAGTCTTGTCCTTCAAGGTTTTTTGTCTCATAGAGGACAGAAACTAGGGTAGGCTAAGTATTACCTGACATTCTGTGGTTTACTAGCTGAGGTAGTAAAATTGTCTGGACACCAGCAAGTATTTCCAGGAACAAGAATCAAGTAAGGAATGGGACAAAGAAGAGGAAAGTCTGTGGAGCGGCAGCCAGTAGAATTCCCTTAATTTGGTCTTTCAGGAACTTGAACATCAAGGAGGTCCTGGGAACAGAACCATGTGACTACTGGGGACCTAAACTACTCACTTGCTAAATAAGTACGTATGTGCTGCAAGCTTAAGCTTCTCTAATAACAATCCCTGTTATCTACGGAATTTGTCTCTCATTGGTAAAATGAATTCCTAAATACCTATACTGTACTTAAATTGCTTCTGAGTCTTTAGAAACTGGTTATCAGTACACACTAACACCTGGTCTCAGCAGGTGGGTATTACCAATCTTTCCACTTTTCACATTTATTTTTCAGTTACTTACTCAGGCCAATTGGTTAAATTTCAGTAAGAATTTCCTATACTGACCACCTGTCTTAAGCTTCTCTTGTGGGTATGTGGAAGGGCTGATTTTGTTGTTATTCTCCTTAAAATGGGTTTAAAAGCCCTGTATGAGAAGAAGTTTCTTCTCTTCCTCTATATAGGTATTTGCTACAGCTATTCAAGCAGTATGTAATGGACACGACAATATACCTACTAGTTGAACCACTGGTAGATAACATTTTGTTGGTAATATATTGCAGTGGCAGATCCATTCATTTGAGAAAATTAAATAGCTACAGTGCACTATCACAGCCTTCTTCCTCATTTCCTTTTTCATAATTCACTGCCCACTGGCTGGCAGGTCTCTCACATGTAGATTCAAAGTATGACAGAAATGGACAATGGCACTATGAGCAAACTTAATGTGAGACTTACTATGAGAGAATGCAGAACAGAAGCCAGCTGTACAGGCTCCATTCTCAGCAGAGGATACTTAGATATAACTAAGAGTCCAGCCATTTTGTTTAATCCTCATTCAGAAAAGTTTTAATTTTTTATAAGACACTGGTAATTTTCTCTAAGAGCCTCTAGGTGGTCTTTCCTGCAAAAGCAGGATTTCACCTTTTCATAGGCATTTATATTCATGTTCCTGACAGTCAAATGAAGTTTTGCCACACTATAAGCCTGGGAAGGTTAACAGATCACATTGCACACTTCCTCCTCAAGGCTGTTACCTTTTTGAAACAGGCCGCCTAGCTCTAGCAGGAGGACTAGCAATTTTCCTCTTCTAAGTCTTCTCTACTCATTTTCTGAACTCTCCTACCTACTACCGAGCCTAGAAACACTGAGCTAAATTCAGGACATTATCTTTCCCAGACATGACTACTCAGTGACATTTACTAGCTCTAAGTTTTAATGACTTGCTTATCACTGCTCTGAAAACTAACAGTGCAAAAAGGAACAGAAGAATGTGTATTTGTCCAGTTCCTGATCCAATGTCTAAAATAAAAGATTTCAGTCATAATTTTTGACTTCTGCAAGAGCACTGACCCTTCCTAACTAGGGAGGATTTTAAGTGTAAGTTACAGGATGCAACTAAGGCAGGACATTTCTGATGCATTAAACAATTTCGTATTCAGTTGGTTTTGCCAACTGTACCTTTCACAATATGAGATTTTTCATGTTTGAAAGATGATCAGAGTATTCCATTAACAAATAAATATTAATAAGCTTTTTTTATCTCACATGTGTTCAAGTTCTAAAGTATTCAAATTTAGTAGCAGAGGTCTACGCAGTCAATCTAATTAGGAGACAAGCGTAGGTCATTATGCTGCACAAAGCACAGTCACTTCAGAGCAACTGTTTGGCAGAGCTACAGCACAGTCAGCCAACAGAGGCAAACTAGCAAGACTGGTATCTTTGGAAAGGAAGTATCATTGGTGCTAAGATTATAGTACTCTTCCAAGTAAGAATTTCACTCAAAAGGCAGGACAGCTAAGGTAAGACAAGGTCTTTCACAGTAAGAAAACTGAATACTGCTACCAGAAACTAATTTATGTGACACAAAAACATTTCCAATCATAGGCAAAAAATAGGTGAGATGTAATTACAATCTTATGTTCTTAAGGTGACTAGATGAGAATCATTTTATGGGTGGGAAAAACCTGGTTGACCACTGGTGCTCTAGAGTAAAATTGATACACAGAGCATAAAGCCCCAAGGCACCTTCTAAAGAGGATTTAAAATAATTGTGTGATGACAAAAATCAGGAAGAGAGAGGTAATACAAGACTCAGATCAGTGGACAATTGTTTCTCCTCTTTCCACATGCAGAAAATGCTTCTGAACATGACACTTCTGGAAACAGGCTGGTCAAATGAAGGTGCTCACTCTCCCCCCTCTACTGGGGAATTATTGCTTATGCATTCCCATCAAAGAGCTGTTTGATCATCCCACAGTTTGCTTCAGGGAAGTAGCTGACTACCATCACCCTCAAACCAATACAGGTGTCCGTACAGTAAAAATTTTCTGAAACCACACTGTTCTAAATCCAGGGACTATGTCACTAATAAATTACTACTCTTTTAAAGTAACTGCAACAAATGAGGAAATATCCATCTGAAGTCTTCTGTCATCTTCAGACTAAAGCAGTCACTATTCTTAGAAAAATATCACAAATTTTAGGAAGTTAAGAAACCAGCTGAAAAATAAGGCTCCAACAATAAAAATTAGAAACCCCTGGCTATTACTTCCCCATGCATGAATGTCCATTACATAATGACTTTACATAATGAATTACATAAACCCAATCAAAACACACCCTCAGAATGAATGTGAAAGGATAAAGTTAAAAACATTCTCTATTTACCTACAGACACTGCAATTCCTGCGTAAACCAATGTAGTAATTAAGATGGCCAACAAGGTTCCTTTAGGTATGGCTGACTGAGGATCCTGAAAGAAAAATGTCAGTGGACAGTGATGACAGACATAAATGCACACCCAATGTTTGTGAACAAGATTTGCTAATTCACTACTCACCGCAAGATCACCTGAGATATTTGCACCAGCAAGTATGCCAGTTGCAGCAGGGAAGAAAATAGCAAATACAGAAAAGAAAGTTTCATCATCTCGGAAATCTGGTCCAAAATTCTCCATAAATATTTCAGCTGTAGAAAAAGATTTAAGTTTATCAATAGACATATAGAAGCTACTGTATTAGCCCAGTCCAGCCATTTTTAGCTGTCAAAAAGCTGATAGTCACAGCTCTACAGCCTTCTTAAAAATTAAGCATAGAACATGTAAGTCCTAATTCAACACTTTGACTCAAAATAAAAGTCAACATAGTAAACCTCAATAGCCTTTAAATCCAGAAAAAAACACTTACAGTATCATCCAGTTTCTTAAAATCTATTCTCATCCATATTAAGTAGGCAGGACCAAGTTTTAGCCCAATACCTTTAAGGACCAAAACTGCAGAACTTTGAAAGAATCAGGAAAGTCTTTATAGTTAAACTGGACTATAAGCAATTTAGATGTTTAAACTCTGACAGCACATCTCCTCTTTGCAAAAATATTGTTACAATACTAACTGTTCAAACATACCTTTATAACCAAAGAAACCTTTAGGCTTCTTGCTATCCAAAGGAATGAATGTTCCTATGACAAAGTCTCCAATAGCAAGTATAAGGATCACCAGTAAGACTATCTGGGCCTGAAACATAAAAATTGCAGTGAGACAGAAGAACTTGCTCTTTTTCAGTTTCAAGCTTCAATGTTGTGTTCCAAAAATGTAAGTATTTACTGGATTCCAAATTCACCTTAGTCTTCTCAGTTTGTTTTCCACAAACAAGGCAAGATGGAGAGAACATGTACTAGCATTTTTAATAAAAAATTATGAATAATTTTTAAGGTTAACATCCATTCAAAAGAGAATCTGTTATTACAATAACCCTCAAAGTTATACTTCTAAAACCAACATACTTAAGGGAACTATCTTCTCTATATGCTCAAATCTATTCCTCTGGAAGGCTGACTGAAGAAATTCTCAAGGAAAGACCTAAATGCCCACAAACGCTAGAAGTATTGCCTCATGAACCATGATTGTAACACTTTGCCTTATACTTTAGTATGTGATATTTACTTTACTTAGAATCAGATTACATCAGGCATCAAACAGGTTTTGTTTACTATTCTATGCTATAGTCTATTTTGTTACATTTTTATGTTCTTAGCTGTTATTTATGAAATCAAGTTGCAGACTACTACAACTGCTTGTTAGTTTCTAGTCTTCTCGAGGCTTTTTATTACAATCTAGATTTTCACCTACTGCTCAACAAAACCATTATAAATCCCACACTTGGAAGTACTTTAAGACATCCAACGCATCAGAAAAATAAAACTAGGCTCAACTATTATATTTAAATAAACAAACACCCTGGCCTTTTGTGCCATTTGATTCCTTATAAAGGTATATGCCAATGGCTCTGAGGAAGTTACCTGTAGTTCTACTGTTTTTTACAGGCCTAGGACCAGAACTTAATATGCAATAGCACCGTGGCACTGGTGACTGCTACAGAACAAAGTTTTCAGTTCACAAAGCCTCATAAGAAAACAGGAGAGTACAACAATAAACAAAAGTGTGACAGCCAAGAACAGAGTTAGAAGACTACCTCAAGAAACTAGTTTGGGCATCATATTTAGATCTTGACTTTGCCAAGCCTAGAGAACAGGTGAACAGGTGTAAGGATGCAATTTGGGTGCTTACAGAAATCTTCAGTAAGCCCAGAGAACTCAACATGAAGTTATCACAGCATGCTTGCCACAACCGGATTTATCCAATAACAAACCAAGGCATCTTCCTGAAGCTAAGAGCATTTTCTGAATACCTTCCTTACATTCAAAGCCTCAGAAAAGAACAGGCTTTTAAGGCTCCAACACAAGGAGCTGAGTGGTAAGGGATCATAAACTCGTAAGTCATGGGTTTTTTAAGTAGGTTTCCCTGGAACCTCTCTTAGATTTTAGACCTACTTCAAAGGCACTATTACAGATTCCCCTTGTCCCATTTTACAAGGCACTCTCTAAGTCATGGGGGAGACACAGGAGATGCAGATAAATCAAGAGGAAAGCATTAGTGTTTTGCTATGCTAAGCTATATGTTAACCCACATGAAGTGCTTGTTTGACAGGTTCTGTTGCTTACCATCACTCCTACTTGCCTTCCTCAAACTAAGCCAACAAGCCTTGATTTTTGCACTGAGAACAGGATTTTTGAAAACTAGCTATTTCCTAGTAGAACAATGCTGCAGTGGTACCACAGTTCATGTTTGATATAGAAGCATTAAACAGGGATACTTCTATGCATTCTATTATAGAATTGCTCATGCTACAGAACAAATGCAAGATACTTCTTGTGACTGTAAGTGACAGCAGTCAGGTTTAATAACAGCTAATTCATTCAAAGGGAAAACTAAACAGTTGATATTAAGAAGTACAGTACTGCTTGAACTCAAGTGCACAAAGACACTGTTACAAACTGAAGTTACAGACAGCAAAGGACTACCTGAGAAAGGTAAAACATTTTCCCAGAAGTGTTCTCTTTAATTTAGAAGTGGATTCTTTTCTCCCTGTGGTAGATCCAAGTAATGCACTTGATCTTCTCTTCCTCTTTCTATCATCCCTACTCTCTTTCATTTTCGTTACGAATATCATCATCATCTTAATGCAGAAGAAGAATAAGAACTTTATATTTTAAAATTTATATTACTTAAATGAAGGAACTCTTTCAGTTTCCTGTCACTGCAGAAAATACACGTCAATCTGAACCAAACATCAACTGGGATGGGAGACCAAGCAAGGCCCTGAATTATTTTTGAGTATACCATGGATGGATATGCAGAAAAAGCCTGCCAGGGGAAGGAAACAGTGAGCAAGCTACACTGCCTAGTAATGAGCAGAGCAGAAAACTAATAAGCCAACCTTTATATTAAGGTATCCTAGCATTTGTACGTGTTTGTTTCCACAAGATAAGGAAAGTAGGTTCCTTCTCCTACAGAGCCATCACTACCAATGATCACAACTCTCCTCAACACTGGGCCTAGTGACTGCATCACACTGTTCAGCCGTTTCAAAGTGAAAACAAAGCCAGAAGAAGTGGAAGGGAAGGGAAGTGAAGACCATTGGGTTTGAGTTAGCAGAAACTACAGAAGTTTAAACTGGCTTCAGCTTCAGTCCTGTACTTTCCATCCACCGTGCTCATTTGAAGCTCCCAGTGAGGAAAACTCCAATGCAAATGCTCTTAACTTTACTTGTGCTGTGTGCTGTAGTCACCCAGAAGTGGGTCATACCGTTAACCTGCTTGACACTGTTATTAAGAGCAGACTATGCTGATTTTTAAGTTCTCATAGATGCTTACACTTCCAGTGGAGCCAAGCGATCTACAGTATAAAATGCTGCCCAGACCCACACATGCTTGTGCTAGACAGAGAGAGAGCTCTTACACAGAAACTGCCCAGTGACTGACTTCTAACATACCATGCATGCAGTACTGCGTGCACTAAATATATTAAAAATAAATCAAAAAGCTGAGGTAGAAAATGAAATCAAAATTGTGAAACAGATAATAAAAGGTGACAGTTGCTTACTTTTGCCTCCCATTCCATTCCAGCAACGGAAATACCAAGCAATATCACCACTGTGATAGCCCCTATGATTCTGATATCATTCATTTCGTCAATCATCAACGTTCCATTTTCCTAAGAAAAACAAACAAACAAAACAACCCCACAGTCATATGCTTTATCAAGTACTTATCTTCCCAAGTGTAGAATATTGACTGTAATTTATTACTAGAGTCAACCTTTATACAACAAATTTAATCCCATGCAATTCCTTGTATGGACACAAGTAATTTGGTTTCTGCATTGTTTTAAATCACTGAATCTTCAAAATGGAAGTTATAATTTCCATTCATAGCCCATCCCCAGAGAGAACGCGTCTTCAACTGCCAAAGAGTTAATCAGCAAGGCAACTATCATCTTGCACCTATACATGAATTTTACTTGTTATTTGCTGTTACTATTAATTCTTTTAATATACTCAAAACTTCTTCCCATCTGCAAAAAGTATGAGGCTGAGCTTGTATCAGTGTTACTTTTAATCAAAAAAATCCAACAGACAAATAGTACACGGTTGTGCTTAAATTAAGGAATTGTTTTTAATAAGCAGAACTCCTTTGAAAATGAGCTTATTATAAAATTAGTATAAACTTAATATAAACTATCACTCATAAGAAACAGTTCACTAGTAAGAATCTCAGCAATAGCGATTTATGATTTTGAGTCATGTATTTGTACTGCCACTCTTCTTAACCGCTAGCTTGGACTTTACCACAAATTACAATTTTCACTTTTTCAGCGAGTTGAACAGCGTGGGAAATTTCCATTTTACACCAATGATAACTCGGGATTTATCAAAAAGCTACTAAATTACAGTAGTATTTTACTGATATATCAGTAGTAACCTTGTACTTAATCCCATGTCCTTGAACCGGTCAGGGCAACCCCCAGTATCAACACAGACTGGGGGAGGACGAAGGGATTGAGGGCATCCCTGCCAAGAAGTACTTGGGGTACTGGTGGATGAAAAGCTAGACATGAGCCAACAATATGTGCTGGCAGCCCAGAAAGCCAAACACATCCTGGTTTGCATCAGAAGAAGCCTAGTCAGCAGGTTAATGGAAGTGATTCTGCCCCTCTACCCCTGCTCTGGTGAGACCCCACCTGAGCACTGCATCCAGCTCTGGGGTTCTCAACACAGTAAAGAAACGGACCTGTTGGAGTGGGTCCCGAGGAGAGCCACAAAAACAATTAGAGGACTTGAGTACCTCTCCTATGAAGACAGGATGAGAGAGTTGGGACTACTCATTCTGTAGAAGAGAAGGTCCCAAGGAGACTATACTGTAACCTTTCAGCACTTGAAGATAGGGATAGAATTTTTAGTAAGGCTTGTAGCTATAGGAGAAGGGGTAATGGCTTTAAACTAAAAGAAGGAAGAATTTTATTTTATTTTTGAAAACAATGAGGGCAGTGAAACACTGGAACAGGTTGCCCATGGAGNGAGGGCATCCCTGCCAAGAAGTACTTGGGGTACTGGTGGATGAAAAGCTAGACATGAGCCAACAATATGTGCTGGCAGCCCAGAAAGCCAAACACATCCTGGTTTGCATCAGAAGAAGCCTAGTCAGCAGGTTAATGGAAGTGATTCTGCCCCTCTACCCCTGCTCTGGTGAGACCCCACCTGAGCACTGCATCCAGCTCTGGGGTTCTCAACACAGTAAAGAAACGGACCTGTTGGAGTGGGTCCCGAGGAGAGCCACAAAAACAATTAGAGGACTTGAGTACCTCTCCTATGAAGACAGGATGAGAGAGTTGGGACTACTCATTCTGTAGAAGAGAAGGTCCCAAGGAGACTATACTGTAACCTTTCAGCACTTGAAGATAGGGATAGAATTTTTAGTAAGGCTTGTAGCTATAGGAGAAGGGGTAATGGCTTTAAACTAAAAGAAGGAAGAATTTTATTTTATTTTTGAAAACAATGAGGGCAGTGAAACACTGGAACAGGTTGCCCATGGAG
>VXBW01004773.1:140040-150870 GCA_013400375.1 Thinocorus orbignyianus
GTTGGACAGGGCTTTGATCAAACCAATCTAGTAAATGTTCCTGCTCATTGTAGGGGAGTTGGATCCTTAACAGACCCTTACAACCCAAACCATTCTATCATTAGATGACAGATGAAACTTCAATAAAGGACAGAGGTTATCTATGTAACCACCACCATCCATATACCTTGAGTAGCTCCACAACTGTCTCCGCAAAGCCAACAACATACATTGCTACGGCAACAGCATTGGCAAATGCAAAAATCAGACCTATGGCACCACCAAACTCTGGTCCCAGACTTCTGGAAATTAAGTAATATGCTCCTCCTGAAAGAAACAAAGCAAAACGCACATTACATCAAAGAGCCTAAGAATAATCAGTCATCAGCAATTTAAAGTTTACACAAACGTGATCCTATTTACTCTTGCATCTTCAAAATAATAAAGAACTCCATATTTTAGGGACAGGCATACTGAAGTTTCAGGAACACACTTTGAGTTTTTAAGGAATGCAACCAGTTGGAAATAATCACTAGAAACAAAATTGTAAAACAGAAGCAACAGTATTATTGGGCTTTTTATTTCAAACTACTCAAAGTATTTGTACCAAGTTCTACTACTACACACTTGCACTAGCTAAGGGAACGGTGAAGCAGGCTAGTAAACCCACTCAGGTTCCAAACTTCCACTACCTGTTTCTTAAAGCGCTGTTGTTAAGGAAATTTTCTCCTCTCCAACAGGACTCATCAAACATCACTCTTTTTCAGAGCCTATTCTTGACAAATACAACATCTCAAACCCCATGTGTGACAAATGGAAAACTGAGAGTATCTACAGCATTAGAGAAGAGTAAAATTAAAAAAAAATGTAGCAAAGACATATTCTTGCAATTTAAGGCTAAGCTTTCTAGAAGTAACAAAAACCCTCAGCTCGAGCATGAAGTAATTGAATGCACATTAAAAATTTGCAATAGGAAATCCTTAATTTCAGTACATTACAGTTCTTGTGGAAAGCATAAGTAGGTACGCAGCTTTGACATACTTTGCAAATGAGAAATTAACATAAGAAAAATAGTACTGTGATCTGAGATTTTCATACAAACAACTTTTTTTATAGCTCTTTCCATTTAGCACTTCAAATTTTCTAATGAAACATTATTTTGCAAGAATGACTTAATAAAAAAAAAAGAAAAGAGACTCACATAAGAAGAGGGAAATCCAATGTGTATAATGCAATTTGAAAAAAGAAAGGGCATTTAGAAACTAAGCCTGATATAATGCTAAGATTCATAGCTGATCCTCCCCACTGGGTCTATTTAGTTTGTGAGAGGTTTTTCTCTTCATTCTTAATCAAGATAATTTTACAAGATTCTATTTTAATTCCACCACATTTTTTACTGGTAGCTGTCTTGTAATGTCATGAAGCAGTCTGAGCGCATCAAGGGCAATACCGTTTTATAGGGACTGCAGCCAATAGCACATCATCCATAAAAGGGAAAGAAAACCACCACCCCCAGGAAAGCTGGAGATAACCAAGTGCGTATGAAAAAAATTACAATAGAATGAAAACATGTCCTTTTGTATGCTCACATATAAACAAGCTTGTCCTTTTATAGGATGTGTTTTGTCATCAGTAAGTTTTCTTTCAGGACATGAACACATACTAGCACAAATACACACTCTTAACTGACCAATGCAGATGCAGGACAATATTAAGATCCTATTTATTTCTGGATATGTGTCCCTAAAAAAAGTTTGTGATTCCAAAAATTAAGAGTAGTTAACATTTCTTCCACAGTGAAAAAGCAATCCACTATTCAGCTCAAATCAGTAGGCTAATTATTGATGTCTCATTAACATGACTGCTTAGTCAACTGCAGAACATAAGGAAGACTTTACTCCTCAGAAAACTAACTCTTCTGTACATTTCATACACACTGTTTCTTCCCTGTTACTAAAGAAGTTAGAGGTTCCATGCTTAAGGTGTGTGCTTCAGAGTGATGAAAGCTTTAAAAATTTTATGAAAGTAGATTTACCTCCTCTTACAAACCCATTTGTGGCTATTGCTGAAGTAGACAATCCTGTAACAGTTGTCACAACAGTGGCCATTCCAATAACCACAACAGACAGACCTTTGGAAAAGAGTTGGGGAAAGGTGTAAGTCCAGCAGTATTAAAATGAACAAATCAACAAATCTTCAACTTAACTTAGTTTACAGAATAAGCCTTGCAAATACAATGTAAATTTACTGTGTGTGTTTCTGCACATTCGAGTAGAAAGTTTCTTCATTCCTCTTTTGTACTGAGACGTTTCCAGGATATAAACAAAACTGGATAAACGTTCTCTTTAATCAGCAGGGTAAAGCTGTATCCTAGAGCCTTAAGGAAACACATGCCTTTTGCAGACGAGAGCTTTTCTGCAGTCCAGTACTAAATTAAGCCTTTGAATAAAACTGTTTATATACCACAGTCTAAATACAGAATTTAATAATCAGAGATCAAAAGTTTATCTCTACAGTTCACTGAACACTTAAAAAAAATGTCCATTTTAAATTACATCCCTTACAGCTAAACGAAAAAATCTAAGTAACTTTATACTGCATAAAGTTTTGATAAGGGTACATTACCTTAAAAACTGGCAATATTATTGTCATTTTCTACCTGTTTTAAGTGTAAGCTCAGGATTAACACCTCTTTTAGACCACGTTTAAAAGTCACTGAAACAAAATTACAGCATTAGTACACATACCTATCCCAGCTTGTCCTACAATCCATGATAGTCTGATGAAGAGCATCACACCCCAAATATTTAGCATACATCGTACCTAAGATGAAACAGAAATTTTATATAGGTTAGATCTTACATCTGCAATCATTTCCACTACCACCTCTTTTCAGTTTTTAGTGTTGTCTTGCAGTCTATCCTCACTGTTTCTCAAACTACTTCACAAGAATAGATTTTTTTTAATTAGGCAAGTTTAGGTTTGATTTAAAAAAAAAAAAAAAAAAAAAAAAAAAAAAGAAAAAGAACCNNCGAAATGGAACAGAACCTAAATAGGATTAAAAAGCTGCTACCTTAAAATACAGTAATTCAGTATCTGACACTTACAGTACGCCTGGACCAAACAATAAAAATTATTTAGATGCCAACACTGAGGATCCAAAATTTATACTACAGAACACATGACTAAAAATAAGATTGTAGGCTCTATGATGATTGTAAGGTCTACAATCCCAGTTCAGCTCTCCCACAAGTCTCCCTCCAAAAAAGTAATACTCTACTAAATAATTTACTCTTTTTTTAAAAAAAAAAAAAAAATAAACAACCCCCAGAGATTCTCAGATATAGAACTTTTGTATCTTCCATCACAGATGCAGGTTAACAGGATGGAGGTGGGGGAGGGCCAGGTGGTGTTGAGAGTTTGTTTTTTTCACCTTGTATTTTAAATTCTAGTCCTCAATAAAATAGTTTCCACTGTACAAGAATTTAGACAGAAAACTAACAGCAGGTCTCAGGGCTCTCTCTTACCTAAACAGCACGATACCAATCCTACAAGTTCAGCTGGTCATTAGGATTAGAAGAGAGACAAGGATCTCACCAAACAAAAGTAAAAAGTTTTCAGAGATTTAAAAATGCTATTGCAAAATGTAGATCACCTGAACTTGAAAAATTTACCCAGGTGGGCTTATGCCTAGGAGGCAATACTAACTGCAACTTTCAAACCACTGAAAAGGAGGAGATCATTCTCCTCAAACTTTTAAGCAGACTTTGGAAGAAAACAGTCTGCAATGCTTATCCCATAACTCTTTAATGTTTAGAATTGCTGTTTACAAGAATAGTCCAATACAGAATCTGAGTTTGGAGAAATTCAAAGTCAGCTTCATATCTGCTTTAAAATTAACAACTCTATTCTTGGTTGGGGTACATCAACAGAAGTCTGTAATACCTGTTTCACAGCTACCACAGGCACTCTCCATCCCACTGGGATAGAGAATATGCCTATTTCAAGACGTAAGGAAGTTGCTAGTACACAGGGCAGCTTACTGAACTCAAGTTAGGTATTCTGAATGCTCAAGTTCAGCATGCTTTAACTAATTGCCGCATTTCAGGCCACCACTATAAACTCTTACAGCTTTGGGGACAACACATTAACCATGGTTTCTCTCTGCCAAAATATCCAAAATAAAATAATATGAACTGGTAATAAAATGCCCCATGTTACACTTAATTTTTCACTACTCCAAATGATGACAGACTCAATTTTTTTCCCCACCATGACTATACTGTATTTAGCATCAGGACTTCCACAGCTCATGAGAAGGTGACTTTTTGTAATAGTTCAACAAAATTTAAACACTTAATCCTAGGCAAGATTTGCAATATACAGGTTAGTATTCTCCTCAACACAGCAGGCTTTATCTATTTATTTTTAGAGAATTAAAACCAAAGTTTTCTAACACTTTAGTCCAAAACGTTACAGATGAAAGTGAATAAACATTACATGTATTGTCTCCATCTGCATCTGTCTTCATCACTTAAAATTAATATGTAGATTTTCTATTACATACGAACACTTACATAATCTTTTTCCTTCTTTGATATTATGCATCATCAAAACTGTAAAACCTGTGCCAAGAAACCATGATCCCTTCAAATCCTATCGTCCTGAATTCTTTACTTCCTTAAAATTCAGTACAAGTAAGAGCAACCTTTCCTAAAATTACAGCATTTTCCACATCTCGTAGACATAATCTTTGCTTTATACAGTGCTGTCACAAGCCCTCTCAAAAAGTGTGATTAGAAAGATCCTATCTGTAAGAAACTGAACTACATGACATCAAACTTACCAGAACACCTTTTATCCAGCCAAACTTGACCACTCCTTTGCTATCAGGTGTGTAAGTGGCAGCTGCTTCTCCAGCTGGTGTGCCTTCTTCACCATTTGCATAGCCATCTTCAAAGGGTTCCTTAGAAATAAAAAAAAAAAAAACCTGATCTCCTATGTGATTAACAAACCAGAGAGGACATTTGATACATTGTAAAAAAATAATTCTACTTGTGCAAACAGAAAAATTAAAGAATGACACAGCAGAATTTTTAAGCTTTTCCTTTATGTTCCTTGCATGAGACACACTTCCCAGATTTCAAGGAATATAAAACAAAATTATACAAAACAAACTGAAGCAGCATATTCTGCTTCGGTTAAAGCAAACTGTTAGAAGTCAGAGTAATAAATATTTTAAAGAATCAGTTCTACAGCCCTAAGAAACAATCACCTGGTCTTCCAGAAAAAGAGCTAGAAGATTTCAAATACAGTGACTTCTACAGCACAGTAAATTTTATTTTTCAATCTGAAAGTGTATATTCTTCTACTACATTACTGGTCTCAGCTATAGCATTTCTAATAGTTCAGACTTAGCTGTCATTTGATCAATTTTTCAGGAAATAAATTATTCACTTCCCTGCAAGCTATTCTACTATTCATTGTAAGACGATGCTGGTAGAAAGGAGCATGGGAGAGTGGCTTTTCAGGGAGAAGGAGGGAAGAGATGTCTGTTCCCAAACACTCCTCCCTGTTTGAAAGGGAAGGATGACAAATGCAGAAAACATCAATCCCATGGATAAAGTGCAACCTGTGGTTGGGTTTTCTTTATAATTCAGCTCTCAGCCTTACCATGCAGTAATCTCAACTTAATACATATTAAAAGCAAACATGTGTATACATATACTCGTTGCATGCTTGCTTTTAAAGAGGCAGTGTTCTTTTGCAAGGCCAGGCAAACACCTAAACATTTCAACTCAAGTATTTTCTTCGCTTGCTGTAAGAAACCTTCAGGAAGCCACTCTAAGCAAAGTATGTTAGTTATCCAAGGCAACAAGTATAAAGAATGAATATACTAGAAAGACCCTGATTACCATTCAGAGAATACTATTCAACAAACCAGCTCAAGCAGTATTTGTGAAGCAGCCTGCATCCCAGAGGGTTTAGAAAACATTTACACAATTACAGGTTCAATCTCAATGAGGTAAAGGGCAAAACTCTCATTTACTAAATAACACACAAAACAGACCAGACCCAAATTATGCTTTCAAAAGGTACATTCCATGCTGAAGAAAAGCAGTTTAATGTGAGATTTGTAATTAAATTCTTCCTCTTGCTGATACAATAATACTAAACACACCATCAGCAGAGTCCAGAGGAAATATTTATTGAACTGTCACTTAGGAAGGGCATCATCCATAGCCCCTTACCATCAGCAGTAAACACACGAACAGATTTAAACACAAAACAATCAGATTATGTCAACCTTATCCAGAGGTCATTAGGACAGACTCATGTCCATGCTTCTCTGATTGACTCTGCATTATGAGATTCTTATATAAACATGTCTTCCTGAAACATACCTGGAGTGGCATCACCAGTTTGCACATCATTACCTTCAACAGATAGCTTTCTTAAATAGGTTTTCTTGTCTCCAGAAGGAATAATTAAAAAAAAAAACTAGATAGATGTAAGCAGTTTAGATGTATATATTTTTATATGTACGTGTGTGTACATATGTACATATAGTATGCTACATACACTTAACTGAGAACAAAAAGCTGAGCCTACACTGACCTGCCAAAACCAGAAGTAAGGAAAATCCCTCTAAGTGGTCTCTTTACCCAACTCAGATGAACCTGAAGTCCATGACAGAAAATAATGAGTCAACACACTGCCCTGCTCCGACACCCTCAGTACCCATCCTTCAGATGGCTTTCCTAGAAACGCAGAAATAAACCTCAAAATTCTTCTAGGTATTAATTTCTCCCTTGTGGGCTCTGCTGTTTCTGGTGACAGTTGCCAGAATTTTCTCCACCCACCTTCAGAAGTGGGGAAGAAAAAAAAAAATAGATTAAAACAAAGGTCAGATTAATGTTCACAACCACGACAACAAAATCTCTAATCAAGCATGCAATGGTGTAACTGTGCATTGCTATTCCTTCACATAAAACCCATTTTTACTTCTCACAGAAAATCTTCACATCATACTTGCAACAAATTTGATTTTAAAACTATGCATAAAGGGAGTCACAATAATATTATCCAAGTAGTTCTTATGCTTTGGCCAAGAAAACTGTCAACATTTGATAACATTTCCTGGTATTACAAAAAGACATGTTACACCATAAATATACATTAAAAATAAAATTTTTCTTTGAAAAGACTGGTCAGGAAGATCCAGGGAGAGGATAGAAGAAATATGTATCTTCATATTCTAAAATACTGAAACATCATATGCAACTATTAATGCTGTAATACTGAGTCACAACACTTTTTTTTTTTTTTTAAACAAGCCAGAAGGCTTTGTTTACTGCACCTTTAGGTTTTAAGAGAAGGTGGAGAATATCCTAGTATCTAATGTAAGAAACAATTATATACTTCAGCATAAGGCCATGGCTAGCCAGGTATTACTAGAAACTGTACACATGAACAAAATGACCTCCAGAGGTCACTTCTAACCTCAACCATCATGTGACTGCTACACATTTCAATATAACGCTCAAACAAGCCCACAGCTCAGCCTGTTTTGTTTCGGGAAGGAGATAATGGCTCGCAACTGGTATTTTGAGTTATCAGTTACCAGATCAGCTCCCAGATATGCACACTGTGAACACAAGAAAGTTTTGTTCTGTATGTCCTGTCTCTCCACACTATTCAATATTTCTTTGGAAAAATATTTTGAAGCACACGCAAAAAGTAATAACTGAAAGGTTACTGCTGGCTATCAGTGCTAGTGGGTGCTCAATTAAGCACCAGTGAGAACAGATATTACAGAGTGTGGGCACAAAAGAATTCCACTACACAAAAGCTCCAAGTTCAGTCCTTTACTGCAAGATTAAGAAAACACCACTGTGGTCTCAGCTGTAAATAAAGCAGGCATAGTATTTTTCATGCTTGTGCTCATGAGAAAACAATGCTTCTACTCAAGTCACATACTGAATGGAAGAAAAAACACACCAGCATTATTTTAGAATAGCAATACATGTACGGTTAGATCTTCATAAACAGTAAAAACACTAACACATTGTGGATTTAGAGGGGGTGTAACAAAAGTGGAAAGAAAAGAAGGTTTTAGTGTTTCATATCAGAAACGCTCTTAAAAACACAATGTTTTAAATCAAAATACAGTCTGTTACCAAATCAGTCCAAAGAACACTCAGTTTATGGTGTTCACTTGCACTGCTAAACGAAAAATAAGATACATTAACTTATTGACAGTTCTATCTTACACCGATAAAAATTTAGCCAATAAACAGTTAGATTCTGTTCCTACACAGAAATTTCTATTGCTGTACCACAGTGCACTGAAAACTACTGATAATCTACTATTTCATCTCCAGAACTGGATCATAACAGTAAGTTATTTGTGCCAACTATGAACAGCCTCCACATTTATCAGACGTGGATTAGCAATGAGAAAAAAACTTGTTACCCAGAAGAGATTTAAGATTTTTCACACACAGTTTGAAAAACACTGGTTCATTTCTCATTGGTAAAAATTGCTATTTAGTTTTACTAAGAATTCTTTATCGTGGTGTATGCCATGCAGCACATCTACCTGTGGTGAACTTACCTAGATCCCATCTTAAAGGCAACGTACTCTGGCTATGTGGAATCGCATGAGTTATCTGCTTCAAGTATCAAAACACAGAAGCTCCAAGTAAAGATCTGGACAACCAACAAGTTTGTATCTAAGACTACATGGTTCTTCTTCAGGTAGACAGCTTGCTTTGTGGTCTACCTGATTTGGCACATCCCAAGTAGTAACTTCTAATCCTTCCTATTGCCATTACTCTTGTGAAAAGAGGCCAAAAAAGCATCCAAGATTAGAGCATTTAAGCAATCTTTTTCCATCTCTCAAGTTTGACCATTCACAGGTTTGGTACATGCCATATAGTATGCGCTTCTCCTCATAAATATTGCTTAGAAAGGCTTCACAACAGTAACTTTTTCTTGCCTTAGTAACATATAGTACTGAAGCTGGTTTAAATAGCTAATACTGTAAAAATGTTAAAGAAAAAAAAAAATCAAGATTCTAGTCTTTAAGCTCCAAATTTTGCAATAAAATATAAACATGGCATTCCACTGAATTTAATCAAGAGAACAGCTGTTTACAACTGTTTTGTACATACATATTCTGATACCGAGCATGGTGCTCTCACCATTCAACACACTGATATCAGAAAATAAGGGAAGCCAGCTGAGAACCTTCTTTCACCAACAAAGATAGTGACGAAACAACTCTGTACAGTAATGGGTCTCTGTTCTCACCAGCTACAGTTAAAACCTCAACAACAGGATCATGCTTTTACCTGCTAGGAGTTCTGATATTAGAAGTGTTGTGGCAATCATCACAGACAGTGGAATTCTTCATAAAAGCTAGAGACTTGCATACATCTTCTGCACTCCTTCAATGCAGCTTCCAGTGTTACTACCAAGCTGTTCACTATACCTTACCATAACAATTTCTTGTCCCCACTTCCCAAAGGTTCACTTTTTAAGTACCACCACTCTAAAGAAATTCCTTTCCGCAGAAGGAAGCAACAAGAAAAATGCATTGATCCAGCTGTAGAAAGCCAGATGTCTCAACAATGGAAGAACTGTTACTTCTAGAGATTTTATCCTAAGTAGCCCAACTCCATAGCTGCACATATTTAAGACCATGGCTACTAAAGTACAAAACTTGATAGTACTGGTTTTCAGAGTTGACAAAGTTCAAAACACAGAGGAAAAGCTTGTGAACATTTGGGTTTGCTCTTCTAACTCATATATATTTTAGCCAGACTGTGGATAAAATAAGGAAGATCGATGAAAGTAAGTTATCAAATAGCAGCAGAATTAATGGTTTCTTGCCCCAGAAATTGCAAATACTTTCCGTGATTGTTAAAGACTACAAATGTTTTCTTAGATGAGCCAGTTTTCCTTTCCCTTTTGGAATGAACTTTCAAATCCTTCCTCCCACCTCTCCTGTGAGATTTCTAATGATCCAAATAAAAGGTTTAGAAAGTGCTAGATGTATTGCATGCATAGAGCAACTGCATAGAACAATCCTGCTGATATCAGTGTCTACCTCTGATGCAACGTTTGAAAACAATTTGTACTGGTAGGCATATATTTAAGTGTGATACTGTACCACCAAAGAAAAAGCCAACTATTAAATGTTGATACAGTTTAGTGTTTTATAGTCAAATACATCTGATTCTTTAAACACTGCTTTGGCAGTGTGCTAGTGTTGGCAGTCACAAAGCTCCCAGTTTGGGCCTAAAGGTCTTTGATAGGCTAGTTTTATGTTTTAATGCTTTTATCTAACCAGCAATAAAAGAAACCGAAACCACTGAGTTTCCTCTCCCAGAAGTTGACATCTCTATGGAATGATAAGCATATTGTTGTCCAGCAACACAAGAGAGTCCTGTGATTAACACTTTACCAAGAGAAGTCTCGAATTTGATTGTTTGACTGAGAATAAAAAGTATTTCAGTACTTAAATATGAGAGAGGAAAAATAAGTTCTCACCAGTCTTTGACTTGATCTAGTGACACTGACTATTGCTTGTAACCATTTTTATAACCAAACACTGTTTGAAATAGCTGAGATGCTCTAGTTAATTTTGCTCTGTAGATTAACAACAAATCACAGCAAGTTTTTGTACCAAGTTTGAAAAACACTTCTGCCAGGTCTGACAGCTTGCAAGTGGTTTTTTTGGTAAGGGAAACAAACAGCTCTAAAAAGTTAGTAAGTATGGTGGGTGTCCTGGTTTGGGGCAAAATGAACCAATTTTCTGTTTTACAATTTTACTTTCTTAGCTGG
>VXBW01004773.1:173620-196992 GCA_013400375.1 Thinocorus orbignyianus
AATCCTAGTTTTCCAAAGAAACGTTGTACTTGTAAACAATACTGAAAGGGTGGTGTCAAGAGTATGGGACCAGTCTTTTATCAGTGGTGCCCAGTGAAGGACAAGAGGTAATGGGCACAAACTTGAACATTACAAATTCCATCTAAACATGAGGAGGAACTTCTTCACTTTGAGGTGGTGGTGTCTCCGTCTCTAGAGACATTCAAAACCCACCCACACACCTTCCTGTGCAATCTGCTTTAGGTGGACCTGCTTTGACAGGGGTGTTGGACTACATGATCTCCAGAGGTCCATTCCAACCCTGTATCATTCTGTGATTCTGTAAATCAACAGGATGACATTTTGCATTCACAGCCTCTGTAGTCCAAATGATGCTGACAGGTGTGTGTAGACTTATTTTACTGTTTTTTGACCATGGCTGTTCAAATGATTTTACTACCTCTCACGTTCCAAACTGTCATGTTTTGCCTGTAAAGTGTAACTACTAACTTGAGTGTTTCTTGTGGAGTTTTTCATGGTTACTGCCTGACAATGATATTTGCTTTGCATTATATCCATGTGGAATCAGTGGACTCCTTATATGTAGCATTCCAACAGTTTAAACTTGCCAAGTCTTGTATGCCGACCCTATAGAACTTAAGTCAAATTGAGTTAGATTTGAAATCTACCACTCATCAACAGAAGTTCTAACACACATTTTAACAAGAATGAGAATCCAAGTAGGCACTGCCAAAGAGATTCATGTGCGCTACATGTTCCTGCAGTGCAGGATTTTTTCATCCCTTTCTACTACCAAATTTATACCAGGAAGATGGATACTACTTAATTCTAGGATTCTATTTAAGATGGATAGAATCTAAGCAGAATTTTGCTCCAGGCTCTTGCTGGTTAGGGCCGTAAAGTTATTTGACAAAACAGTGAAATAACCACTTAAAACTGAGTAGTTTTAAGACTGGAATAGTTCTAAGACTACTAATTAGTAGGGAGAAGGGAGAATTCTAATTCTTTAAATGGAAATCTTTATACCCTCCTCTGACAGGTGAAACTAAACGTCATCCAGCAGCTGGCAGCATAAAATAGTATTTATCCACTCATACATTTCTTTGTGTTGTTTTATGAGTTCAGAAAGTTTACATGTTCAGGAAGTTAAGGTTATCAGAATAGAAGATTACAGTACTTCTGTCATATGTCTCCAGTATCTTCTCTTAGTCATTTAACATTAATTCATATTCAAATACTTGGGAAGGTATGGTATGTAATTGTGATGCTTATACTTCATGGTGCCATCAGAGGATAAGATTCTGGGTGACTGGTCAAAGAAACGAGACCTTTAGAGCTTTGCTGAGGATGTCCCATCATGCTTACAGCCTTCAGAGTGATGGCACATAGGAGAGCAGCCACTGGGGGGGAATCAAGTAAGCTTGCGCATGAGTAGTTTTAGTAATTATTTCTCTCCTTTCATCTTCAGAAGAGGAAATTAATGAGATAACACAAGGGAACTAAGGTGGGAGAAGAAGTTTAATAGTGGTAAAATAGCGTATTATGATTTGAACCATTTTACAAATGGGAAAACTGAGGCATGGAGAGGTGACATCTTGAATCAAAGCTCCCATGTGTGAGTGCGGGTGGATATTTTGAATTTATGATCCCCTCTCAGTTTTCATTTCCACATTTTTTTTCCACCCATAGATTCATTGGGGAGATTACTAACACCAAAGGCAATCAAATCCATTATAATCTTATAAGTAGTGGGGGCTGAAAACACAGGTTTGTAGTGATGCAAACTGCATTTACATTACTACATTGTTTTTCCCTTGCTTTTAGTCTCAGAACTTATTTTAGAACTACAGATTGCATTACAGATATTAGTTGTAGGTCCTTTGTGTAGCTTTTTAAGATACGTTGGCAGGATAAGTTGCTGTATAATTTATTGTATTCCTGAACAATGCTAAATATTGTGGTCGAGTGTTCTTTTCTTCTTGGGGTATTTTTGTATGTACTCTTGAAGTCTTTAAATGCTTAGACAGTGACTCACCTGCATGCTTTCAAAAAGTTCATCACTGGCCTCTGAAAATCATGACACCGGATTTTTATAAAAATATGTAGTCCCATGCCTGCCTTTAGGGTAGAATCCAAGTGTCTTGTTTCTTATACTTAAAAATATTTTTGTACTTTTTTCGTAGGATAAGTTCAGAATGACCAAGTGCCTTGTGAGAGCCAAGGAATTGTAATGTTGATGAAAACTCACTGGAAAAGATGGCACATACATGATACTTCTAAGTAAACATGAATGATTTGGAGTAAAAAAATCTGAATTATGTTAGCATAGGTTAATGAAAACCCCTATCATGGTGCGACAGCAGTTAAGAAGGGGATAAAAACACAGCAAATAGCTGTAATAATATTCAGTAGGTCACACATGTCCATTTGAAATAGTACAGGCAGTTCTGATTGATTAGTCTGCATAAAAGCCCGTAAGCAATAGACAAATTTTTCCAGTTTTAGAGGAATAAAAGTACTTTGAAGTGGGGAAATAGACTAAAAAGTCTGTCAAGGAGGTCAAATAGAAATGGGCTTAGTAGATGTGTGCAAAATGCTTGAAGGCAATGGAAGAGAGAAAATAGGGAGCTACAATCTACCTTTCTACTAGGATAGGAGAATCAAGTAAGTTAAAAAGTGATGACACACAGCATCATTAACCTGTTGATGAAGATGCCATAGACTTAAACAAGTGGGGAGAAAGGGTATTGAAATGACCAATAATAACATTGGCAGTTTTTAGGCAGAAGAAAATTTTAAAGATCTTAATTGTTTCTATCAAATCAGTGCATTAATTGCTGTTCTGAATTTCCTCATGCTCACTCCTAACTCTACTCACTGCTAGAGATTATGTTTCTGGATGATGTTTGCATTATCTCACTTTAGATAGTTATTTTTCTCCTAGAGCCAAAGCCCCTATTCAGAGGCAGCTGGTAGGAAAAGTGATCATCAGGTACCTTTATAAATTCTGGAAAACTAAACTGGCAGCATAAAATCTGATACAAATTCTGGTAGGAATGTTCAAAAGAGACTCTACTCTTTTTATTTTCTTCCCCCTTGATGAAAGGTACATAAAACTCCAGCAGAACAGATACCAACTTCCTCCTGCTCTGATCAGTTAACCGATTAATATTTTCGAAACATCCTGTAAACGGTACATTAAGTTGAAGAGGGAGAACTTCTGCTGGAACTATACCTCATTTCTATCCCACGTGTCATATTGTAAAATTTGTTTTATCCAGTTTCAAAAATAGCTACCTCAACTGTGTCAAAAAACATATGGCAAGCATCACCCCCACACATTGTGGTCTATTGTCATCACCCATTTATGTCAAGGGGAATTAATATCATAGGCACTCCTTAATCTTTCAGAATAGGCTGGAAGGAAGTGCAGTAGAAATACTTTCCTGCAGCTGTCTCTGCACATCCTCTAATTGTGAGATCTGGTTATCTTTCTCAACTAGAATGTCAACATGCAAAAATATCTAAATTAGTCTTTTTGCATTGCTCAGTATTTCTTACCATCTCTTTACTCTGTCAGAAAGCAGTAGTTTTTCCTTCCTTCCACGTATGGTATGATCTATTAAAAGAATATTTCTGTTTTGTGTCATTATGGAAATGACACTTCATTACTTTTGTCGTTCTGGCCAGCCTCGTAATGACAAACCTCACAAGTTGTTCTTTATGTGACCGGATACCTCCCATAGCAAGGACACAATTTAGAAGGGAAATTTACCTCTTTTCTTTCACTGTTTTGTCTCATTTACAAGTGAAACTTTGACTAGCTGTCTGATTGTTTCTCCCAAAGCTACTGCTAATCTTCTGTATAATATGTCTTGCCTTGTTTTGCTTCTGTCTTTCTTCTTGGCCTTTGTCCAATAATACAATTTAGGCTTTCGCAAACTGAAAGGTATCAAATCCCAGATTATACTTTTCAGTACTCCTCAAAACCATTGAATTTTAAAAACTGCTTAATGATCTGTACTGTATTGAAATAAATGCATGCGTATTCAACTGAATATTACATGCAGAGCTAGACACCCAGCTTAGCAAATTATGTAAGCATGTATTTATTTCCTTTGCTATTCAGCAAGGCACTGAAGAGTGTATTCAGCACTAAGCTTGTCCAGGTCCACTAAGCTCAAGCAGTCTGTTTAAAAGCCATGCCAAACAAAGGTAGATTGCTAAATGAAGTCCCACATTAAATGTTGTTTTGCAGTTTGGTACACGAGAAAAATGTTCAAGAAAAAAAAAAAAAAGAAAAAGAAAAAAAGAAAAGGAAGCTGATGAGAAGATTCAGAGTTCCGGCCTGAAATATTTCACCTCTCTCACCGGACGTACTTAACTGTTTTCACTGAGATTATTTATTTGGTTGCGCTTTTTTTTTTTTTTTTTTGGTACAGAAATTTATTTGATAGAAACTGGAAACAGAATTGAGTAATGACACTTACATTGAATTTCCCTGGATCTATGTTTCTAACATTTATGTTTCTGAGCCTAGTTGTGAGCTGCAGATGGTGAACTGCATGAAAGATTCCTTAAAGAGTCATGCAGGGTCTTTTTACTTGACCTTAAGACTCCTGCTCCTCAGATGAACATACACTGTCATGTGCAAAACAACTGTCCATCCACAGGCATTGCAACGTGTTCTTGTGTTAAGTATAAGGAAATATTCTACAATTGTTGTGGGGATACTTGGTAAATTTTAAATTCTAATTACAGATATTGCAGGAAATAACACACAGTGTATTTTGTGCGAAAGGGAATATGCGCTTTAGAAATATAATATTAGACCCCCTAATTTTATTATTTTTTTATTTTTTTAAAATTACTGCTTCTGTTAGAACATGTGTGCCACCATAACTTTCCTAATTTTACAATTATTTCTACTTAGGTAGAATATTAATGTACCAATTTTTATGTTCCAATAGGAAAGCAGGTGTTTTCTTGTTCTACCAAATCAAATAGGTAAATGCTGGGTGTGGCATTTTGAAGGCAGGGTTTGTCACACCACTCATTCCTTGATTCTCTGTCAGTAGGACGATGAAGTGTAGTCATTTCAGGCTTTTGGCAACTATATACAAATAAATGGTCTTGCTAATTTATGAGAGATTATTATGGTATCTTCGTGGTAAAGTGTAGGTATTATTAAATATACAGAAGACCCTAGAAAGGCCGTCTTAAATAAGATTATCCAAAAATTTAGCAGCACTCTGTGAAAACTGCAACCCTGATTTAATAGTCTAATCATTTTGCATGCATTCACATCTTCTCTTCAACCACATTTCTGATGATAGTTGGTTGTTGTTTTTTCCCTAATTAAAAAAAGCCAAAACAATATTTCAGTTTGTTCTTAAAGAAAAGGGATGGCTTTTCTGAAAGAAACCAGGGTCACTTTAAAACATTATAAAATGTACTGATTTTACCACTGAGGACAATGAAATTAGAAAACAGTTTTACATTAAAACCATTGTGTTGGCTATGAATACTTAGCATAATGTAGTTTTTTGTTTTCTGGAAAAAATTACTCTTTTGGTGGGTGAGTGAAGATTCCTTTCGTATAAATGACTTAGAAATACAAATAGGATTCACTGAGAGTTCTGCAGTACAATTTTTGTTTTTTGTTTACCCAATATGCACAGGAAGGAAAGGTCAAGGCCAAGGGCAGAAAGTTTAGAAATCCAAGACAAAAAGTTACAGTACATAATACGTTTTAAATTTTTGCAGCTGTTGCCTCTCTCTTTCTGTACTATCCAGATGTACCAAAATTAATGTTTTTAATCTGGCTAATGTCATACTCAACATTAAACGTTTCACATACACAATTGAAGGCACTCTTGATTTCTTCACCTGTATTCTGACTTGCATAAGGGTCAAATTTCAGCACAATTTTTTACCAGAGGAGTCATTCACAGATATTGGGACAAACAGCACTGAGATAAAACATAAGATTCCACTGGCTAATCTTTCCATTATCTGTAGAGAAATTGTTTCAGTTCTAACAAATTTAAGCTGTGCTACTTTTAAAAATCTAGTTGATAAAAATTTAATAATGCTGAAATCATTGGCTAATTTATTATTTAAAAAAAAAAAAAAAAAAAGAAAGACAAAGAAACAACACAAAACCCAGGTCAAAATTTATTATCGGTCTGTTTACTTTAGACTTGCCCTCTCTGTGAAATATTATGACCTCTGTTTAAACTCCTGTCTGGCTTGGAGGTGCTTTGGTAGTAGATACCGTTTTGCCTTGTTCTAAATTTGGTTAGCAGCTCAGTAAGGTGATATCTTTATGCCAGCTTTTGAAGAAATAGCTGTAGAGGTTCGTCAAAAAAGTACTCTAACCAAAACATATCCCAGTATGGATAAACAAGATTTTAAAAATCGGCACTTTTGCATTAAAACTTTGTCAGAAACACAAACTGACAGAAATGGTAATTTATTTTTTTTTTGCATGAAAGTAATTATTCTTTAGTTAAATATGAATTAATTATGACAGTTACGTTGATTCAGGCAGTACAGGGTTAGAAAATGACATATGTACACATATATATTTGCCCACAATGTTAATTGGGTCTCAGTCATTTGTTATCTTCTTATTTTCACAAAAGAAATGCTGTGCTTTGGTTTTTCATGCCTGGTAGATACAGGTCTAACTACCTTGTCCATCAAATTATTGCCAAAGATTCCGGGGTGCAAATAACCTTCGGAGAACTGAATCAAATAGACACTTCCTCAATAGTGTTCTGACTTGGGGAAAGACACAGGGAAAATTCTTTCCTGTCCCTCTCCCCGCTCTTTTCCTGTCTTTTTTTTTTTTTTTTTTTTTTTTTTTTTTTTTTTTTTGGTTAAGGTTTTTTTTTTTTTTTTTTTTTTTTTTTTTTTTTTTTTTTTTCCTGAGATAAGGTTTTTCTTTTTCTTCCTTTACTTCCTCTCTCTGTCTCCCCAAGTCAGTAAGACCCAGATCTTTCTTTTGCTCCCCAACCCAGGCTTACAAAGCCACCGGCATAAACGTAACTTTCAGCAGGCAAAGAGGCATTCTTTCTCTATGAATTTACTGATTCTTTCTCTATGGATTTACTGAATTATTCCTGATATCTCCTTGTTGGTAGCCTGCATCGCAGGCCTAGTCCAAGTGGGAGGTGACCAAAGACAGCAACAGAACAGCCTCTCCTGAACCTCCTATCTGAACCTCCTCCCTGTGCCAACATCCTACAACCTGACTGTGCCAAAACACCTTCTTCCCCTCTTCTTATGGGAACACCAGGAACTTACTTACCTATCCTCAGTTTACAAAACACTGGATTAGCCATTCAAGTTAAAGGTTAACTCCAAGAGCTCTTTTAGTTTTGCAATCCTGTTCTCTGAGAAAATCCGTTTATTTTACTGCACGGAAGCCTCATTTCACATGAGGGTGAAATGCGGCACAGCCAGGGTGCCTTGTGTCCCCAGACTCAGCTTGAAATTGGTCAGGAGTACGCTTCTAGAGGCAATTGGCCTAGCCAAGGTCTGATCACCCCCCAAGGGCATCCTAACTCCTTCTACTACCTATGGAGAGCAGATCAGCCAAGTTCTTAAAGTTTGTAAAATCGGGTAGTTGGCACACAAGGCCTAGCAGAATGTTGATGCTTGCATCTAGACTCAGGATTGTGGAGACTGTCAGGCAAGTACAGGAGAGGGCAGGTTTGTGAGAAAAGAGGTGTTTTACACAGGATGCTGCCACTAGAGGATAAAACCTTTGCCTCTGGATTCACTATGTCTAGGTTCCTTCTTGTAGAAGAATCAGTAGTAGAATTATTACAGCCCTGAGTTCCAATGGCTGAAGATGACCTAGAGAGAAAAATTTGACCAAGAAAAAAATATAGTGGACTAAGATCATGAGAACAATAATGGGCAGGGTAGGGAGGAAGGAAAAATAGATTCTGAGGTGTGTAATTGTTGCTTTGGAGTAAGATAAATCAACTGTATCAGTGACATTCATGATATATGTTTGTCTAACCTGCTAATAAAACCTGCAACGGTAGACTTCCCACCGTCTCTCTCTCTCCTGGTGTTTAACTAGCTTTGAGGCTCTGCCCTTGGAGAGCTCATTTGAGCCAACGCTTGTATCTGCCCTACCCTCACACCACATAGTTCTCCCGCTTCTCACATGAAAGCTTCATTGTTAGTGTTTGTTCTGCCTTTTCATATCTAGACAATCTTTCACCTAGCCAGGGCAGGTGTAATGTCAGGCTTATTCTGTGCCAAAAGTAGCAAATACATGTTCCTGGATTGGTCTTTACATTCTTATCCAACTTGTCAATACATACGTAATGTGTTTTTACGGAATTTTTTTTATCTGTACCACGAGTTACAACATGCAAATGTTTGTGTCTGCAGTGAGTATATACTTTTCAAGGACATTTTTTGAAAAACAGGATAAGACTTCTTAAGAGACTATTTCCTGGTTACACAAAAAGAGGAATTAATTTAATAATATTACTTGCACCATAGTTATAATAGTTCATGAACAAATACTGTCATTTCAAAAATATCTGCGTTTTTAATAGCAATATTTCATCTCCTGAAGAGATCATGCCACAGCATTTTCAAGATTAAATCATTGTTGCTCCCATTTACATCCTTTTATTTTTCAAAACATATCTTGTATTTTCTGGTGGAAACACTCATGAGGAGGGACGTACTCCAACATCTCTGTTCTTCCTCCTGGGTATAGTCCCCTCTTGGGGACTTAACAGTGATGATGAGGCTAAATATTTGAGCTCCTGTAATATGGACTAGCTGTTCCATTCTTTGTGGTCCTAAAAACAGAGAAAACTTACGTACCCATAGCCCTTGTTTTGACTCAGTTCAGTAAAGCTGAAGAGGTAAAACAAAAAAAGACCTGAACTTTTGTCAGAATTTTCTGAAATTCAATAGTTGTTATCAAAATATTATGTAAACATTATAGCTCCACAGTTCCAGGTTTGGCTCGGACTCTGATTGTACTTGAGTTGTTTCTGAGTGATCAAAAGAGAAATTAATAGATGCCTTGTAAGAAAGCTCACTTCATGTTATTTACAGTCTGGCCTAATCTCGAGACATTTAGATAGCTACGATAAACTTCCCTTTGAACTAAACCTAACTTATTCCTGAAGGATTACAGAACACTGAAGTCTGTGAAAGCATTAAATACAACTACTACACTTTGTGCGTTCACATGGATATTCCATATATATTACGGGAGAGCAGCAGTTTGTTGTATTCTATTGGCAGTAGATGATCTAAAAGAAGGGGACCTGCTGTCTTAATTACAAAGAGGCTAGATCAGACAGAAGGTTTTTTTATGCTTTCCAAAGCAGGTGACTATTAATAGAAATGAGAGCCTGGAATATATCCTCTACTGTAGCCATAAGCAGTTCAAAAGCATAATTAACAAATAGCCAGCGGATGTCATTTGCGTTTTAGGTTGTTAATGCCAGAAGGCTATTGTTAAGGCTATGAAGTGCTTCAATAACCTGCACTTTGGGGAATACAACATTTTCCTTGGAGTTTGAAGTGTGCTGCTTATTAAGTTTTGGTGGAAATTAGATTAAAACATTTTCATCTACATTGTTAGAAATCTGCATCAGACAAAGCCTGTTCCTTTTTAGTGTAGCACTCACTGTGAAGTGGACTGAAATATAATTCTTTTAAATTTAAAATATAAATCTAACCTTCATGAGTAACTGATAGCAAAAATGATTCATTTCAGTAGAGCGACATCAAACTAAATGCTGTATGAGTAAAGTTAATTTAAAGCTGAACGATCAAAAAAATCCTCAGAGAGAGAGAGGTCTACTTCTGTTTAGTTTATGGCATTTCCATTCAGGTGATGTAAAATTCTGTGCCAGAAGAGTTGCTTTGAGCAAAACATTTAAACTTATAATTTCTATACATATGTAATTTTGTTAGAACTGACTAGATGTTTTGGTGAGCAGGAATGGAATTAGTTGGTGTTAAAATGTTGGCATATGCTAAAGCACTTTGTTGCACAGGAGGCTAAGTGGCTCTCTACAGAAATGCTGATTGTAGTAATAACAAAGCCAGAGACAGGGCCATCTTTTCCACACATTCATGAACTGATGTGCACTTTCACATTTCCTTTGTTTTCACTTTTATCTAAAAACATTAAAAATGGAACAAGATATCATACATTCAAGCAAACCTCTTACAAATATCTGTCAGGCAGAATTGTTAAGATTTTATGGGTATTGTTATGTGTTTAGAATATTTGGTTAGATTTGCTGCATTGCTATGATACAAGTATGAACAATTTACTTGACATATCCAGACAAAATCTTCTACACTGCAGCAGAGCTTAGACTTTGTCTGAGGTAAATTCACTATAAATATTTCTCTGTGTTACTGTATTTTATAATGCAGGAATAATTTCTGTATGTCCAATATATACAAAGTGGACCACCGAATCTTGAGAATTTATTTTTTAATATTTTTATTATGTATAACAATATTTTTATAGTACTATTAAATTGCATTGTAATTATCATATACTAAAAGATTGTGAAAATTGTGTGGATTTTTGCCTGTCTTTGTGAAAATACTGAATATGCTGCACAGTGAATTTCCCGTGATACAAAATGTTTAAACGTCTTCTAACACAGCATTCATAAAATATTGTGTGACTGTAAGGTAATGGAAATGTAGACACCAGGATGTGTGCACGCTTGTGTCAACTGGACAATATGCTGTGAGCCAGTAATTAAACATTTACAGAGGGAGAGAAAAGAACATACCTTAGGCTGAGATCTTTTGAAGCTGTAGTATTAAGTTTAAAATTTTCAAATATTATAATAAAATTAAGGGTACTAAACTGTTCAGAAGACATCCAATAGTTGGAAACAACACTCATAGTGTCGTAGCGATATTGGCAATAAAATGGTCTTAGAGCCTTGCATCCTTGGACGGATGGTTCCCTTGCAGCCAGTTGCCAATATTGACATTTCTCTACCTGTGCAACTTTCTTTGCTTTTCAAGCACCATGAATCCCTTCTCACTTCGTGCGCATAGACAGGATTACCCAAATGCTTGCAACAACCCTACAACCTAATAGGTGAAGCAGAAGTTGAAGAAAATATTCTGAAAATTTGCCTGAGTGGAAGTGAGGAGTTTTCTTATTCCTCTTTCAGGGTCTCTTCCCAGGAGGATCCATCAAGTGCTCGTATGAACAAGGTAGATCTGCAGAATCACATCACACAAAGTGTTGCTGAGCATTTTTAAACTTCAGGTATACTTGGATTATGCTGGCCTGGGTTGAATAGAATGATTCCAGTCATTTAGGGTTTGTCCCAGTCTTGATATCATTTTACTTCCACATTTACAAGGTCTTTCTTATTTGAGGATGTGCAGGTTTGCACACCGGTAAATTGCTTTCAGCTTGATGTTTAGGAGGTGCAATGCTTCCAGCGTAGTGGTTTTGCATAGCACAGAGAGCTTGTTCATCTTGCTGACTGGCTGCCTGCAAGCAGGACAATGTGTACCTCAGGTAGCCTCCAAATGTACTTTAGATATAAAGCACTAAAAAGCCAACAATATATATTTCTACATATTCAACTCTGTACAATGATAAGTGAGGCCCTGTTCATGTTTACTCTTTAGTCATTACTGGAACAAACACATTTAATAAAAAGATGAAGAAAGGCTGACACGCAAGTTATGATAGCAATTTCAGATTTTGTTACCATCTTGATCCTGTACAAAACCTCAGAATTACTCAGATGACTGTGTGAAACCATTTGCTTTTCTACCTTTTCATATTTATAAACCACTGTGTGCCTCTCCAGGGCTAAAATGTTATGCAAAACCCAACTTCAAAAAGTGCCAAGGACTCTGAAATGGACTAATTTAGTCAGGCTGAAAATGTCCAATTCCTTAAACCAATCTTCCTGATGTTATAAACAATCCATCAAAATATACACATAGGTTGGAACCCAAAAAACACATGAAGTGGCCAGAAGGAGAGACCTCTAGGATTTTAAAGGCAGGTGGCAAGAATTTCCAATGGATTTTGTTTGGATGTTGGCTGGACTGGATGTGGCTGACTGTGCAGCTGGGTCTCACGATAACCCAGCTCTTGGCACAGCTGAGGATTAGGACTGTGCAGGAGCTTTCAGTCTAGAATATATGGCCATCTGAGATAAACTGTTATGGGTGCCACAGTTGGACCATTCTCAACACGAGCCCCAGGCAGCCCTTCCTTATCGTTGGCACTATTACAACATGCCCTGATAACTATTACTTAACAGTTTCATGATAGAAGACAGGGCCCTAGTAGGTGAGAGACAGCAGAAGATTCATGCAGAAAACACTTGGAACTTAAGGAGTACATGGGAGGAAGCCAGTGTGAGCAAGTAATAGGTACGGGACTTTAGCAGGTCCAAACTAAACTTCTTGAATGATTACAGCCACCAGGAAAGGATTGAAGGCTGATTATCTTGGGAAAGAGGCATGCCTATCAGCTGGCTGAATCAGATTAGTCTCAAATTCCCCTCCAAAGCTTTTCTTTCAAGCTTGTGCTCACTTTGTCTTCTGAAAGGCCATTCCTTTGAGAACTAGCTCTCCCAAGTAGTGTGGAGGAACCTCAGTTCCCAGCAAAAGGCCAAAGTGCCAGTGCCTGTGGAACTGCCTAACGTTTGTGGTGCAGGCTTGGGCTATCCTTATTATAACTGCAGTCTGGAACGTAAAGGTATGGAGTTGGAAAACAGTTTCTGAATATCTGTTGCCAATATTTTGAATAATAAAAGACGAAAGCAAATGTCTAAACAAGTATTCAAGTAGATTAGCTAGAAACCTACTGACTATTAGTATTCTAATTTGTGAAAAACAGTCCATAGAAATACTCACATTTTTTCCTTTTTACAGGAAGTCCTGATGTACAAAACACCAGCAAAACCCCTTCTGGTGTCCAGTGCCCTCCCACTTAATGCTTCTCTTTGGTATATAGCCATATTTAAACAATGCATATATTTAACTGTATTGATTTGGGCCCTTTTCCAAGTTCTGTAAGTCAGTTATGGGAAACATAAACAAGAAACTATTTAACTTTGTAAAAGTCTGCAAGTGTTTGAAGATACACTCATCTCCCAGTTATCTCTCCTCTCAATAACATTGCAGATAAAAAAAAAAAGACTCTCACAGGTATAAGGCAATCTGTAAATGAACCTGAAAACACAATTGCTTGTGAAATCTCATTAAAGCTGAAAAGCAGAAAGGGGAAAGCTACAGGGTAAGAAGAGCTGCATGGTACACTGATTCTCAGAGAAGTGCTCTGCCTTTTCCATGGCATCGAAACCCTATGTATGTTGGAATGGAAGTTCTATTTTAAAACACTAAGTAAATATTAAACTTCTATGCTCTCTGTCTTATTGTTTGCATTCTTTGACACTTGGCTGCAACTTGTTGCAAGTTTCTCAGATGAAATCACTTTTTAGCAAGATGGCAGATAGCTCCAGAGTAATACAAACAATCGAAACTGGTAAAGACTGACATTTCCTAAACGTAATAGTGCTTCTTATTAAGTGCACTTGCGGGGATCAAGTCATGGTAGCATTCTCCCCACTGCAAGAAGAAAAACATTGCTGCCCTCTCTGCATCAGCTGAGCTCAAAGAATTGGCCTTTCTCTTGCTCTTGCCTTATAAAAAGTGGGAAAACCTGTCTTAGGCGCGTGCTTTTTGATGGACTGGAAGGCCATACAGCAGAAGTCACTGCTGAGGCACTTTCTTATTAATTTTATCTGCTAGCCACTTTCTGAAAAGACATGATAGCTCTGTGAAGCTTTCTGTTCTCTGAGTCCATGTACTTGTTTAGTTGTGTAGCCCTCAGCTTTTACTTTTTTGCCTGAGCAAGGTCATGAGTCAAAGTCATGATTAAATAATGTTTGCTTTTTTCTGTTATTGGTAAGAAATTAATTCTTTCAGTTAATGATTTGCAAAATAAGAAAATGTGTGAACTATGGAGGTAAACGAAAACAAGGATGACGCTGATTTATGGGTGTCTCTGGGAATTTCATCTATGCACCGAGCACTCCCTTGAATACATGCTGCATTTAAGGCACAAGATACTGGTATTTTGTAATTATAATTGCTCCCGTTTTGTAGCAGAAAGCTAACCCTAGAAACCAGAAAAAATATTTGAAACAGCAGATTGGGAGTGAGTGGGATTTGTTCCTAGATTTGCTGCTTTGATGGTAAACTCAAATAATCATTCACATCAGAGCTTTCAAAAGCATTCCCTGATCCTGCAAAGTCAATAAAAGATATCTAGGAACTGATTTTCCTGTGCACTTCAATAGGTGTATCAGAACTCAACATAGGAAAATTAAATGGCGTACATCTCAAGCTGAGCCCTACCTCTAAACTGAGCTTTCATTTAAAAATTGTTATATTCCCCTTACAAACTCTTGCTGATATAGGCAGAGTGGTCCTAATATTGACCAGAAAAAAACCCCAAACAGTCAAGTCAGTGTATTATGAACATCTTCTGGACATTAATGTAATTAATGATACGTACCTTTAAGAAACAATGTTCAGCCACAATGGTTTTTTTTGAGAGGTCACAAAAGCTATTCACTTACAGACTGGCATATTTGAATTGTTGATAATACAATATTATAATATCTTTATAAATTAGGCTCACTCTCCCATAATTAACTTCAGCAAAACTGAGTTGTAACCAAAGCTCTGACCACATACTTTTTCAACACTAAGCTACTACGGATTTAGTATCTGCAGCTTATGGCCTCTTCTGTAATAAAGTGTGTTAAATTTTGTAAGAAATTCAATCTACAAAACAATGCCAATGAAGATTAAAATATCTTCCTCTTATAAGAAAATGCCCCAAAATCAGTAACAAATTTCCCTTCTGTCCATGGATGCCACTAAAATCTTCCAGGGAACAAAAAAAAATTGTCTTCCTATTTTTATTCTCAACAAATATTTGTAAACTAGTTTCACATCTGATCGCTTTGGGATTGTCTGCAAGAAGCATATGGCATCAGCAATTAGAAACACTCCTAAACAATTCTCATTTGGAAATAGAGAAGTCTAACTAAGCTGCTGTTAAAGTCTCTAACAGTGGGGCTTATTACTCCTAACTTTAGCCATCTAAATTTAAACATCAGGTTTAAATTATTTATCTATTCTCACACAACACTAATGGAGAGAGGTAAGCACCTCCAGTGGATGATTTAAGATAGAAATCTAAGACAATCAGGAAGTGCCTGTCTTTCCATTGGAGAAGTCACCTAGATACCGAATTTATACAAGACATTTAACAGACAAAATTAGTTGAAAGAAATCCCAAGAAATGAACTACTCCAGAACAGGAAAACCATAGAAGAATTTGGCAGGGAATAGAGGGAAATTACTGTCACTTGATTATGATACTATGAAAGTAAAGCAATAAATTAAAAAACAAATCCTGAGGCTGTCTTTGAGGAAAGAGGAAATATTTAGGCTCTTTTTCGGCTTTCTTTAAAAAATACCCTCCTTTCAGTGTCTAACCATAAAATCCTGGAAGGAACTATATTTCTCATAATTTTGTGATTGCTTTACTATATTTCATATATTTATTCTTAGTTTGAATTTTATATATATGCAGTCAGGGACTGGAGACAGAATGCAGGCAACTGCCATCAGCCATCTACCTTGGACTTTTGGTTGACTTGGACAAGGAACCATCATGGAAAGGGATCTAGACAATGAGGCTAAAAAATCTTACATTGCCTGAAAGAAGAGCCAAGCCAGGTGTTGGAGGGCAACAGGACTGACACTGTGACTCAGCATTGGAGCTAAAGGAAAAAGGGGATGCTTCAGTTCATTTCCTGACAAAAATATTCCTAAAATTTATGAAGCTGTTACCTCTGGTGTGGAAGGGACGGGGATAACAATAAAAGTATCATATAATTTGAAAATATATTAGCTTATCTCTCTTCTTCTGTATATTCTCAGTTTCTAACTTCAGAGGCATTCCAAAGAAGCTTTTGGATCTAGACAGATTCCCCACGACTTCTTCTGCTTGTTTCCTGCCTGTGACTTTTTCTGAGATACTGACTTGTAATCTGCTATCCTCCTACAGTTCCTTATGGCACTGCCTTAGTGCTATCCAAAAATACATGTGTTCCATATAGAAACCGCCAATTTGCTTGAAGCAAGCATTATCAGTATCCTGGGTCTTGCTATCTTGTACCTTCAACTCATTAATTTCCTTCCAGAACACCTCTTTTTCAATGTAATGATCCAGGTTCACAGAGTCATTTGGACAATCACTTTAACCCAAACTGTGCCAAATTACAGAGTTCAGGTAGAACTGAATCTCTAGGTAACCTGTGGTTGCTGGGATTTTTTTCCCTTGTTTATGAATTGTTACACATGGATGCTCATTTGCTTAAAACAGCCAGTGAACTTTTAAGAAAATTATTTCACACATATACTAAGGTGTGTTTTGGAGCTGATCCATTACACTGAGGTGTTGAATTCTTGCCCTTCTTACCCAGTTTTAGCGGTGCTCAGTGCTGCATGGCATATTTAAAGTCTCAGCCCGGTTGTTTATGCATAACTTGCACCAGACTGCATTTCCTATTGCCAGTGTTCTATAATGTGGAATGGTGTTGATCAGAGATGCACAGAAATTTAATTTGGAGCAATAGAGGAGTTTTAAACTTTCTCGTGCTCCCTCTGATTTCAGACACTATTCTCCTTTTCCTTTGGAGTTATGCATTCAGACAGTGTTATGCACTAATACCTTTATTACATAACTGTTCAGAAATGCTCCTGTTTCACAGGAAAGATGCATTTCATTCACACACCTTATGCAAACAAGATATAAATTGCTACACAAGTGAGGACATGCAACTTTATGCCTGAAAAGGCTATTCAGGTGAAGTCGTCATGGTCCTTCCCTGTGCCAGATAGTGAAACCCTCCCTCTGGCTTGTTTTCCTCTCTTTCTGGGGCTGTCAAAACACTGCTTTTTCATCACTACTGAGGAAAAGCTGTGCAATGAAAAACAACACCTCCTTCGTGTTCAAGGTTGGGTTGACCCCTACTGAACATACTCGTACGAAGCAGAATCGATGCCGACTGGACAGTTTTTAAAGAGCTAACCCAAATGACGTGAGTCTCAGGAATGAGCATATGGGTGAGCTTAAGCTCTTATAAACCTTTATCATCCCCCTCATCTTTGCCACAATCTGAATGCAACTGTAGAAAAGTAAACTACTCAGCAACAACAGGATGAATGTACTATGGATGATGTTTGATTTTGAAGAATACACGTCTTCAAAAAGATACGTAAAAAGCCTCCAGCTGCAGGCTTCACACAGCTGGGGCACATAAGCAGTTTGTCTCAACTGCAGATCTCTAGCCAAATCACAGGGTGTTTTTTCTCCCTCAGCTGGATTTTCTGCCCTCTCAACAACCCATTGGAAAAGCCTTTGAGAACTCAATGTCTGAAAGGCCTCTGCTGACTGGTAAATTTGTGCAAAGGTTCCTGGGGCAGAGGGGGAGGCAGGTGATATGATTATGTCTCAACAAGTGACTGGACTGTGATGGTTCCAGAAGCTTTTCCTTTAGTAAAAACCTAAATAAGTATTAATAGGAACTGAAACCAAATTGTACTCCCAGATTTTCAAACACTGAAAGACGGGAATCTTTAGTTACAGTCTGATAGGCACTTTTCTCCAGAAGAGCACTACAGCAACAAAATGTGCTTCAGCCAACAGTGGAATTGTGAACTACGAATATCAGCTCAGGCTGAATTCCTTGCAACGAATGTGCAAATTGACACAAGAGCAGCCTTCATTAGCAGTTCACTATTCTTAGTAGTTCATTATTTCTCAGTTCTTTATGTTCATTATTCTAAGTCAGTTTCTATATGCAGCAAACGATATGCTGATACTCTCTAACTTGAATTAAGTCAACTTTACACTAAATTTAAGTCAATTTTACAATAAATATGTTGAAAGAAAAGAGGAAGCATGCTGAATTAAGAATGGAGAACAGGCAGCAAGTAAGATGCTGAGAGCTGCATTTCCCTGTTCCTTTGCTATTCCCCCTCCCCCTGTCTAACTTTGGTACTTTTCCTGTACCTCACTGCAGGGCAGCTCAGGAGTGTTTTGGCAGGGAACACTCTGCTTATTCTCCCTGGAGACTGCACAGAGATCATAAATCCTTTTGGAACTTCTTAACCCTTATATGTAACTGGCAGCTTTAATCTTCTGCGTACCTAATATTTGAGCTAGATGCAGCACCAGAATGAGGAGAGAAGGCACTGGGTAGCCAGTCACACACTTTCTCATATTGTTATTTAGTGGATTTTACAAGCAGAATCCACTGTGCACTGGAAGTGCCTGTTTGAGACACACCAGTGTAATAATTAATACTTATGATAGGAAGAGGTCACTTCAATTCCTTTTGTTAAGGAATTCCGTGTTTGAATCATACATTGTGCCCACTTTTCCCTAGAATTGTAATTTAGTCATACTCTTTCCCCTCTATCTTCTCCTCTTGGCATAACTGGGACCTCTTTCATGCCTCCCACTGTTAGGTTAAGAGGGAACTAATTATTATGGCATGGTGAGTGCTGATGTTCTTGTAGAAAAAAGGAAATAATGATATGTTAAGCCAATCAAATCAACTGCTCAGATGATGGAACATTCCGTGTAAATCTTTTTTGGCTAAATAAAATATGAAAGAAAGCTACCCTTACATACCTTACTTCTCACTTATCTTTAGACCAATATGATTATGATACTATTCCAGTGATGTTTTTCACTGACACAGCACTGCTCCACATCTATTTCAGAGCACTTTAATGCATGAGGAAACATTTATCCTATATATAAACCAGAGAAAACAAATTGCATGTTCCAAGTGGCATATGATTTTATTGTTACAGTTAGGGAGAAGACTGATGTCTTGTGTCTTCTTGTTGCATGAGCCTAAAGCTGCAAGAACCATTTGTGAAAGCCAGTGGAATGCTGACGTATAACACTTGGGGTTTTTCCACTGTTTTAGCATGCTTGGCATTAGTGTTTGACTGACTGTGTGTTTCTGAAGATGACAGAACATCGCCTCTTCTTTAGTTTACGGGGTTATTTCAGATCTTTTACATAAAGATTGCTTTCACAGTGCTGTTTGCTTAAGACAAGTGCTATCTAAATGTGTTTGAATGTATGCAATCAGCAGAGGCATGTTTTGCAACTTTCTGTCAGAATCCAATAAATATACAGCAATTAAAAGAGGGATTATGAGAATCTAGTAGGCGAGCAAACAAGTTTCTAAAAAGGGCACTCTCCACACTGAAATATTTGCCAGCATTATTTTTAAAAGAATCCAGTTCATAAGCTGCCGTGAGTCTCCATTGTCTGTAAGATACCATAAAAGCATGATTCATTCAGAGTTCAGAACCAGAAGCAACATGTGAAAATTGGTACAGAGGTGATAAGGTTAGATGGGGCAATTTTACCAAGGTTCCAATACTTAATTTGAACTCACAATACCCTCTGATTACCAGCAAAACAAATCTAAACATCATGACATTTAAGCAACTCAAATTCCTTTAATGACAAGCTAGACTGGCAATCAGTAGTACTCAGTGAGGGAGCAACAAGAGGTATGGTTATAAAGCTCGCCCTTTTAGGTACTATACATGTTAACTAACAATCAAGTGATTTAAAGTGAAAGGTTTATCATCCATGGTATGAACAGGGGAAGCATACAAATAAGGTTTCTATTCCCGATTCTGCAAAAGTTGACAAAAAAGCAACTTTTCCAAGAACTGTAAAGACATAGCAGAGAATAGGGGTTCTCCAGCTTTGATCCAAAAAACTAAATAGTACTATTTAAATATGGTTCCAGATATGCTACAGCTAAGTCATATATACTGAATATCGCAGAATTAGAGAATGGTTTGGGTTGGAAGGGACCTGAAAGATCCCCTAGTTCCAATCCCCCTGCCATGGGCAGGGACACCTCCCACTAGAGCAGGTTGCTCAAAGCCCCATCCAGCCTGGCCTTGAACACTCCCAGAGAAGGAGCATCCACAACTTTTCTGGGTAACTTGTTCTTGTGCCTCGCCACCCTTACAGGAAAAAATTTCTTCCTAATACTTAATTTAAATCTCCCCGCTTTCAGTTTAAAACTGTTACCCCTCCATCCTATTGCTACACTCCCTGAGAAAGAGTCCCTCCCCATCTCTCCTGTAGGTTCCCTTCAGGTACTAGAAGGCCATAAGGTTTCAGGGTTTGCCTTGATCCTGTGTAACTGTCCCCACTTCTCAGGGGATTGACTGATAGAAAACTGCCAGTCACATCCAGGTGAAGTTCAGTGGCAGTTTGGGGATGTACTTTGGGAATATTTCATTCATATTCACTTACAGCTTACATCAGAAGTTGAATTCTAGTCTGCAGAAACATGTGAGCACCATGCACCAGAATAGCAGTGATTTCCTATGAACTTCTTAATTTTCTCAGCAACATATATGATATTAGGAAGGTGCCTCCTAGCTGTTTTAAGGATTTTAAGCTCTTACTAGAAAAACAGCAGAAAATAGCATATTGTTTGCCATGCATCTTCTTGCAACATGAAGACAACAGCATATTAGACGGTAACTCCAGAAAATTGATAGAATATTTAATATATAGACATATATGTATAAAGGACATTTTTTTCCAGGTTGTATGTGGGAGGTTTTGGGTATTATCCAGGATGACTCAGTTTGTCTGGCTTTTCTGAGTCTGTGACAACCAAAGTGACGTAAGTATGAATTACAATCATAACAAGCTAATGCTGCTTTTTAAGGTCTCCAATACTTGCTTTCTCTCAAACAGTGTAAGTGTCCTCAAGATACTATTTCCTATTTTATTAAACACCTTACTGATATGAGATCCTTCAGGCAGAAACCTTTTTTGTACATTGACAACAGAAATGCAAGCAATTAAGTCAGTCTTACTTCTTGTCCCAGAATCCTAGCACCCCAGTTCATTGAGCTTTCTGAATGTACATAAATTGTTTTCAGCTCACAAGGACCTATTTTAAAAAAAACTCCTCAGTATATACCTCTGCATCCATATAACCAAAATGAGAGGAAAAAAATAAAAAACATCTGAGAAGTAGTTCAACCCACACACACCACCGAAGTTGGTGTATTGGCAGTTGCTCCAGAGAAAAGAAGCCAGAGAAAATCAAAAGTAATAATATTGCTTATTGTTCTCAAGCTTGACCCATAGAAAGTTCTGTGAACAAAAATGTCAATCCACAGTATTAATATTTCCAGGATATGTAACTTCTTGTTATGAGATAAAATTTCCCTAAAATGTTCTTAGCCTTCTACACAGTGATGCAAAGACTGACATCGCAGACAACCTATTTCTTTAATATTATTTTACAGATAATTACTCCATCAGAACAATCTCACTCTACTAAACAGTGAGCTGGATGGAGGTACAGAGTTCGGAATTCACTTCCTGAAACTAAAATGTCAGGACAGAATTTTCAGAAATTTGAGTTAAATGCTCAGTTCCCACTCAGTCTTTAAAAGTATTAACAAAATTCCTGCTCAGGGGCTTAAAATGAAAATTGAGTTCCTTCATAATTTTCCTAAATCTCATGGATTAAATGGACCATGAGAATGGTCTTTCTAAGGGTGTACCTATGAAACTGCAAAACTGTTTTTACAAAGCAAACATTGAAAGAAGTTGGCCTCATCTGTCCTGATGCAGAAATAGCTGTGTTTCAGACCTGATCTATAATAAACGCTTGTGTGGAATTGAAATAGACTTTACAACACAAAACTGAACCTCACCCTTCCTCCCTCTGCTTTGTTTCAGGCAGGGACATTTCTGGTGTACTCCATGGGCTGGAAGGAAATTGCAGTTTGTTTTTTAGAGCTTTTGCCTTGAAATCTTTCTGTCCTTCCCCGGCTCCCTTTCCTCCTTCTCAGTGTCATGTTTGTAATGAAATGAGAAGTTCAAAAGGCTAGTGACTGACAGTTTCTGAAACAGGTGGCATTTGTGATAAAGGCCTGGTACTTTTTTTTCTCTCTGGTATGCCATATATCAGCAGTCAGTAACATGTCTTGAGTCAAACATGCAACTGCTTCTAATATTTGAGATTTAAAAAATTGCTGTGATGATCTTTTGCATGTAAGGACTTCAAAGGAATGTTAAAGAGGCATAAAACTGTGCAGCACATGTGAAATGTGAATTTAACACATCAGACGGGCTTTTCATTAAGTTCATTAAGATGTTAATAGAGCACTGCTATTTATCTTTTCAACAGTCTGCATATTCTGAACATCAGGAATCCAGCTCCCTGTCAGTTAGAGAAAAAAGATTTTTATCTGTGTGTCCATTCAAGCTATCACATAATGTCAAGTATAAGAACTGCTTCTGTCTCCAGAAATGGAAAACTATGTAGGATGTTATAGAAATGGCAGTCTTTGGAGAGGAATTTTAAACACTTTAGGAAACATATAATGTTATCTTTGCTCTTCTAATTTTGACTCGACACAAAAGAAAGCAGGTAAAAAAGGTACAGTAGACTTGCAGGATGTATGAGGATAGAACCTCCCTGCAGTGCTTAGATTTTTAAGGTAGTCCTAGTGCTTGGGGTCTGCTGCGTAATGGACCCACCACAAGATGAAGGAAGGCCTGACAGAGGTAGGCTGTTGCTCATCTCCAAGGGAGCCAGTACTTTAAGCCACTGGTACACGAAAAAGGACATTCTGGAGAACGCTTCAGGAGCCTGAAGGCCCCTGCATGGTCATTTGAAGCCATTGACAGAGTAAACTACACAGCATTATAGCGAAATTTATACCAAATAGGATGGCAGAAGCTGCCACATATGTGATTTGTACAGTGGGTCAGGCATATTTCCTGAATGGTAACTACCAACCAATTTCATCTTTATTTCAGAAAGATACTTTTTTTTTTTTTTTTGACTCCTTACAACACAAAAATTTAGACGAAAAGCACTGAAAACAGGAACAAATACTTGAGGCAATTAAGTTTTTGATACAGAAGTTGTGGGAAAAGACAAGCAAAACCAAGGAGCTCATTTAAACAAAACAAGATAGATACCCAAACACACTGCAGTTCCACAATAACAGCCCACTTGACAGGTGCTCCCATCAGTGTTACCACCACATTTAGGGACACCAACAAAGAGCCCTCCTCTTTGTAAATGAAGGTGACATTTAGTTCGAGTTGAGTGTCTCAAGATTTTGCACAGTTCCTACTTACATTACATTCTAGAAACTCTCCACACCTCATCTAACTAGAGTGGTTAAAAAAAAAAAAA
>VXBW01004773.1:199153-283056 GCA_013400375.1 Thinocorus orbignyianus
GAACAAGATCAGACCCAGTACTGACCCCTGGGGAACACCACCAGCTACGGGCTTCCAGCTGAACTCTGTGCCACTGACCACAACCCTCTGAGCTCTGCCATTCAGCCAGTTCTCAATCAACCTCACTGTCCACTCATCTAACCCACACTTCCTAAGCTTACGTATGAGGATGTTACAAGATACAATGTTAATCAGTGATCTGTAAAAGAGCTTAATTTCTTTGACAGTCATTGCTGACAAAAGAAGGTCTGTGAAAACTCTGTAATACAGACAATGCAGTCTGGGCTTCTATGTGTTATCATATTGGCAAAGCCCATGCAGACAGGTTTATTATATATCAACAGAAAGGTGCAATAAAAAAAAAATTAAGCTAATCGGGAGTATAAAAACACAGCATGATAATCAACAGCTGGCTATATAAAAATTAGATACCAGATTTTTCCTATGACTTTTTAGCTTGTCTTCATGATTCTACTATTGTCTCAGGTTAGACCAGAGACTTTTCGGTAGACAGACTGTTACTTACTATGTCTGCACATTGTAACAGAGTAAGAACTCGGTCCTGCTTGAAGACCTCAGACACTCCTGCAATATTTAAAGCCCCACCGCTATAACCAAAATGAATCTAGAAACTGTACTAGTGCTTAGTTATGTCATTAAAACTGCAGTATAGCTCTTCTCCCCCTCCCTTCTCCTCACCACCATCTTTAAGTTGTGTACAGTTGTTGGGATGATCAGCTGTCTTATATGGCTTTCTTTAAAATTAGTTTATTTTAAATTAAACTGTAAAATGGAACATACTCCCAATCAAAGGTGGAAAGAGAAACCTGGCATCTATAGCAATTATGGCTGAAATATGATTATACGTGGAATTACCCAATTTCAAGGGAGTTTTAGAGACATTATTCTAAAATTCTAAAGTAGGTTTCCCCCCTAATCAACAGCTATAAGGGCATACATATTGGAGCAACAGGACTTGAAAATCAGAGATTTGAACTGGACTGGGCTGCCAAGTTTCAGCCTGGTGAGAATTAAGACGGTAAAACAAATTCTTTTCTCTATGAAAGAGAAATTTCAATGATACCTGACTTTTAAAATGAAAGCTCTACCCATTTTGCTCGATCTTGTATCCTGAAAGTTCACATGGTACTAAGAGCACCTTATTATGACTAAACTCCTGAATGAATTTGTTGATAAGTTGATTCTTTTCTTTCTTTTCCTTCTCATTAATTAAGTAATGAGACCTACTGTTGTTTCAGCTGCATGGCTGAAAGAATAGCATAATCTATGACATTAATTTTAGGAGGAGAGTTTGTGAAATAAGCAGGTATTTCAGAGACCAGGACTTTGGCTCCATATAATTGCACTTGCATCCAGATGTACATACAAATATACTTTAAATAATTTTCAATATTTAGGAATTGTAAACCACAGAATTTGAGGTGCAAGCTTAGGTAAATGTATTCAAAATCAATTATCAACATAATATGCACTAACCTATAGGCAAGCATTGGGTTGTCAAAGTTTCAAATGAGTTACAGTAATGAATAACTAACCTACTAGCAGAACTAATTTATAAATTTTATCCAAAGCTAAAAAGCTTGACATCTGAACTGTTTATTCAACAAGTAGTAAATCTGTACCACAGTGCATAATGCATATGTTACATTGTGAGTATCATAGAATCATAGAATGGTTAGAGTTGGAAGGGACCTTAAAGATCATCATATACTTGTATTAGTCTTTCGAGCTATAAGAAATCTAGCCTTGCTGTATAACTTACTGTGTGTAATCGAAGGTGGGTATCAAATCAAGCAAAAATAACTTCCAGGGGAAAAAATAAACTAGTTTCATATTCATGGTGTTTGAATGTCACCTTGAAAAATAAGGTGGTAAGCAATGCTGCTCAAGGCATGTTTTCCCAAATGCTATGCATTTCTTGCATTCTGGGAGCTAAACTTCAAACACACAGGATCTGATCTGAAGCAGACTTCAGCAATGATTATTGCAACTGAAGTCAAGAGTTTGACTTTTCAGTGATCTATTACATGCTAAACATTCTGAAAAAAACCTTAGTATTATAAAACTGTCAATTCTGAATTAAATTTAAGTTTAGTGTTTTCCTACCTTTTGCTCCCTCCCCAATTAGGAAAACTACCAACTATTTTCATAGGATGTTATTAAGCATAGTTTATAAACATCCAAGAGGCAAGCCATTAATGGTAATAAGTACCCAAAGTTGAAATAGTCATACTAAAAATTTGCAAAAGCAAATAGACACAGGACCTTGGAAGAGATTAAATCTCATTAAAAGAAAATCACATTAAAATCATGAGACTAGTAGAGGAAAATCTAGGAGGAAATTAGTCTTTCTGTATGTACAATACAATTTCAACAATGAGCAGTAAATAATGCACCAAGTCTTACACCAGATAATAGCATATCAATACTGTCTGGATGTTCATTTTGTGATCATCACCCATTCTGGGAACTATAAAAGAAATTACTGAAAATACTTAGAGTATTTTCTGATATGAAAATAAGTACTAAGTACCTATTTTCGATTAATAGTATTTCAAAGGGAACACAAACTATCTAAAGTATGGGTTACATACCTAAAATATTTTTCTGCAGTTTTGAAAAGACTGAAATAAACTAAGAAGAGTACAAAGAATCAATTAGGGAATTTTCTGCTTGTTTTGCCAGATCACAGTCTGAGACCATCGCACAATGGAAGATAGTTATTCTGTCACAATGAAAGCTGGAGATATTTTTAGGCAAGAGCAGCTCTGGATTTAAATACGTAACTCAATTATTGATGCTGCTTTAGGTGAGCAACAGCAAATATAACCTAAGCAGGCCTGTGTTGAAAAAAGAACCCATACTTCATTACTAATCCGTATATGCTTTTTCTTAATATATAGACATGTATTGTTCTTTAAAGCCTGGAGTGCCATTTGGGCTGGATCTTTTGCTGCTGACTTATGTGTATCTGAGGATTACAATAAAAATAAGTTATAGGTACTCTGGGGAAAAAGGCCTCTATAAGTGAGACTGACATGTACTTCTTTTTCCAAATATTTCTCAAGTGATTCTCAATCTGTGTGAATTAACTGTCAGGCTGTCTTTCTCCATTTCTCTTGATACTGGAGTAATCAGGGAATCATCACCTTTTCCAAGAGCTTGTTTTGTTGGGATTAATGGTTTAGAGCTGTGAATGTAGGTGCCCTCTTGGTGCTAAGAGAAAGAGATGTTTCCCACTCAGGAAGAAATTACTTAGTGTGAAGGTGGTAAAGCACTGGAACATGTCACCCAGGGAGGCTGAGGATGCCCCATCCCTGGAGGTGTTCAAGACCAGGCTTTGGGCAGCCTAGTCTAGTGGTAGGTGCCTATAGCAGGGGGATTGGGACCTGTTGGTCTTTAATGTCTCGTCAAACCCAAATGATTCTATGATTCTATTATTTAACTGAAAAAAACTGTAAACTGTGGAGCTATAAGCTGACCTGCTAAAATGGAAATCAAGATGTCAGGTTGGATCTAATTCCCGCTAAAGGGATGAATTTTAAAGTGAATTGCAATAGTTTAAATGAAAAAGATCCACACTTCTTCTATTTCCACATCTGTGAAAAGGCCATAAAAGCAGCTGCTCTCTATAGGGAGAGAATTCTCCTATTCGTGGAGGAACTCACAGACTTTTCTGTAAGGCAGTAACGACTCTACTGCCACTATACAAGTAGTAAAACTTATCCATACGAAAAAATGGTGGAAGGGGTGTTTACTTAATTATAGTATCTGGAAAAACATGCCCTTTCTCTCTTTTTCATGTTCATAGAATCATATAGTCACAGAATCACTTAGTCTGCAGAAGTCCCTTAAAATTTTTAAGTCCAACCGTTAATCTACCACTGCCATGTCCAGCCCTGAACCATGTGTCTGAGCTCTACATCGACCCATCTTTTAAATACCTCCAGGGTAGTAACTCAGCTACTTCCCTGGGCAGCCAGTTCCAGGGCTTGACAATCCTCTCAGTGAAGAAATGTTTTCTAATATAAAATCTAAACCTGCCCTGCTGCAACTTGAGGCATTTTCCTCTTGTCCTATTGCCTGTTAACTGGAAGAAGAAACTGACCACCACCTCACTACAGCCTCCTTTCAGGTGGTTGTAGAGAGTGACAGGCTTTAACCTCATTTTCTCTAGGCTAAACAACCCCAGCTCCCTCAGATGCTCCTCTTAAGACTTGTGTTATAGACCCTTTATCAGCTTTGCTGGTTTTAGATACACTCCAGCACCTCAGTGTCTTTTTTGTAACAGGGGGTCCAAAACTGAACACGGTACTTGAGATGCGGTCTCGTCAGTGCTGAGTACAGAGGGATGACCACATCCCTAGTCCTGCTGTATCACTACAGGCCTTCTTGGCCTCCTGGGCACACTTCTAGCTTGTATTCAGGTGGGTCTTGACCAACATCCCCGGATCCTTTTCTGCTGGGCAGTTCTCTAGACTCTCTTCCCCAAGCCTGTAGTGCTGCCTGGGGTTGGGACCCAAGCGCAGGACCTGGCACTTGGCTGTGTTGAGTCTCACAGCATTGACCCAGGCTGTCAAGGTCCCTCTGTAGAGCCTTCCTACGCTCAAGCAGACCAATACTCTCACCCAACTTGGTGTCAAATGCAAACTTAAGTCTTACATGTGAGAGTTCCTCTCATTTGCTTAGCAAAAGAAAAATGCATCATCAAAGGTATCCTCAGCATTCCCTTGTGCTTCAACCACTTGAAATTTCTGATTAGAAAGTAACTTCTCCCACTAGACCTCAGCAAAAGTCTCACAGCCTCATGTCTTTTGGATACAAACAAGAGGGAGAGAATTGAGAACACAGGAAGACATCCATCTCACGTACTGCCACATGTGAATGTCAGGCCATTGCAATAGAATGTTCCTAATGATGCTGTTGAAATCTTTTTTCCCTCAACTATGAAGCCATTTCTTTGAAATAGATATCTAAGTTTAAACAGCACTACTTGGTGACTGTGTGCCCTGATACCTTCCTTAAAGCAAATGGAAGAGCATAAAGTTGTCTTTTTTTCTAGTCTTCAAACTTGCTCCTGCAGTTTTAACTGTCCTTATTTTCTGCCTAGAAATAAGTAAATATTCTATTAATGAATCTTCTGGATTCCTCCTAGCATGTAAAACTGTGGTTGCTACATACCGACTTTTCTGTTATTCTGGTTAGCGTATGAAAATGTGTTCCGCATAGCATATGAAAGGCTCCTGACACAGCTTTTAGAAGCCTTTTCTGTGCAGTTCTATTGATATTTCCAAAGAATTTCAGAAGCAGAGAAAATTACTTATTCAAGTTCTATTCAGTGTCTGCATCAAGGAGCATTTAATATACAGAATGAAGCCAAATAATTTCCCTCCTTCGCCTATTTTGCCAGTTGGTTCCTAGCACTAAAAGTTTAAGACAAAGCTGGAATGCAGCTAAGAAGGAAGTTAGGAATTTGTGATTTGTAAATCCTATTGATACATTTCCCCTTCCTTTTTCCATCTGAAAAAAAAAAAAAAAAAAAAAAAAAAGAAAAAAAAAAGAGGTTTGGACATTTTTTTAGATGCTTGTAAGACAGCTATTTTTTCGTGAGACTCCTGACCCATTTCCTATCTTCCTGTACATAATTTTACCCGAAAATTTGTCATACAGTATTCTCCCTACTAACAAATCTTCACTTTGTTTACATTCAGAAATAGTGCAGTATGCTAAGGCTTGAGAGTAAAGAGATAATTAATATTTAGAGGTTCTTTCTAAAGTGTTCTATTTCATATGCCTTTCTGGAACTGACTAATTCAGCCCTGGAAAAGAGATGTACTTAATGAACCTTTTGGTATATGTCAAAATAGGAATTCTCTCTGCTCACTTGGCTTACCGTCAACACTGTTAGAAAGGAAATGATGGAAAATAAAAGCCTGAACTGTAAGGTTTAACTAAGGTCACGGATGCATTTAAGAACACGTATTAGATGACTGTCCACGTGAAATGGAAGATGAGCATGTATGTATGTAGATATGTAATTTTTATTTTCAGAAAGTGAATGTTTAGAGGTGAATCATGTTTGATCTAGAGATCCTAAGTATGTTGTTTTACACCATTTTGAAAGGAAAATGCAGAAGTATGGAAAACTCTCTACAGAGGAATATACACGTTGGCAATATTTCTCTTTTGTGATAAGTACCTGTCAGAACTACCATCATGTATTTTTAAAAGTTACACCTGAAAAGGAGGTTTTAGAAATAAAAAGTAAATAAAATGTGACATATTACCTGATTGTGCTTTTTATATTTTAGTTCTCTGTATTATGTTTAGGAAATACTACCCCAAATCAGGTAGTGTCTTACCCAATTTCTTATCCATGTCACGTTTACTGCCTTGGCTTCTGCTCTATATCAAACCCTTGTTACACTACTACATCGATATTAACCAATATAAGCATTAAGTCACTTGAGAACTACTTGAAGAAATAATTCCAGTTCATGTACAATAAAGCCATACTGGATCTGCTTTAATTTACCCTAGGAATTGGGTTTACCTCTGTTGCTGCCTGAATGGGGCTGAAAAACAAGAAGGTAGCATTGGACTAGCTCTATGCTTCCTACGCTATGGTTTAATCAGATATAGAGAGGGGTCCTTGGTATAGAGGCCTCATTTAAAATAAATGGCAGATTTCCTTATAGTGCAGGTACTTAAAAGTAGCTTCTTTAAACTGGAAATATCCAAAAAAAGTAGCCAAAATCAACCTTACAGTTGAAAAGAGAGACGTCCTTGTTCTTCTACACCATACCTCTTTGTTGATCTTATTTTGGAAATTGCTTGTGAATGGCTGATACTAAATCTACTCAAAATAAATCTGGTAAATCTGATTAATTCAGAGGATAATACGGCTTAAATAAAGCACAAGTACAGATTGCCAGCAATGTCATTAGTTTTAGAAAATGCATCTCTAACACATGGCAAAGTTTGCAAGCATAGAGGCTTAATTCACTTCTGTAACTATCAGTTTATTTCAAACTATCCCTATGAGGTTACATGATCTGGCATTCTTTTGAATGATGCAGGATGATTAAGGTGTTAATCTGTATTTAAAGTATGGTGATAATGAAGATCAGAGATTGGACTACACAGAAGATAGAAATATCAGCATAAGTCACCTGAGTTAGGAAAATCTTACACTTTATGTGTGCCTCAAACATGATTTAATTTCACTGATATGCAACAGCTGCTGATATTAAAAAAAAAAAAACCAAAACAAAAAANAAAAAAAAAAAAACCAAAAAAAACCCCACACACACAAAAACCCTCAAAACAAGACAAACAGGCACAGCACAGCTACAATCATAATAAACAATGACCTTGGCTTATATCTCGTAGCCATGGTAGCAACTGAAAGAACTCTTTCCACAATGTGTTAGGAGGAGAGTTTTAATCGCGTTTCCCATGACTGTGTGTCTCAACAACAGAGCAAGGCTGAGAAAAAAAGAGTTCCGCTGAGTAAAGGAGGTTACTCTGAGGCACAAGATGGCTTGTGATCATACCATAGGAATTTTGCTTCAGTCCTGTAGGGAATATGCCTGCTCTAGAGACTCTGCTTGCAGCGACAGTTGGAGTCATAAAACTGCACCTATAAATGGTGGTGAAGTTTTACTATATATATTTATATTTATACGTATATTTATGTTTCTTTATCAAAGGAACGGAATTATCTGCATGCAAGAAGGTTTTTCAGTGTTTCCTGTTAGTTTGAGTGGAGTCAAAGTCAAAACTCTGGAGCTTATTCCCAAGTCTGAGTTTCAGAAAATTCTTTGTGCCCCTTGCATTACATGAATGAGAGGAGTGTCACTATCCTCCGTCTACAGGAAGGTAGAAAAAATAGTCGATCCCTTCCAAAACTAAAAATGTTTGAGGAGACTTTTCTGACTTTCTCCCTGGCAGGTAGAGTGAATGGCTCAGTCTTTTAGTCAGTTAGCTGGTGCATTTTTTCCTCATACCCTCAGGAGAACCACAAAGAACAAACACTATGTGATCTGACTGATTACCATGTTCATAGATGGCAAAGAAACTTTGAGAAATAGGAAAATAGCAACTGGGGAGTTGCACACAAGTTATGTAATGTTAAATGTAGAATTTGCTTCCATTCCTAAAGATCAAAACACCAATCTTCTGGCAAGAAAATTTTCAGTTCAATATACATACATACAGTTAGGCTACAGTACTTCATATACCACATGTCAGCACAGATGGTAGCTCATTGCAAAGCTGCTCACTTAACCTTCTTGGCAGAATAAATTAGTAGGGCCCAATAAATACCAAGTTTAAACAGACTGAATCCACAGTAGCCTCTCAAGCTGCAATCCTCCAGGTCATGAGGAAGGGAAGCTGCCAGTAAGAAGCATGGAGACAAGTTCTGGATGCACCCTACCTGCAAATAGGAGAAAAACCCAGTAGGTAATAATACACACAAAGAAATGGCTACTTGCATGGAATCTGTTAAATAGTTCCTTAAATGCGTAAGAATAGATATGCTAAAGAAATTAAACTAGATTTATTGTTGAGGGAGGCTATTACCTGAGTGACAGCTTTTGTCTGCAAGGCTTGCCTCACTGATTTTGCTAGATAAGCACCAAGCAGTCCAGCTTAAGAGTGTCACTGGACTGTAGTAACATGGAGGAAAAAAATGGGGACTGGACAATTGTCCTGGGGGATAAGGACCGTTATTGCCGAAAAGCTAGAGCGGATCAAACCTGCACTATTGGGAATCCCTCATGCTTGGAAAAGAGCTTGATATGGTATAGAACCATTCTATGATTCTATCATTCTCTATCTAGTATATCTTCGGAGATAGTGCACTGCAATCACCATCATAAATGCAATGATAGTTGTGGAAATGTAAAAAATAATGACAGCAACAAGCGGTGTCACTGTTGCTTTTTCAAATCTGCAAAGAAGCAGAAAAACAACTGGGACAGTGAAGAGTGTGCAGGAAATGGCCGCCAACATCCGATGCCTAAAATAAGAACAGAGGATACTAACATCACCGAGTAATAATACTTTCCCAGAAAAGGCACAACCTCCAGTAACTGCCATTCCAAGGACAACTGCAGGATATTTAATAGTCCTTGATGATTTTTTCTGCCAGTTTGTATTGTCAATTTTTGAATACATTAAAATTTTTCTCCTTCCCCACTTCCTGTGGCTAGAAGTTACCTACCTTTTTGGGTTAGCTGAACCTGCCAGATGGTGGTTTTATTAGATGATTCCTAATTCTTGTGTTTGAAGAGGCAGTCAACAGTCATTGCCTACTTGCCTTGTCCCTGTTGCTAGTGATTTTTAGGGCCTGCTGCCTGGATCCCTTTCAGCCTTTTCCAAAGTAAGGAGCTCCAGTGTCTGTGCTCCCGCCTCAGTGCCACTCCTGCTCGTGCATCATCTGCTTTGCTTGGAATTTGTGACCCTTTTCTTGTCCTACTGCCTTTCAGTGTGGGGTGTTCAACGCTACATGCAGCATTCCTCCTGTGGCAGCTGCCGGCTTTACACCGTGCCACCGCAATGCTTCCCATGAAAGCAAGGGGCAGAGGGGAGGGCGATGGGGCAAGGCTGCTGGTAATCCAAATTCTTTCTTTCTAGACTCATCGTGCTCAGTTCTGGCTGTTGGAGAGGTTAACGAATGAGTAAGCAACACCGCTTGTAAACGTTTGCCCTTAAAACTGGTTTTACAGCCAGTCTTGCAGAACACAGCTAGGCAGGACTATGTATTGTCAGTGGAATGAAACTACTGTGGAAGCTAAACGTGAAAGGTCACAGAAATTGGCTCCATTCCTTCTTGGGAAATGCATAGCAAGTATGTAGTAACTGTTGTCAGCACTCGAGGGTGGGTGGTCTCTGGAGAATGGAAGCTGCATGGAAATTCCTGTGTTTTGGGCAAAGAAAGAGAAGAAGGAAGAGGGACCTATTGCCTTGTAAGACATGTAGCCAAGAGAGGGGTGTCTTTACTGATTGCTGCACGTGATTGAACTACGTGACACTAGTGACTGAGGTGAAAATAATGTCAATGTATTAGGGGCAAACTGGGAAACAGTCATTCATTCCAAGTGCTGTTAATATCTCTCTAGTACTTGCAGGTTTATGACACAAAATGTAGCAAAAGCATAACTTTTTGGTCTTTGTTTGGGAGAGGTTGACAGAGAGACAAGGTGTCCTATGAATTGCGATATTACTGCAAACCCACAAATATGACAAGCAGGAATAAAGTTCTCAGTTGATGGGAGCTGTTTACACAGTTAACATTCCATCCTAGAGTTATAAAAAATATTGGGCAAAAATGTCAGTCTGAGTTTTTCCTCTTGCAAAAGCTAGAAAAACCAAACCTTAAATATCATTCTACATGTTCTCTGTATATTGCCGTGTTGTTTTAATTTGAAGAAATGACAGTGTACACATTTCAATCACTTGTATTTTTTAGCAATGCTTAAGTACTTGGGTATTAAACCACCTCAGAAGCATAGACTTTTCATTTTCTACCTGATCTGCCAGAAGTTGTAGCACTCATACCAACTGCTTTGTTTTCCCCACTCTATGGATTGAAATGATCAATCATAGTAAGCACATGCAATAAAAGAAAGAGGAGGGGAAAAAAATCACTTTTGTTTCACAAAGAGGGCTTATTACTTACTGGAAGAATATCCCTGAAAACCTATATTGATATTTATCAAGGTGCTGGTATTTAAAGGTATTAGGGTATATAACTGTTACATACCTATGCAGAACTTGCAAAAAACTCTGCACATCTGATTAATTTAAAGGTAAATGTCAGCTTTTGAAAATCCTACTGAAGCTCCTATCCACACCCTGAGTTATTCCAGTGACTTAGAAGCAAGACTGTAACATCCTGAAGTGATAATCACCTTGAAGGAAAAACAGCTATAAAGTTGGTTATAGTATGGGTGTTTTAAGCTACTGCGTTGGCTGTTTCATTGGCAGTTCCACAAGAGATGCCTACTTTTGTACATACAGCAGTGGAGAGACTACTTGTACAGAAAATTATTGCAAACACTTGCATCCAGAAGAGCATGCAAGCCCCTAAAACAAGTTGGAAATGGTCTGGGAGAGAGCCTGTGTTCAAGGACCTTTTTCTCTCCAACTGTCAAGCAAGTCCCTGCAATTCTATTTTTCTGATACCCTGAGGCAGCCTGTATTAGAGGTCCCAGTATTGCTGGTTTTCATTGCCAGCACATCCGTGGAAATGGGATGCTAGCGCTTGTGTCAGACTTCTCTGTGAGCTTTGATGATAGGCAAGAATTGAAGGAAACAATATGATCATTTAAAAATGCTTTTTTTGCAGTTTCTTCTCTGTTTAGCATCTCAGTTTCTGTATCTTTTTCTTAGACTAAGCTGAAATTTCTGTCCTTTGAGATGATGTCTATCCTATTTCTGTTATCTAAGATGGCTACTAAGTCCTTCTCTAGTCCTCTCATTACCCATAACTTCAAAGGAAGGCTGAAGGCTAATGTATGCCTTTTCCCATGCCATTTCCAACCTTAATCATCATCTCTCTTGAGACTTTGTTGTCTTGTTTCTTCTGAGTGAGCATCAGTATGCCTCATGGTATAACGGGCATGCATGGACACAAAGACTGCTGAACTTTCAGCTCACTTCTGGTGAAGAAGGCTTCTGATTGCAGTCTCCTTTTCACTGTCATAATCTCATGTTCATATGTCACGGCACATGGATAAAGCATTAAGTTGTGGAACAACTGTCAAATAGATGATACTGTTACTATGTTCATAACTGCTTTTTCTCTGTAAGGTATGCTGTAAAGACTTACAATCAACTGTCCTGTGCCTTAGATTTACAGACTGGCTTTCCTGTAAGGGAACAGCAAAAGTAGGGCGGCTCCACAACAGACAGTGAGATGGGAGTCACAGGTGCACACCCAAAAAAGCTGCAGTGTGATGACACCTGAGCAAGGTGAGCTAGTGACATCAAGAGGGACCATCAAGAATCTAGAAATCATCAGACAATTGCAATACAACATCAACTCGGCAAGTCTAGTTTGGAAGTCTGGGAAGGGAGTCTGAGGTTAAATGGAGGTCCTGGGCCAACGGATGGAGATTTTGGAGGCTGGATGCCCGGTGAAGCTGGTCAGGGAAATGAAGGCTTAAAGCCCCTTCCCTGTTCTAGGTAGGTTTATGAGAACCCCTTCTGAAGTCCCATGTTTTCTGTGCAGTAAACTGAACCCCTCCCACCATCAAAATAAGGCCTCCCTCCCATTAATTTTTAGCGTATGCCATGTATACAAGCATTCGCTCTTTTGATCTCGATGAGATGGATCCAGTGGACGTAAAATAAGAAGGGAAAACAACATCATTTTCTAAAGTCCCAGGACAAGGCTCCATTTCCTTTAATATTGTCCTGGTGTGAGGTAAAATGAACTAATTTTCTGTTTTACAATGTTACTTTCTTTGCTGGGCCTCTTCTGACTAACTAAACTCTGGAATTAACAGCACATTGTTAGAAAACTGTTCACTCACACAGTGATAAGACCCGATTTTACCAAGAGAGTCTCTTGCTTATATTTATGCAGAAAAGTCTCTTGCTTATATTNCACTTATTATTCTATTATTATTTACGCTTTCATTAAAGTAGTACAGTTCTTTTTCTAAACTCCTGAATCTCTTTGATTTCTTCCTCTCCTCTCTTTATCTTAATGATGGCAGGGGAGGACCTCACCTGTCTTCTTTAATTTGGTCAGAACCACGACAAATATAAATATATGAATAAATAAGGTAGTGAATCAATCCATATTATCAGTTGCAAGCAGAAACCCACCAACATGAATCTGGTGGTTTGAGTACAAACAATTTATTTTACACACATCAGTACAATTATTAGATCTCCCTTCCTTCCTATGTTGCTTTTGTTCTTTTTTTTCACAACTGGTATCTAGTCATTATACTGTACTTTAGAAGGAACCCAAACCTAGTAAAGTGCAGTTATTTTGCTTCTTTGTATCAACGTATCTTTGCAGTGATGTACTCTTTAAAGATTTTTTTTTTTTTTTAATTCAAGGCTTAAGAGAAGTGTAATCATTTACTTTCTCCATAGTTCTCAGGCATATCTGACAAACTGGTTTATGGCTTTAGTGTTAATCACAATGCTGATTTTTCAACTCAGACAACAGCTTCTAAGTTTCTGGGCATCACAGACCACCCCTATTTCTTCTACTTTCTTATGTGTCTCAACTGCCCTTCTCATATATCCTCTTCATGTACTGTTTATTTGGTTACATCTTTGAGAAATGGTGCCTTTTTTTATGTTTAATTCTATTATGTTAAATAGTTGTCATGAGTACTCTAATTTATTTCCCAAGTCACTGATACAACATTCTCATTTTCACTTTTACACACCCCCTTGCAAACAACTTGGAATGAAATTAATGTGAAAAACATTATAATCATAAGCCAAGTATTGATGAAAAGCAGTTTTTCCCCAAAGATATATATTCGTAGCTCCATTGCCGTAGTTAAAATCTACTGCCCAGGCCTTGTCTGTTTGTGCCGTGTTTTTATTTGAGTTCTTTTTTCTGCGAGTGTTGAAACTAGTTATTAGCATGCCTGTATGTATGGGATGATCCCATGTCACCTCACACTAAGCATTTCTCAAACAAAGAGATATAAAAAAACTAACTAAATTATTAAGAGTGCGATCACTACAACTGCTTATCTTGAATAAGGAAAACCTCATATAATGTGTTTGTCTGTTTTTGCCTATGAAATAAAATAGAGGTAGACCTGCTGAAGAATTGCACAGCTTAAATTTTAACGCGTGGTGTTTACAGGTACCAAATTCCTCATAGGATCACATTATCACATATATTATATTGGACTCATGGGATAGTAGCTACTAAGAAGTGTGACACAATGCCGCTTGGGATACTTTGAACAAGCCCCATGCTTCTGGATGTGGTAACTAACCATAAAAAAACCCTACTGCAGAATTTGTATGCAAGGAGGCAGTGCAACCAGTTTAGACCCTGTTTTGCATCAGAAAACACTTACAACAAAGGGTATGCATGCAAAAAAGCAACTGACTCAAAGCTCATTGAGGTCGAAGCATTTGATAGTGATGCTTAATCTCTTTGCTTCATCAGGTGATAACTGGCAATAATCCAATTGTCCTAAAAAATTTAAAATATTGCACTTCAAATTTTTTACAGGTATGTTGTATAAAACAGCAGAGAGAGGCTGTTTTGAACAGTTTCTCAACTCTCCTGCAGTTGGAAAATTTCTGATGGGAAACATGGAATACAGGGCTTGTCAGAACGGGGCTCTTTCCCCAGCCTTGTAACTGCCTGTCTGCCTGTGTAACCTTACCTAACTCATAATCTTTTGTATCTGCCAAGTAGGAATCCTAATGCTTGCTTGTCTTTGTAAAGTATGTAGAACATAAAGATATGTTTGCTCACTTACTTTGGGTTATAATTATTTAAGATTCCTGCTGAAATCAACACAATGAAGTTGCAGGTTATAGATTTCTGTTAATATGTGTATGTGCATATAACTAGATGACAGTGACTTTGAAAATAATGCTTTATCACTCCAGAAGGAGAATCGCTGACTGTGTAGTAGCTTTTACTTTCCTGTGAATTTACTAAATTCTTATGTGACTCCAGGGTGTTTGCTCTGTGACTAACTTAAGTTACTCACTGTTTTATGCAAGATTATAAATCTTACTAATTATTATAGTTTTTGAATTTTTATTTTCTATCACAAGCTTATCAGAAAGTTGTTTTCCAAGCTCATGAATAATTTTATATGTCTGGAAAGACCAAGCTGGATCAACATAAGTATTTTACTTTAACAAATGTGAAATATTTCATTTGTACTTCAAATTAATTTGAAACGCTGTAAAGTATCTCAAACAATTATTTTAAAATTATCAATAAAACTGACTTTTAAAATATGAAAGTGGGACTTTGAATATTTTTAAACATTTTCCAAATTTTATTTCTATTTTTACAAAAATATACTAGATCAAAACTGCTATGATTTGTTTAACAAAATGTCTGCCATAGCAGGTTTCTTTAGTGGAATATCAATACATATTTTTTCTACCAACCCTGAGTTTGATTCTATACAGTATCAGCAACCTCAAAGTCCAGAGGGGCCGATGGGTGTTACGGGTATCTCATCTCATGGCATGTGACAAAATTAAACTGTCACAAGAATGGGATCTAGTCAGTGGTTTGATATCTCTTAATGTCCTTCATACAGCTCACTTTCTATGCCCTAAAATGTCACAAAGCCTACCTGAACATTCTTCATCACAATGTGATCAAATGGTTCATTAAAGGAAGTGAAGTTCTTAAAGAAGGTATAGACCTGGAAAAAAGACTTAGTAACTATGAGTGGTGGTGAGGAGAGACTGTAAATTGGTCTCTAGGACAGACAGTAGGAGAGGCTGTAGTAGAGACTCTGCATCGTCTGGGATCTTTGTAGGAGAAAAGCTACATTTAAACTGATGTGAAAAAGGATTGCCGTCTGTAAAGTTACAAGCTATCCTTACAGAGTGCAGAGTATGAGTATGATTTAATATTTTACTATGTTTTATACTATGTCACTGAATAGTACATCATAGAAGAACCAAAAGTTTTCCCTGAGCCCACTGGCAGGTACAAAAAATCCTGCTTTGCAAGAAGCAACATGTCTCCCGTTTCCTCCACCATAAGATGCTGATCAGTTGTGGTCAGGGCCATACCTCTGCCCAACCTGTGGGATTTAATCATCTGAGGGAGAAGAAGAAAAGTGCTTAGACTGCAACTCTGACCAACCCATAACATTCGTAAGGCTGTTGGTCAGCTCTCCGGCATTCTGCACAGGGGTCAGACATGTTGTGGTTCTAGATTTATTGAAATTTCTCTTTCCCTTTTAAAAAAATATTCTCTCCCCAAGGATTAGTCCCACCACACTGTCTGAGTAAGGTGGAACATCAATTGGTATTTCCATTTCCTTTTTTAGTCAACTACAGACATGAGAGAAAGTATGGGTCTTGTGCTTTCTCATGTAAGTTTTGTAATCTTAACATCCCTAGGGAATTTGCCCACTTGACTGGAATTACCCCAGCACAGTTTGCCTAGATTGTCTTTTCTAGTGTTATAAACATTTACTAAGTGTTAATGAAATGTGTTCCAAATAAAAATGAAAAGCAACAGCAACAAAATTTAGAGACTTTCTAAAGAAACTTCCCAAGCTAATTACAATAATTTTGCATTCAGTTTAAATTTCTCAAAGAGAAAAGCAGTTTGACATTTCTTCCTTCAAATGCAGTTTCCTAGTAACTTTGAACTCCAGTATTTCTGTTTATTTTCCAGCGCTTTCTCTAATGAGTGTGACTGCTGCATTCTTTCCAGTTTGACCGATACTGTGTGTCCTTCATGCAAGGTTAATCATACCTTGCTAATTATATGATTAAACTTATCATTAAGGCTCCATTTTCTGATTTGGCTTTGAAATTTGCTGGGTTTTTTCTTTCTAAATGAGGTAACAAAGCAGGAAAAGGTTCTGTTTATTGCTGAGAAACATACCATTGTACCTTTTGCTTCTGAGAATTGTATAGAAGTTAGCTGATTTGACATCACTTTCTAAACTCAGTAATTTCAATTAAGAAAGTTCCAGTTCTCAGAAGTTTCCATGAGATTTGTTTTCATATTTTTGCCATTTGGTACTTTGATAAATATTTTTAAGAGATTTTAGCAACCAGAATAGATTTGGACTTAAAATATGCTACCAGCTGCTGCATCTTCTTTTCACTTTACTCTGAAGTTCATTCCAGTTGCCTTATCTTCTCATGCTACAGTGAAACTTGAGTAGATGACACCAGAATCAAACAAAGCACAGTGTCTCTCTCCCATACTGGTCTGAGATCTCTACAGAGCTCTTCTGTCACGCTTTCCTTTAAAATGAACATTTTAAAAAGGGTCTGTTAAATTTTAATTTCACTTGACAATAGAAATTTTCTTTTACTATATTCACTTTATTTTGCATATTATTAGAAAGGTAAAAAAAACCAAAACCCAGATTAAACAGTTGCAACCAATACTATTAAGTACAGGTTCCTGCTGGAAAACTTCTGAAGTTAAACTTACACCAGCTGCATCTGAAGAGTTTTAAGTCCTTTTTATCTGTATTTTGTACCACTGAATATTTTGATTTCAAGTATGTGAAGACAGATTTGCTATTGCTGTCGCAAATAGCTAACAACTGTGATGACACTGACAGAGAGGAATTTGGAATAGAGCTTGAAAAATCTCTGGGGCTTACCATAGAATGTGTTTGAGTATCTGGTGATTTCTTAGCTTCTTAAACAATGACAGTTTCTAAAATTTTCAAATCCAGTACCCAACTTTTTTTCCATCCCTTTCTCCAGTTCCTGAAAAATTATTTAGAACAAAAAGGCAAAGACAGTGAGAAGGAAAGCATATGAAAAGTGCTAAGCACAGAATTTACAGCAATCATATATCCAAAAGAACTTTGAGGGGGGGGAGGAAAGTAGATTGAAAATTAGTGGCTACAAGGGTTCTGATAGCTAAGTACAGTACACATGACCGAAGTCAGATTTTGAAAGGAATTCGAATACCTAAACCAATGGCAATAATACAATTTTTTGTGTGTGTCCCTGCCCTGAAACATCTGAATCAGCTTGAAAGATGGCCACTTCAGTTATCATAGCAGCTTTTGTGAGGTTGTTTTTTATTCGTTGGGACTTGGGTTTTCTAAAGTTTGTACTTCCCTGCTTATTTTTAAGCAACTTTATTTTATTTCTTACCTGAAGAAAAGTGAAGAAACCAGTTCTGATCCTGTCACTCTTTTGAGCAGCCCCATGCTGGTATCTAGGTGCAAGAATGCTGTGAATCTGGTGGAACTAGTTAGTGCTACATTTATGTGCCCTGTGAACCCCTCAAATAAGTGTGAAATTACAGTTTCTGTTAGCCAGAGCAGGACTGGACAACCCACAAAACTGTTAATGCATTTGGCGTAGTCACAGCTTTCACTCAGCTATAGCACAAATGCAAATGCTCCAGGAAGATACAACCGGGAAATCCCAATGACAAGAAAACAAAATCTGGATTGATGCTGCTTTTTAAATTCACAGGCTATTAGGACACATGGAAATAAGGAACAATATCATCAAAGATACTCTATAGAAATGCAGTTTCCCTCAGCGTACCAGATATTTTGCTCTTTTAATTCTATATGCAGTTAGCTCTAAATTCAACTATCGTAAACTTCAGTTTATCATTTTTAAAGGCAGCCCACTAATGCTTAGCTCTTTTTAATACCAACTGAAAAAACCTCTGCAGTTACACTTGAAATGAACTTCAGCGGGAGACTCAAGTTTAATAAAACCCATGTGGCTTGTGCAATGTATGTGCTTATGTAAAATATTCTAACATAGCATTTGAATTAGGGCTTCATACAAGAAATGCTGAACATTTCACCACTGAGTACAGGAAACAAAAAACTTTCCATAAATAAAAGTGATATAAAATCTGCACAAAGAAAGCTCCAGGCTCTGACAGAGGGGACTAGCTTCCTACATGTTGTAAATCCCTGCCTTTCCACTGTTACGGTAAACATACCAATGACTCTGTGTGGCTAACATTTCCTGTTTATATACGTTGTGATAAACTCTTTTGGAAATTTTCTTTGCCTGTCATTTCTCATCTAAGCAGTAAGTGCAAAAGGAAAAGGTCGGAGTAGTATCATGTTTCAGTACTATCTCAAACAGGAAACCAAATACATGTTTTATTTCAACCATGCATTTCAACATTCTCTGAGGTCAATAAGCATTTTCTTTTGCTTTGTGATTTATGATCAGTTTTGTTAAAAGGCAAGGAATCTTCAGGTGATTTTTTACATTGAAAACAGGTTCTCAATGGTAGTATTGTTCAAGGCTGTTCAGTAAAGGCTTGATTGTTTCAGCCTTTTCATTATTGAGACAAATGAATTAAATAAGGAAAGCACTTTCATGCAGCATAGTCTGGCAAGTCATCTGACACTTTTCAGGTCAAATGGTTTTCCCAGGACAAAGCAATGGGGGAACAAACAGGAAATCACAACTGAAGCAGGTTGTAATCTTATGAATGGAGAAACAGGTAAATATCAATGTTCAATGGTTTGGGTTAGAAGGGACCTTTAGAGGTCATCTAGTCCAACCAACCTGCCATGGGCAGGGCTATCTTTCACTAGATCAGTTTGCTCAAAGTCTCCTCCAACTTAATATTAGATACATCTAATGATGTGCATTACAATAATAATTATAAGCACATATAAGGATGTGATGGGCATTCACAATTTCTCCTAGCAACCTGTTCCAAGGTCTTATCACTCTCATCATAAAAAAAATATTCCATATATCCAGTTTAAATCTACCCTCTTTCTGCTTAAAACCATTACCCCTCATCCTGTCACTATAGGCCTTGGTAAAATGTCTATCTCCATCTTTTTTATAAGCACCTTTTAAGTATTGAAAAGCCGCACTGAGATGTTCTCAGAGCCTTCTCTCCTCCAGAGAGAGCAACTCCAATTCTCTCAGCCTTTCTTCCTAGCAGAGGTACTCCAGACCTCTGATCATATTTGTGGCCCCCCTCTGCCATAAAAGGGTTGTGTTTTCCCTGTGCTGAGGACTGCAAAGCCGGGCATGTTACACCAGGTGGAGTCTCAGCAGAGCAGAGCAGAGGGGCAGAATCACCTCCCTTGACCTGCTGGACATGCTTCTTTTGATGTAGCCAAGCATACAATTTACTTTCTGGGCTGCAGGTGCACATTGCCAGTGGATGTCCAATTTTTCATCTATCAGTATTCTCAAGTATTCCTACCTCTTGAGCGTCTTTGACATCCCATATTGTTCTTTAATATGGATAGCCATCTTTCTCTTAAGAGAAATCAGAATATGAACCCTAACAAACAAGACTGTTCAGAATGAAAAAGAGAGAAAATTTTTCAGACACATACAGGAAAGTATTTTGTCTGTTAAAGCTGTTTAAGAGTCTCTGACCCTTTTCTCCCTTTTTTGAGGCATAATAGAGAATTCCTGCTGTGCATATCCTTCATGATATTGTTACTTGCATTATTGGAACATCTAGGTGTTCCAATACATTAAATAAATGTTCAATGAGGATATTACTGTGCAAACATGAGAAAAAGAGTTTAAGAGTCCAAATTAAAGGGAAACATAAGGAATTCTCTTCCTGATGCTGTGGTAGATTTGGTACCTTGTTCTTCATGGATATTATGGAAACATTATTTATTCTCTAGTACTATCAGTCTGGATATTCGTCAGAGTAAGATAGCATTAACACAAAATAGAAATCTTTCTTTGTGTTACGCCTACCAATGAAAGCTGCAGATTGAGCACTATGAAAAATACTTGCCCCCAGTGGATAAAACAGGTCTTCATTCATGAGATCATGTAGCTGCTACTGCTGGATTCTGTATTTCTCACTAGCTTGCCTTGTACACGCCAAGGAATTTGAAAAACTAACATCCATATTACTCAAACACTTAGAACAGTCTTGCTTCCACTCCTTTAGCTTTTTTCCCTTCTGCAGTGGAGTCATCAGTGTTTTCTGCAAGTATCACCACATGTATTGGATTTGAAAGTAGGTAACTTCCTACAGTGTATTGTACTAGAAAAACGTAGCTGTGTGTTTGCTGCTGCTGGTAAAGCAATATGTGATGTTTCATTTAGGTAGCTGACTGTTAAACAAGTGTTCATTCCTTCATCATAGCTTACTCAATAACACAATTTAGGGTACCCACAGTGGTCATTTACATTTATTCTAGATTAATTCATACTTAACCTCTGCAGCCTCTCCACATCAAGTTTATAATAAACACTTTCAAAATTTCGTTACTGTAGGCAACTCTGGGGTAAATTGCTGAGATACACACTTCACCTCTTCAAAATAAGACTGGCCTTAGAGGTCTACTATTCCTGCTGGTTCCTTTTGATAAAATAGCTAATTTCCACTATGCAAAAATTCTTGTTCCTGAAGGCATTACCTTTTTTCTACTGATCATGCTGTGAACCCCTTAACTGTATGCTATTTGGATATCTGGCTAACTTGCTAAAGTGCACTAACATTCTAATAATAAATGTAATTCTAAATGCATTTGATTTTGCATTTTGCAGAACAATCCATTTCCTTAGAATCCAGACGCATCATACTTTGGCTCAAGTGCTGAATTTGTACCTTTGTAAAACTGCAAGGTCTGAAGGACCAGAATCATGTTTTAGCTTTGTGACTGCACAGCAGTTGACATTGTTTGGAATGGTTATTCAGTTAAATAATAGCCAAAATCATCAAATTAATTGAAAGTGTAAGCGCAACTTCTCAAGTTATGCAGTAAAAGATTTACCAGTTTTACCAATGAATTAATCCCCTAATGTTAGCAAGTATGATCAGAAGACGTGCTGCAGAATACCTTTTTCATAATCCCTAAAAAAGGTGTTTTCCACAATTAATAATTAAAAAGAAAACACATATAAGAAATTGAAGTTCTTTCTGTAGTTTGTTGTTTTTGTAGGATAAAACTACTGTTCTTATTTATGTGACTTGTTTACTTTCATTTTGACTAATAAAACCAGACAGTTTAAATGTGTTTTCTAATTCTCATTCTTCATCACGATGCTGAATGTTGTCTGTGCTAAAGGAAATACCAGAAAATATGTTCATAAAGATATTTAGCTCACATATTTCTTTTTGATTTTGACAGAACATATACTAAAATGACTTACAGAAGATTTAAAGTATGAAACTGAACTTTCAGAGAGAAAGTCCTTATAGCATCACATCACTAAAAAGCTAAAATAGAACTCCCTGATTCACGCAGTTCTGTCTCTTTCAAATAAAAGATAATTTTGTGAAAACAAACTTCTAAAATTAAAAAATAAAGAAAAACATTTGTAATCCCGTAATCACTCGTATTTCCACATCTAGAACAGTATTTAATAGTTTTATGCAATTATCATATTAGATATACTAGATGTGTTAAGATACATTAAATATCTTGGCCTCATTGAGGTTAGTGTATGTTTAGAAACACATGTTTCTTTGCTAACTCTTCCTCTCTCAAAATTTGGTTCTACGAGAGGCTTAAAGAGTCTACACACTGGCTTTTCTCCAGATCTACCTCCCCCAGATCGGACTACAAATGCAGAGATGTAGATAACTATATCACTTTTATGTAAAGGCCTCAAAACATAATGTTGCAAAGTGAAAGGCAAGAATGTATTTTACCCTTCTTATGATCAAGACTGCGAGTTACAGTCCAAAAGGGGTTCGGCTTCTGAACATTTAGCAAGCACTCTGAAATTGAAAGAAAACCGGACAGAACTCACGTGAACTTTTCAGGAATTCTTCTTAGTGCCTCACTTAAAACATCCAGCTCGTAATGGTTCTATACTGATCTGTAGTTCACCCAAACAGTACTTTTCCAGGAAAGCTTGAAACTGCAAATGAAGGGCTATTTATTTCCAATGGGGAACATGATTAATCGGATGATTATCTGAATACACTTGATAACAACTTGAAATGAAATAATAGTTGTGTCTCCTAGAAACCAATTTGCTGTGAAAGGACCATAGCAAGTTCTAAAAGAGTAAGATACTTGATATTCTCTCATTCACCTGATTCCAAATGAAGTTTCTTCTCTTAAAATAAATGAGAATAAATCTGGCATCACTAAGATCCTTATTCTTCTGATTTTTAGAGTCAAATACTTTTTTTTTCCCCCTCACACAGTTGTGCTCAGAGCAAAGTTATTGTAATAGTCATTCACAAAAGAGAAATGAGAAAGAAACAAGACATGAAGGCAACGCAATCATTACAGAACCAGGACTCTATTTTCAAGACAGCCACAATGTGTGACTTCGTGAAGATGAGAGAGAAGGAGGAGCTGCCTGATGAAAAACTACCACAATGTCTGAAATCCACGGCATCGCTATCTCCTAAACAGATAAATTGTCTTCTTTCAGATCCTTTAATGCCCGAGTTCTCAGATGCTGATAGTCTGTTCTTTCTCATTAATCCTTGTTAATTAAAAAAAAAAGCATAAGACGATGTTCCAAAACAAGCTGTCAAGCAGGATGTTACCAGAATCCATAGCCTAAATCCAGCTCCTATGGTCATCAAGGATTAAGGACCCCTAACCTTGCCAAATATAACAACTCCATTCTGCCTTCCAGAAAAAATGCTCTCTGAATCACCCTGCCTGCTAACTTCTCAGTTTCATTCCTCAGTGGAAGCTGCAGGCAAAGTCCAGTTTAATGGGTCTATTACCATTAGAAAGTTGTTGAATCCCATTTTTTTTTAATAAGACACTTTTTAAATATCTTTTATCCAGATACTTTTAATACATATATTTTTAATACTTAATTGAAGTGTTATAATATTGGTGTAACTATTTTGTCCCAAAAGAGCTTTAAAATTTTGCAAAGAATTTTGCTATAATGCAGCCTTGTCAGGACTGGGCAGCAGTAATGTATATGGAGCAATATTATGGCAAAAGTTCAAAAGGAAAATCTCCCTCTTCAGAAAAGTCCTCTGAAATCCGTGAAGTCCAGTCTGAAAGGGGAGATCCTCGGTATTCAATATTTTTGGGAGGCACTATACATAATAAATTCTTGGAATTACATTGGGCTAAACCCTACCTTTTTCTTTGAACAGTATTGCTCTGAAGCTCAGATGAAGAACGAACAGAAAGCTTTAGAAACGACAGATCAGTTTCTGTGGCACACAACCCCCTTCTCACAGCGAGAGGGAAGACAGTGGAACGGTGAGTCTCTTCCTGGGGAGCGCTGATTCCTGTTATGGCCCCGTGCAGCTTCAGGCTTGAAGTCCAGCTTCTGGCAGACACTTTCCTTGCTCGAACATCATTAACACGCTGACCTCCAACATATCAGCACACATCTACAGGGGTGATTTGAGCTGATTTTGTGTTCCATGTAGCCCCTCACCCCCATTTGAAGTACAAGCAGTAATTTTGAAGCCTAACCTTTCAGGAATAAACAGTTAAATGAATCCTGCTAAAATAGGAATTGATGGTACCAGGCTACCCATTTTAATCCAAACCAGGACTACCCAACAATCATGTGGAAGCCTCTCTGACTTTTAAAACAGATATCCTTGCATTGTCTATAGTTTAGAAAATTCTACTCTGTGATTCCTACTCAAAGATCTTTCCATCTGCACCTGCAGGCATGTTATTGTGGAAAGATGATCCTTGTTTTAAATCCTTAGGGATTCTTGGCCCTATGAGGAATTTACTTTCCTGTTATTTTTCGTGTTGTCTAAATAAATTTAGCTTTTTTTCCTATTCAGCATGCTAAATCCCATATCCTGTTTCCCAAGTCCGATTCTGAAAGACTGGGGACTTTGAAATATTTGTTGCTGTCTGATAATTTGGTTACTGTGAACAAATAATTACCAAGTTCTTTACCAAATTTTGTTCAATTAAAGAACCTCAAGGAGTATTATACAAGGGCTTCCACAGTGTACTTTGTTTATATTCTGTGAGTGGTCGTCATGTGCCTGCAGTTTCTGAAATACACTGGTTAACACAAGTGCACGGAAAGGCGTATTTGTTAATTTTCTTTTCTCATATCTGTTTTTCATACAGCTTGCCCCCACTCCAATACCATGCCCATTTGTCATCTTTCTTCTCTTACCCTCTCAACCTCTTGTCCCAATCTGTGATGTGTCTCATAATGCACAATCATCTACTTATTACACAAACACCTCAATATATTTCCCCTTTCTGCTGAGCTTGTGCTCCCTGCTTTATTCTGCCTTAGTCTTCTTCTGCTTCCTGAACACTGAAACTGCTTATGTGTGTGGAACAGGCACTAAGAGGAGCTGGTAAGTGAAACAGGAGCTGTGGTGGCACAAAGTTTACTAACAGTAGGTGCCTGTATAGAGGGGTTTACTCCATGGCTTAAGGCCACACACCTGAAGTTCAACCTGCCACCACTTGCCACTCTGTAATGGGTTTACAAGTAGCATATTCTTCTTCCTTGACACAGAAGAGAAAAAAATTTAACCTTACTTCAACATTCACCTCAGCTACCATTTTTACTCCTCTCCTTGCCTTTGACACAGCATTTCATGCCAAGAAGATATTTTCTCAGAATAGAAGAAAAGGAAAAAAAACAAACCCCAACCCAACACCTCACTCAAAAAACCCTCCAACTCCTTAAACACCTCCAGTGGCATTCATCAAATTCTCCCTCTTTTTCCCTTCCCTGGCTCTCTTTGCATACGTCTAAAGGATCATGATTAGTACAGAGTATGGGATAAAAGGCTGGCTTTCAACTAATAATGTTAACCACTGTAAATTCACCTACAGCAATACGGAATTCAGTTTCAACCAGACAGCTACCCAAAAAGCTGTGGACGCATTTGGTTGATTAGATCATGCTGCCATAGATAAACTGCTAGAGGGAATATCTCAGCTGTGGAGGGCTTTGCAGTCTAACCATCCGGAGTAGAAAGTGTAATGAAGAGAAGGTGTGAGTGTTTCGACATTACCAGATTATACAAGTTGGTGTATAGGTAGAGCTGTACAAATGCCAGTAAACATATTCTCTAGTCTAGATAAGAACAAAGTAATTTGCCGGCTATAATAGCTCTCACCCAGAAGGAAGATTTATGCAAATTGGGTGGATAAATGTATAAGACAAATGTTCGCTTGAAAAAATTTACAGTCCTAATAGAAAAAAAGGAAAAAAAAATCTGTGCATAAAGTTATCACACACGTGTACATGTACATACTTAGTTTGCAGATATAATTGTAATGAATGTACATGCAGAAGAAACCACTGTATGGGCAAATTACAGAATAACTTCCTACAGACATTCATAAGTCAAACCATCCCAGTATTACTAATTTCCATGTAATATATACACGAAATGCTAATATAAACCTGAAAATCTGCTTGCACTAGATAGTATTAGACTGTTTATCCAATCCTTTTAAGGGTTACCTTTTATTTTTGTGCCTTATTTTCAGAAAATTAGGCTTAATTTCCTTAAGAGTAGATGGGTTATCTGGTGTGTATATCTTGTATTCTATAATGGAATTAAGAGAGAAGCCATACAGGCAGGCAAGCAACTTTAGCCCAGTGAGGCAGAAGGTTACAAGAAAGAGTTCCTGGAAACTCTTACATCCAGCAACATGCTGCGACACAGCTCACTTCCAGTTTGCTTCTGGTACAAGAACTGTGGAGGGCAGCCATAGTATATGGACTGTATATGTTGCTCTGGCTACTGGACTCGTACAACAAACTGCATACACACAACAAGGTACCAAGTACCAAGGATGTGGTTTTCCATTAGACCAGATGCTTGGCAGATTTAATTTACTCCAATGTAAGTAAGAAAATAGTCAGGCTTGGAACATCTAAAATGTTCGTGTGAAATAAGCTATTTGGTGCTTTGGTGAGAAGTGTTTCACCTAAGACACTATCACTGTTGGAAAATAAAAAATACTCTGTGAAATGCCAGTTTTTAAACTGTGCACTGGTTCTTTTAACCAAAGCTTAATAATTCTGTTCCTACTGCATCTGTAACAGTGCAGTATTGTTCATGTTCCACAGAAAACAGCACATCATATTTTACAGGTCTTAAAACTGGCCCACATTTAGCTTCTTATTTCAGTAAGATTTCTTTGTCTCAGGCAAGATACAGCTTCAATCAGGAACAAATGCAGATTTTCCAAGGGCTATACTTGTACCATCCTATCTATGAATTCACGTGAAATGCTATGACTTGGGCAGCTAAGACTGAAATATTATTCTGGGAATAGTGAAAATACACCCCACTTAAAGCCTTATTCTAGTTGTAACACAATTATGAGAAAAATACGGAAACATAATTTTTCAGATAGTTCTTATTTGCCACCTGGTCAGTTGCTGGTAGCTATTTTGCACAGGATCTGCTGTTCTAAACATGCTTAGTCTCAAAGGGATTACTTGGAGAACAAACAACTACCCCACGGGAATACTGATGGCACAATCTGGCCCCTAGTGATTATTTTTAACTTGCATTGGAGGTATGTAAGCTACACCTGGAGCTTTGTATTCATGGTTTCAAACTCTAATTGCTTCATAGGCTTCATAGTGCTTTTAATTAGAATCTTACAAGCTCGATTATTTATGTGCTTGACAAACCCACCCAATTTGTCTAACCCACCTATCTGTTTTAGAGAAATGTGTGATCCACAATGCAGATTAGAATAACCTTAAAGACTGCTGTAATTGATAGCCTCCTTAGAACCACATCTGATGTTTTTTTTTCACAGCCCCAAGCCCTAAACTGAGCTGAGCAGTGGCACTGTCTGGCTCGCCCCACTCCACCTCGTTCCCACCTTGATCTGCCTCCATCTGAGAGAAATTCTCTCTGAACTATTTATTTTGGGAATCCAGCCTGCTATTTAGGGTGGCATACTGCCATTTAACATTACAAAAAGGTTATTAAAATCTAATTCGTTCAGGTCTGAAATATTGCCAAGGGCTTTCTTCTGCCCAAAAAATACAGAACCGGTTTCCCAACAGAGGATAAAGACAAAAGGCAATGGCATTCCTAAAGTCCATCTGGGAGTGTGTGGAAAAGTTTGAAAAAGCTATACTGTTCTTACATAGCTCTGCCTAGGTACTAGATATTTCCCCTATTTTTCTTTCGTTATTGTACATTACTAAGGATATTTACTTGAAGATGGAGTGTTTGTTTAAATATTCATCTCTCTTTTTCTATCTACTAAAAACCTGAAATCCTAATCCTCTGTTTGTGACATCACAGCAGGACTGCTATGGAAATTATTACACTGTCAAAACTCAGAGGACTATGACACCAGGTGGAGAATAAACAGGAGAGGCGGATGAACTGTTGGGAAACAAGGATCCCTTTTTATCCAAATATTTTCATTAATAAAGAACAAGGGAAGGGAAGTACACGGTATGTTTCTGAGGCCCAGCTGCTCTTTCAGCTGAGGACTCAGGAAGATGAAGTGTGAAAGGGCCCTGTCTCTCATAAAAGAAAGAATTTAGTTTTGTATTTTGGGGCTGGATTTTTGGTGTTGGCTTTTTTGTTTTGTTATTTCTCCCTCTCTCCACCCTTTTTTTTTTATTTATTTTTTTTTTTTATCTAGACCTTTGGCTCCTGTGATATATTTACATACCTTGATATACTTCCTTTGAAGGCACCAGTATAAGGAACGGTCACAGTCATCTACTGTGCAGGGTTCCTACTTGACCTCCAGAAACCTCTGTCAAGGACTAAGTATTGTCAGTTTCCTTTAGAAACCCTGAGTTCTCCAAAATGAATATATTAAAAAACCTGTTCTGTTCTGGCTTCTCTGCTTCTACAATAATCTGTCATGTTTCAAACTTCTCAGATAAAAATTGCCATTTTACTTGGCATTTAACCCCAGAAAATGGGGATCTTTGTGAAAATATTGAATGTAAAGTGATAATGGGCTGGTTTCACACCTCAGTAACAACTGTCTGCTGCTGTATGATGATGGCTGTACTGGACTTCCACTGTATATTCATTTTGTTGATAGAAAAGTCACTGAAAATGGAAAAATGGCTGTGCTAACAGCCATCAAAAATGGTATGAAAAAGGGATTTATGACCCAAAAAAAAAAAATTATTTAAGGGACTGACTGGAAATAGAAGCAAGTTCCAAACCCAAATCAAATGTCTTCTCTTGGCTGATAGTATAAAGAAGAAAATAGAGGAAAGAAGCAAATGGACAATTTTTTTTCTAAAGAAATAAGGAAAAGTGGTATATTCAGCAGATTCTAAGGTAAATAGCACAAGACATTGTTAAAAAGTAAACTAAGGTTATAGCTAGCACTATCCAAGGTATGTTAAACAAAAAGAGATGATAAGAAGGGTGTATGTCTCAAATGTTGGATCTATGGCCAAGTGCCAAATAATATTAATCATACAGTGAATGCACTTAGAGAGGAGTGTATGGCAGATTTCACAGTGAAGAAGAGCAGCTGTCCTGCAAGAGATATCTTCACAAGAAGAGATCATTATCACTGTGGCCCAGACAGCGTTGTAAAGAAATGTGATACTTTACTCACTATTGCTCATGAAGCATAGGTTAGAAGATCAGATAAAATCGCTGTACACAGAACAAGAGGTAGCACTTTGGCAGGAACTTTTGTCTCCCATTTCATGGGAGAAAACCTTCCAGCAGAAAACACAAAGGAAAAATGCAAGCTTTTAATTATTTGTCACGCAATAGCTTTTTAATGGGATCACTACTCTGTACATTGGAAATTGACTATATTGGGTCCATCAGAAAACAATGGTGATAAATCTAAAACGCTGAAGAAGGCACCAACACTCTAAACATGAATGCCTGGATCTAGTCTGTATCTGTGCTAGTAACTGAGCTACCCCAGGTTTTTTTTATTCCCAGTTTCTCAGGTGTGTGTGGGGGGTTGACATTTGCTTGGGTCAGATGATGTGGATTACAAATACAGCAGATTATGAAAGCAGAGCAGAGCAAAGCTACTCAAAAATGACCAGTCTGGAGCAACTGAATCTCACAATCAAGAACTGCTCTTTCATTTGCACACTGACAGCATAAAGCAGGCTGCATCATGCCTGAGTGCTGTGTGGCCAGTCCATCTACCGCCAACTGAACAACTCTACTAGCACACGTCAGCGGAAAGGAAGCATAGTACCATATTTCCTTTACTCCACCATAGAATAGCTGAACAACAGTTCATCTCCAGCTGAATTGAGCGCCAGCCCTTGTGAAGGTCCCTGAAACAGAAAATTCAAGGAACACAGGCAGAGTTCCTGGCTCTTCTTCCTTATATGGATTTATGAGGTGTAAAAAGAGCAGTAACCACATGTGAGTATTCAAATCAGGCACATCTGTGTATACAGATTAGAGATTTAATATAAATTTGATGTCACAATTAAGTCCTCCTCATAGAAACATAGGGTGTGACCTGGTAGCATTCACTACTGATTTCTGCTTTTAAAAGTCTCAAACAAAATAGGCTTGAGATTTTTGTCTGTGTTAATTCTCTTAAACCTATCTCACATGGGTTTGGTTTATGAACCAGAAGTTTGTTAGCTGTCTCTCCAGTACCCTTCATCTGCTCATGCTTTGCTCTGTTTGACCCTTGAGCGGACAGGTAATTATTTCTCTTTTCAAATAGGCTTAAGCAGTGGAACCAGGACTGGCATGTTCTCTCAAAGATGTGGGACTAGCATTTACACAGATGGTTGCAGAATGCAACTAATAGGAACTATCAGACTGTTCTGGAACTGATGGACCAAAATAAAAAGACTCTCACTCTTTCACCTCAAACTGCCCTGGTTTAGCAGTGCTGCTGGAAATAAAATGTGATAATATTATCTCTGATATGATTTGGCAGTGGAAAGGCACGGTGTGCTTTTCTCCTTCCCTGTTTCTCCTCCAGTTTAGGGTGGAAAACTCCAAAGCGATATTTTTCAATTTGGAGCCCTTATGGTGTTCTACATAGCGTTTGTATTTCAGAGACTGAACAACCTGGGTTTCATCTACAAGACTTCACACAAGTCTTCCTTCATGGGGGAAAGATGCTGGTGCTCTCAAGGCCACCAGGTATCCTGAACAGTGAAGTCAGGTTGGGAAGCCCAACTCATAGAAAAGTCAACATGGTTATCCAAGCTACAACTCAGGCACTAGCTAAGCATTTCCCTACACAAACTTTTCCAGTTTGATACTGGAATGTTTTCATAGGCAGCAGAAACTTTCAAAACCAAATCCTGAATCATTTTCCACTGAGAAACCGTGGAAAATTCAAAGAACATTTTCATCCAGTCATAATAAAAAGAGCATTACTGGTAAAAAGTAAGCATACAATGCATGTAAGTATCAGTCTAATTAAATGAGAATGTTCACTTTTCAAAGTAACAATACACATGAAGTTAAAATGTTGAAGACAAGCATGTTATTCCAGGTTTTTGGCAAGAAAAATATTATACTGTTATTTTTACTGGAAACACAGGACAAAAAGTTCAGGAGGGGATGGGAAGTCAAGATATTTCCTCAAAATGCCTGCTATATCTTCTGAGCATCATGAATAGCTAAAGTGCTTTTCATGCATGTCCATGCATTCATGAATGAATGAATGTCCATCATTTCTAATACGCACTCAGATTTTGGGAAATAAAATCATAATTAGACAATTACCAAATAATACAATGTTCAATAAGGTGGAGCATCATCTTATTAAGTTATTTTAGCCTTTAAAAGATTTTCCCTCCTTCAGATGAAACTCTTTGATTATACCGTAATATAATTACCACTAGTAGCTTTCTGCATCTATTAGTGTATTTTTTAAATAAAAATCTAACAGCATTTTCCCTAGAGCTCAGATTTTTTCTCCTTTCTTCAGTGCCAAGGAATATTTTAAATTAATGAGGTGTTAGCTTATTCTTCCCACTATTGTTCAAAACAAAACAAACATGAACGCCTTCAATCCTAGTGTATAGTCACATCAATGATGTTCTGTCATGAATGTCTGTTATGTTGCACTAACAAGCCATGAAGAAGCAATACAGGCAATCCATGCTGCAAGGCTCACAGTGGAAGATTGCACTAAATCATACATGTGTTTAAATAATCTGTACTGGTGAGAGAAGAAGATAATAATAAAGAAAGGCAAGCATGGTTTGGTTGGTTGTTTTGGTTTTTTTTTTGTTTTTGTTTTTTGGGTTTTTTTGGTTGGTTGGCTGGTTTTTGGGTTTTTTAATTTTTTTTGTTTGTTTGTTTTTTTAATTTATGGCACACACAAGCACTCTTTATTCAATTTACTGCACCTGGTGCAAAGAAGGAAGAAAACAACATATTACAGGAGGAAAAAATACTGTATAATAAGAAGACTAGCTGTTAACAGAGATTATCTTGATCAAACTCATCTGTAACTTGTGTTAATAAACCCCTGTAAACTATTGCCTAATGCAATATTATTTCGAAGCTAAATGAAAGATTATTCACAGCTGAATATGCTTCATCATATAAATGGAAATTAAAGCAGATTTGAAAGCGTCACTATGAATAATGCATTATTTTTAAAGAACAAAGTGAATAAGGCAGTCAGCCTTTGTAAATCTGGAATAGGAAAATTTTCAATCATTTGCATCGTTCTCCATAATAAAAAAAGGACAGCAGCTTCTTGGGATGGAAGGAGGTTGTGCTCATGAAGGGGTGCAATTTCCTAAAAGGCTGCCAGCAAGATACAAGGCAGAAAAGGGCACTTACAATTTTTATGGAAGTTTTAAGGTGGCAGTGTGACTGCATTGTCATATAGAATGCATCTTCCCCCGTGTCAGTCTCAGTCAAGGATGTCTGAAAAGAGGAAATGGAGGTATAACTAGGAGTAAAGTTGTAGTAATGACAAGGAAACTTTAATTTTCACAACTTTGCACAATCTATTTGGGAAGACTTCCAATTCCATTCATAAAACTTTTTACTATATAAGAATTTCTGAAATAAAGACCCTCCAAAAATCCAGTTAGCACAATTTGTGTTGATGGTCCTATATTTGGTCCATTTAGTGATTCAGTCATACCTTGGGTGTTAGAGCTACGGATACTCTAAGCATTGTATCTTGCTCTTAACATTCACATTTAATAAATATTTATTAGCCATGTAACCCAGAAATTTGTTAATCTCCACTTAGGGAAAGGATCCTTTTGTACTTAGACTAAAATAAGTTCTATTTAAATAAAGACAACTGGACTAAGTACTTCTATTTGAAAATATATGTGCGTGTAATTTTTAAATATACATATGATATATAATATACATACAATATCAAATGTATTAATTATATACTTGTGTGAGTGCATTATTTACATATATACACATGTCTGTTTATGTATGTGTTTGTGCATGCATGTGTATATATATGTTTCTATAAAATGTATGTATAATCCATATATGTGAAGGTACAGTGGTTAGCAAATTAGAAATAAGAACAAGCCTTTAAGAGTATCTTTGGCAGTCACAGTTACACAGTGCACATTGTAATGAAGCAGTTTGACTGATGTGAATAGTCATTCCTAATGTAAAATTTTAGGCATAGTTTTCATTGCTTTTAAGATTAAAATCTTGTAGTCCACAGAACAGGTAGCCCATCCCTGTGGCAAGAGTAACTATGCCACAATATGCTTCAGGCATCTGAAAAAACAACCAAACAATAACACTGTTTTACCCTGAAGCAAGATACTCTTTTCCTTTTAAAGTCAACGCTTCTTACAACAATACATCTGGAGGTAACTTCACTAAAAATCTGCATCAACATATCCCATGTGATACTGTACTTTAGTGAACAAGGCTTGTGTGCTATGAATCATATCAGTATCTACCATGTCATTTGTTGCATAACTGCTAGAGAATATAAGAACTAAATACTTATTTTCAATTTTTGTCCAGAACTTTTACGTTAAATAGTTAAACCAAAGAGAAAGGAATATCTGAATACCTAAGGCCATAAGGTCCAAGTCCTAGAATACTGCATAAGGTCAGAAAAAACATCTTTCTTAGACCTCTGTGAAGGACATTTAATCTTATCACCTTTTCCTTTCTAAGATAAAGGGTTTTCATATATACAAAAGTTATGCCATGAAGTGTGATATCTTAACCATGTGTCATGCACTGGGTACGACATTTGCAGCTCTCATGACCAAATAGAATGAGTGTTTTGAGACTATAAAGCCTCTTAAAGTCAGGGGCTGAGTTGTTGGAGGTTGCAATGTAACATGATGCGTCGATACAAACAGATGAAAGAAGACTTCAGAAACAGTGTTTAAGGAAGTGGAAAATAATTGTTCTGTGGTTTTTTAAAATCTTCATATCGTACTTATCAAGATCAAGATCCAAGGACATAGACTTTTATGTTTCCCTCTATTATGTTTTCTGTAAATCACTGGAGATTAAAACTTCGTCCCTATCTTACTCTGTCTTTTTCTTTTTTGGGGGGAAAGTTAGTAGTCTTCAGAAATTGCCAGTTGTTCTTCCACTCACGTAGGCTCTTGTGCCAGTTTGGGAAACCACATTGAAATAAAGTAAAGACTACCGTCTTCTGTCTGTTCTTTAAAAGCACTTAAGAAGTAGTTNATTCTGTAACAGGTCAAACACAGACCTAAAGAAATTTCACTCCACATTTTGATTCCTTTCCCCTGCTCTCCTCTCCTCTCCCCTTCTGTCCCCTCCTCTCCTCTCTTTTTCCCTTTTCTCCCCTCCTCTCTTTGGCATGCCAAGGCATCACTGTGTATTTAATTTTATGGAAGTCTGAGCAGAGACTTCAGGATATGACACTTTGAAATAGGAGCATCTTTTTGTTCAAATGTCAAAGTAATATTTTAAATTTAATTTTAACTATGTAGGTTTGGATTTTTTCAGCCTCCACTTTTAAAAAAGAAGGCAAGTGCTATTTAATGACCTTAATGATAGCTCAGTGGTCCCTATTCTATCTCCTAGGAAAGGAGAAACAAGGTCTACAGTCACCATCTGCTTTTGCAATTGAGCTCTTCCTAAGCTCTTTGCCCGTAGCCAACCTGAGAGTCTGCCTGTGATATCCACTTTTAACCAAAATGTTCTGATGAGTGTACTTATTTTTTGATGCTGTTTTCCTGAATAATTGCATATAAATATTATGGTTTTAAACTGTAATTTGGCAATATGTAGCCAAACAAAATTATAATACCTTATCACCTTTATCAAGGGCATAATTTTAGGATCAACAGTAGTGCTGTTTGGATGCTTTCAACCATAATACGGAAAAATATAAATTCCAGCTATGTTTAGAGAGCATTTGTGTTTGTTTACTGTCATCTGCTACCATCTGATCTTTTCATTCACATATAAAAAGCAGTTCCCAGGAGTGTTTGGACAAACAGTCATTAGTTAAATCTCTGATGTTTATGAGAACTTTTACCCTAAGAATAATTTTTTTTTCCAGATAAGACTGTTATTTTTCCTGTGTCCAGTCCTGAGCTGGACACCTCAAGTTCAATTTATCTGCAGTACCTTCAAGTTCAATCAGCAGGTCCAGGAGGCACAAATTTTCTGGGAGTTCATTATCTGTTTACTTTCACAGCAGCAAGCAGTATCCCTTAATTACATTCAGCAGTAATCAGGCTTGCTCTGAGATGTTTGGCTAACTAACTAAAAGATGTATTCAACAGCGAGGTGTTTTTCTTGAGAGAGGTCTTTTTGACTGTTACTGCAAAAGCTTGATTAAAGATACGTTTCCACGGTTTGATTATGTCCTTTAATATGAGCAGACTATCCACATGCCATATACTCACCCCAGACACCCTTGTTCTCTATAAACTTTTCCATTGATGGCCATCATGCCTGTTGGAGTAGAGAAAAGTTGGTTAGAACTCAGGTTTTCGCAGTACTTTTGAACTCAATCAACAGCCCAGTCATAGCTCCAACAAATGTTACTGCTCCAAGACCAAGGTAACCTTAAAAATTGTAAGTCAGATCTCCTGGAGCAAATATTAAAAAAGCAGCTATTGACTCAATGTCAGGACGAAGTCTGTTTTTTGTTCTTTTACAAGCTAATGTTTTCCATCAAAAATGTACTTAGAATCACAGAACTGCCTAGGTTGGAAGGGACCTTTAGGATCATCTAGTCCAACCATCAATCTAACTCTGATTTAAAAAAAAAATGACAAAAAAACCCCCAAAACCTCCCATCACTAAACCATGTCACTAAGCACTATGTCAACCCATTGACACAGCTGGCAGGCCTTTCCAGTGCTTAATAACCCTTTCAGTGTAAAAATTTTCCTGATATCCAACCTGAACCCCCCCTGGTACAACTTGAGGCTGTTTCCTCACTTGTTATTTGGAAGAAGAGACCAGCCCCAGGGTACTTCTTTCCTTCTAATTCCTGTTCCTAAAGCATAGAATCCAAAGTCCCTGCTTTAACAAATTACCACAAGAAAATATTTAAGCATCTGTTTAAATGCCACTAAAATCAACAGAAAATAGGTATGTATATTAATAAGTCATATCCATAGTGACTGTCTGAGAGTCAACACTTTGCCATTTCCTGGGGCTTGCTTTGTTCAAAAACCAATTAACATTTGCCAGCCATAAATGCCCTTAAGGGTCTTGTCTCAGGTTTGCTCAAGTTTCTTCTTCTCGCTTCTTTACTCATTTCTCTCTTGTGTTTGGATTGGGTGAGGTGTCATCAGTCTTTGTCAGACAGGAGAACACATTTAACCCTTTCTTACTGTGGTCAATGCCTCAAAATTGGTGATTGGTTCAGCTACTCACTGATAGCTTTCGCCAGCTCGAAATAAGTACTAAATTCCAGGTATGAACTGAAAACTTGTGACTATAAGACCATAAATGACTATATGACTACATCTATAACTATGTGACCACGTCTTCTTTACTGTTTGCAAAGTTGGACTTGCACCCTACAGTAAGCCCAGGATCTGCAATAAAAGATTTCTAAGTTCATATTTTTTGATTACCATCCACAAACAGAAGTTTAAAACTCATGCTACTTATTCCATAGTTGTTCAGTAATACTTTTTAGGCCATTGACCTAGCAAAATAGCAGCTGATGTTGAGAATTCTTTAGTTAGATGCCTGTTTTACTAAAAAAAAATGATGCAATGTAAATTGTTCTTAGCATTTACCAGATACCAAAGGCATGATTCTATTGGCTTTCCCATTATTATCTGATGTGGTTATCACAGGCCAGAACCACGCTGTTGCAAATAGGTGTAACTTCATCTATTTCAGTTACAACCTGGTTTAGCTTAAAAGAACACCTGTCTGTCTAATCTTTCTTCACCAAAGTGAGTGTGAAGGTATCCAGACATGTAAATGACATCCCATAGTTCTTCAATTAAAATCAGTGAAAATGTTCAGATTTTCACGACACTTGTAGGTCTAAAATATCCTAGCAGAAAAAATCATGATTCCCAGCTTAGATGAAAACCAAAACTGAAGATTTCTATCAATTCCCACTTGTGCCAATTTTATACTCACTCTATCTTCTTTCCTCTTTCTTTCCAACAGAATGCTTCATTGCCTTCAATAATTTATTTTATTATAAATTATTATAAAGCACATAAAACCAGGCATTATTCTTATTATTTTCCTTTCTTTCTCTTCTCTAAAAGAGAATTCTGTTTCAGGTGCTCATATAATCTACCCAGTAAAGATGAACCTTTTCTGATTATATAATTACATTGATCAGAATATTTTCAAGATTTGATCTGAATATGCTAAGGTATATCAGATCTTTTGAAACGAAAGCCAATCTGAAAATGAACTGGTTCAAAGGATAGAGGTAATTTAAAACTCTAAGAGAAAGGTAACTTCATTTCCTATTGTCTTTGGAAAAATGGGAACAGACATGAAAAAGTTTCTTTCCTGCTTCAGCTGAACATAGGGAATCCTGCCAATCTTGCAAGCTTCTGTCTTTATCAGGTTTCTAACTCAAGGGAAAACCTCTTTTCCCTACTACTCATCCCACTCTCTGGTGAGAACCAACACCCAAACCCTGAAGTTGAAAGCTTTTACCATTTTCACAGCTTGAGAATTACTGTTTTCAAGGACTAGACCAGATGACCCAAAAGCTGTCATTAGTCTCTCTGCTCCTATGTAAAAGCATCACTATAAATTAAGCAAAAAGAATTGTTGCCCTGTGCAAAACAAATACTCTACCGTAGATTAATCAGTTTCTTATCATGTTGACATTTATTTTCCAGACCACATTTTACTGTGCTGCCATGCTGTCCAGATCATTGATTGACAGGATTCACAGCTTAATTCAGAAGCAGGAGGCAACTGGCTAAATTGGCAGCATTTCAAATGCATTCCCTGTGGTCTTAATCCCTAACTCTTGTTCTGTGCTCATGAGTGTCTGCAAGACAGTTATCACAGCTGGGGCAGACGGGGTTCGATACAACCCACGCTTTTCCTCTGGGAGAGTTCCTACAAAAACTGGAAAAAGAAGAACAAACAANGCTATTTCTTCTACTCTAAGACAGCATAAGGAAGAGCAAGCTCAAGAATCTTGTGTGTCAAGCACTCTCATCTATTCTCTCTCATAACTCAACTGCAGCTGAGTCAACAGCAGTCATTTTAACTATTGCTTTTGAGATTTTGACCCAGGACAGAGAACTGGCTTAAAATATAGATAAGACCAAACAGATTACCTTAGCAAAAAGCAAAGTGTCAGGGTAAAAAAAAAAATCACTGTACCATCCAGCAGTATAGCTCAGAGACTGAGGGAACCATTCTGCTTGCCTACTTTATTAGTCTATCTAAAAGCCCCACCAGACGCTGAACAGTCAGTCCTCTCCAAAACCCTGGAATTTCTGTCCAGATAAATATCTATATAATATATTAAAAAATGAAGAACTGAGAATTATCTCCTGAGTATGTTAAAAGAACGTCTTATGCCCAAGAAGAAGCCATTTCTAACACCATTCAACTCTGTAAAAGTACCAAAAAGAAATTCAGCAAACAAAAAATGGACTGAGCATCTTCAAGTGGATATATTCCAGTTCTGGGCTTTATTTTGAATATATGACATAATCAAGACTGCCTTTCAGAAAGTAAATCTACACAGCTCTTCAGAACCAGTTACTGAATGGAAATTAAGCAGTAGTGTCAGAGGAAATATAATTATTCTAAAATTCAAGGACTACATTATTGTGGCCAAAGGGCAGTTACTGCACACAAGAAAGAACTCAAATAAGACTGCAGCTTCAAATCTGGAGAAAGGTTTATGTGTCTTTGGTTACTTTTTCTGTCTCTACTAACTAGCTGGTCTAATAGAAGATACTACCTTGCCTAGAAATTTTGTTCTTTCTTAAATTTTAAGAGCATGATGGCTACAATAGCTGTATTAGTAAATAGTTGCTATTCAAACCAATGTTTCATTTGTGCCCAAGGGAGAGTTCTACCTCTGCTCTATAGAAGAAAAAGCTTTTAGTGTAAACTAACGACACAAACATGCACTTGTATTAAACTCATTTGTATTTGAGGGTAAACAGAAAATTCTCCTGCTTTGATTTCCTACTTTTTCTCTTTCCAGTATCTGTGGCTACAGAAAAGTGACGTGAAAAATTCCCAGTAGGGATTTTCTGAAACTATTCTGTTCCTGTCTAAGCAGCATCACCAGTAGAGAAGAGGGAGAGAAAAGTGCCTGTGTATCACTAATACTTCTCCTGTCAGATTTGCCAATCTACCACAGTGTAGTTGCAGGCAACTGGTAAGCAAATGACAGCCTGCCCAGTATGGCCAATGCTCTACTTACTGATGCTACAGCAGTACTTCCAAAACTACAGGAAAACCACAATGAACACATATTCTAAGTAATTTTTACATTACCTAACTAAGAACAAGCCGGAAGGAAAACAGGGAAAATAGTAGGGATAAACAGAGCAGGAGGCACTCAGCTGTCTCCTTGTCACAGCTGAGGTCACAAGCTCAGGAGAAGTGGCAGGAGCAGCAGGTGCTACTGAAAAATCCTCCTGGAACGTTGCCACTGTCACATGTTTGCTGGATCGTGCTGTATGAATCAATAAAACCACTCTCCCAGTTCACAAGAAATAACCTGTACCAGCCAGAAACAATTTTCTTTTGAGACTTGGAGAACTTGACCTCGAGACACAGAGGAGATACTACAATATTCCCAGTGATACCATGAATTTTAAATCAGCTTCATAAACTGTGGGAAAGAAGAGCAGAGAAGAAATGTCACCCAATGGCCTGCCTGGAAATCTACTCTCCCAGGCACTATGATTATTACTAACCTTTACAGGGACAAACAACAAACTAAGTTTTCATACATCTGTTTTCAGTCAGTTTATTTCATTTGAGGACAAACCTCTTGCAAACGAATAGAGGCAAAATACGTAAGAGATGCACACAGGGGAAAGGTATTTTTACAAGAATCACATATACGGAAAACTATATTCATGTAACTGTGAAGAAAAGAAAAATTGTGCATTCTGAAGCTACTTGGGAAAGCAGACAATTACAAATGTGTCCCAGCTGTAACTTTGCAAGCTGCCCATGAACAAATGTGACAGAGAAGTTATCCGCGTGCTATTTCTCCCTACCTGTGCAATCTAAATTGCTATAGGCAGAGACCTGCTGAGAAGATGGGCTTCTTGTAAATCGTAAATCACCTGGGAAAAGACCTAAACAATGGGGGCACACTTTCTTGCATGGCCAGATTACAGCAGGTTGGCTTCTGCTTTTGCCCAGTAAATCTATGTACAGACTGAGGTTTGTAGTTCATTGGAATCATCTTCTGTTGCCATTGCAGTTGCATGCTTTGCTCTAAATCCTCTCCTAATAGAACAGGGCAATAATAATTAAATATATATTAAAAATATTATATACTATAATAGTTATTGGGGAAAATAAAGAAGATAGAACCAATATAATGGAAGTTCTCAAAATGCAAGTTCTGGCAGAGACAGGACTGTCTCTGTGGTTTATAAGTACCAGTGAAAAATTTGAGATTCTTTTTAAATGTGTGCATTACACCGTCAAAATATTGTATGCATTTTTATTTTGTAAACATAAATTCTCAGAGTGCAATCTATAGTATATTAGCTAATCATTTACAGCACTAATTTACTGGCAGACATTTACAAAGATTCTCTAGACTCCTTGATAACTCAAATACTAAATAAAGAATTTAATTTTTTAATCAGTGTCTTTCTTTAATTCTATTTTACTAGGCCACCCATCTTGAGGATTTAAAATAATAATCGCTCTTTCCCTGCATAAATGTTGGTATATAGAAAGTGGCCTCTGTTGGCAAAAAAGGTGAATTAATCTGTTGTTGAGTTATTCTGTACAGTATGCTGCTACAGCACATTATTTTTTGCCAAATGAATATACAGAAATCCGGATGACACCTATTGGTCTTTGTGTAGGAAAGGACAATATACAACACTTTCAGTAAAATGATTTATATAATATTCAGAGCAAATAACTATTTGTATAGTGAAAAATAAAGAGATATTTAGAAATTAATTGAATTATATTCACAGTCTCACTGATAACATCCGTTCTCCCAAAATACAGCCTCATCTGTTCTAAATAATATTTCAGCTTAATCAATTTTTATTCCCTCCTTTCTTCTTCCTTTCTGCTTATGCCTAGTTCGAACGTTGATCATCTCCTAATGATATCACATTGAGGTGCCGTCAAAACAGCCGTCATGTTATAAACAGAAGATTACTGACTTCAGCCACAAAAATGGAAAAGAGGACAATAAGTTTCTAAATACCAAAAGTTTCCTTTGAAATACATTTCCAACAACATATTTCCATCAATGGACATTAGGTTATTTTAAGATTTTATATTTAAAAATCTGTCTGAATAAAATTTAGTGGCTTTTCCAGTATCATGCACCGGACCAATTCTGCTCTCCACTGCATCAACACGATCCTGTAGAAGTCAATGTCATTACACCATTGTAAAGCTCAGATGAGATCTGGTGTGGGCCTTCTCGCTCTTTTTGACTGTATTATAGACCTTCTTCTTTACTATTTTTTTTTAACTCAACTTCAACATTTTTTATTTTTTTTTTTTTTTAAGCTCATTTTGCCCCAGGCTTAAGTTCAGTTTGGACAGTCTGAGCTGAGAAAAAAAAAGCAAAACAAACACTGTTTGTCTCCTTTTGAAAGTTATTCAGGCACTAGGGGCTAGGTCTTGATTAATGCTCTCTTTTGAAGCCATTGTTATCTCGAGTCTTACACAATTTGTTTTGGAATGTGCCTTGTTTTCAGAAGTAGTGTTGAAAACTCAATGAAGTTAACACAAAGAACTACTGTAATAAGGTAAGACTGTGTCCATACCAACACAAGGGATAAAAATTAATTATTTCATATGCTGCCAGTGAGCATCAGTGTTAAGGGAATATACGAACAGTGAAAGTTTGATTCAGTTGCCTACACACAGGCATCTAGTGACATTTGAGATGCCCTAGGATTTCCCACGTGGTATTCATATGCAAATCTGAAAAGGCATAACTCTTCCTTATTTTCTTGGGGTATCATCTCTGACAGGCTTATGCAAATTCTCCAGTGTCTGAAACAACATGATGGAGTTTTGCTGACGCAAAGTGTCTGCATCATGTCAAAGCCCTAAGTGTCTGTATTCTGTCACTTAGTCGTCACCACAAAGAATTAGCTTTACACTTTGTTGATAAAAGACACATCTATTACCTGCTTTAAACATATTTTAGAAAATCTGTTCAATATGAATTTTACACAGTCTGCAAAGCATGAACATGAGAATAGTGAAGTCCCAGGACCCTTATACTGCATGCTTTGCTCTCGCGGTTGGTAAATTGTAGCACATTCCCATGTTGTGGAACCTTAGTGAACCATGTAAAAGCCAGAAGTCCAAAACATCTACTGCATAATTAGATGCAGTCCCTGTGACATTTGCAAAGTTGCTCCTGTTTCATATCATGGTGAATTGGTTGGTAGGGGATTCAATTGTTTTAATACGATTACTGAATGTAGGTATTACAGGTTTTTGTTTCATCAACGTGTGCAAGATTAGAGCACAGCTGTATCATAAACATCTTCCCAAGCCTATGTAGCATAGAATGTTTATAAACTAAATTGAAATAGTCAAAATAAGTCAGTTGATACTATGAAATATATTTTTGTTCCATACAGATCATCTAGTGCTCCCTTTACCCTTGCTGTAGCATTTGCTCTGAGTATTATGAGTGCGTTTTGCCCCACTCTTTTAGAGTGAAAGAGTTCCAAGTGGGCTGTTTCCATTTAGTGTATGAGAAAGCTTCTTTTGAGACAGTGTTTGCAATACGTAGACAAAACACAGTGTCTGTTCTGTAGCTGTCACTAATGTAAAGGCTTCAACCATTTAATATGGATAGCAGGTCCATTATGTTTAGCAAACTTTGTCACCTTGTCTAAGTCACAGTGACAAGCACAGTTTCTTTTTAGCTTATTTTCCGGTTAGTTTCCTCATCCATAGCCAGCTTGCTTTCACCTCAGCTGCTGACTCCCCTCCGTACTGGCCTTCTTACCTTACAAGGGCTGGCATGCTCCTCACTGCTCACTGCAACAGCTAACCTATCTTTGGAGGCACTACACCTCCAATTCGACCATTTCATCCCACTTCTGTCTCACGGCTACAAGGATGACCAACTCTCAGAGATTTGGTTCTACTCTGGCAACCTTTTGACATTGTGTCCTACCGTACAATGACGGCCTGCATTACCAAGAATTATGAGTGACATTCAACGTGGCTTTAGAGAGCTCACTTAAGGACAGATCATAATCTAAATGTAAACTCTCTTCTATAGTTGGTTTATTTTATTCTTAACTTTACTTAAACTTACAGCTCTCCGTGTTAATGTTACTATGATTATACTGACCTCTAGGGGTTTGCTTTCCATCACAGAGTCTTCAGCATTTTTAACTACAGGGTAGTGAGGTCATTTCCCTGTTTGTGTCGTGCCAGTGGAACTATACTCTCATTTTTTTTGCACACTACAGTTTCTTTAAAAAGTAAGAGAGATGTGAAATGAACATTAAAGTGACAAGACAGAAAAGCACACGCATCCACGTTTATGAGCATGAGAAGTGAGATACACTTGTCTTCAGAGATAAAGCAAGCCTTGAACAATCAGTACCTTTCTAAGACCTGCCAGATGCAATGTCTTGTAAATATAACATAAGCAATGCTATTCTTAAGTATTTTCATTGTAGTTTACATTCATCCTGCTATGATCATGAGATTAACACTAACTTTTATTCCATAGACAGTTGTTCCTTCTGAGAATCATTAGCAAAATTATTAGAAAGAAGGACTTAGTTTTCAGTGGTGGTTCATCTTTTGTTGAAGATGTGCATATTTCATATATGAGGACAAACCAATTGCTGTTAGTGATGTAAAACTGGCTTCTGAACTATGAAATATACAATATTTCTAAAAGGACTTTTGTCATATATATGGCATTGTCTAGTAGCACGCATCAACAGTAAATGTAACCAACAACATGGTGGCCTTAGAGCCTGTCAACAGCATGAATGTTCCTGGGAAAAAGACCGCAACATCCATAACATTACAGCAGCAGGAATTCATTTAAACACTACAGGTCAGCAGATGTAGTCGTGAACGTTTCCTACTGCTTGGAAATGTATTGAGACAGTCTTCAATTACAGGATTGTATACAGATGCATACAGTTCTAAGTTTCTAATACGGACATGCTTAGAGCCTCTTCGCTAGCGTGCTCTGCTTCAGATTTGCCGAAATGAACCACCAAATCACAACAGCTCACTGAAATTATTATTCATGAGTGAAAAACAATTTTCAAGCCATCATCGCTTCTGACAAACCAGAAACAAGTTCTGCAAAACCTTCACAAATGCAAAACCTCTCATTGAATCTCAGTATCTGCTATGATGCATGTAGTTAGGCAACATTGGTGACTCTTACCACTAGTGCCCCAACCATTTCATATAACAGAGGCCAAAACATCACTATCTAAATCTGGAAAAGGACAGTGGCTTTGTGCCCAGAATAAAACACTCCCAATTTCTGCTTTTACTTGTGCATCTGGAACCGTCAGATAATCAGGAAATCCGTAGGTGGAAAATGGGAAATCCTATATTCTCCATCTGAGCTGTAGGGGAATTCCACTGTGGAAAATCATATCACCTATCAACAGGACTAGCTACAGCATAGAAAAATAACATTTTAAAAAAATAAAGATATGTAAACTGGGAAAGTATAAATAAAAGGCAGAAACACAACAAGAAGGTGATTCTTAGCTGTCAGTTAATTTTGAATTTACTGTGGTGGTATGACAGAATTCTTAGCTGTTTTATAAATTCCACGTAAGACAGCTTCAGGCAATAATATCAGAGAACATTACACCTGGAAAGGAATGCTGAATTCCAGTCAAGGACTGGACATGCCTCATTTTGCTCATCAAATTCAAATTCCTGGTCTTCCTTCTTCAGATTCCTTTAATACTATTTTTCGTTTTGCTTCTGTTTCCTTCAGTCCCATGTATACTTGGTAGGATGATAAATTTTGCTCTAAAATTTCATCTGGGGGCTTCTATCCCAGGCCTGTATTTACACAGCCTTTTCCTTCCCTGCCCACCAGTCCTCTGGCCCACCAGCCCTCTGTCTTGTTTTTTATTATACTTGGGATGATTCATGCCCCAGACCTGCATGGCTGGCAACTCCTTATCTTTCTTCACTGCAAACAGACTCACTGATAGCAGGCAACAAAGCACAAATAATAATTCTATACAAGCCAATACCTTTATGTGAATTACGATTCTTTTTTCTTTTATCAAACAGCAAGGTCTCTGTGCATCTACCATCATCCAGTTTAAGTTACGGCCTTTGAAATTCAGAATCATCCATTTCTATTATCAGCCATAGAAATAAGCTGAAATCCTGTGTGCACCTGTTTGTTAGAATATGTTAAGGAAATAGGTATCAGAAGAAGTAAATTCTGACACATTTTCCACAAATCATGCTGTGAATCAGGTACTTGGTTTATTTTAGGGAAAAGAGCTGCTATTCCATTCCCAGGAACAGTGGGGTTCCTACAAGAATCTGATGCTGTACAGTTCGGAAGTCTTTGTTAGAGAGGTGCTCTGTAACAGTCTAGCTCCGAAGAATCAGGGTGAGTACCTAAGTACAAATGTGATTACTTCATCCAAAAAATAATTCTATTTAGATTTTTTAATGCAGTGGAGTAAGCCGGAAAATCAATAAAAACAAACAAGCAAAGAAACTCCAAGGTTGGTGGTATATTACATAGGTTCAAGGAGATTCAATTGCAGATGGATGATCTGAAATGCAGAAACATAAATACAACTTCTCTACGGTTAACAGCACATAAAGTAGTAATAAAAACCAGTGATACAGCCATCTAGAATTTTTATTTGATGAAAGGCCTATCAGACCTGCTATTATAGTAAGTAAAATAAGCTCTTGTGCTCATCAAAAGGCTGAAGTAGAAAGCAGCACAAATACTGAGCACCTAAAATTAATTTACAGTTCTTTTTTTTAATTCTTCCTGTAAACACAGTAGGAATTCAGTCAGTAGTTCTAAACATTATGTTGCTAGGTGCTGCCTAAATCTAATTCTCTGTGTTGCTGTGGTCCAAATTAGAAATAACAATAAGCAGACACCATTTAATAAAAAGCTTGAGAGTTACTTTCCCTGACACTGCCTAGGGAGCTAAATGAAGAAAATGTGTAGTTCTACAGCTTCTCCTTTAGAAAGTGGCTATTATTTTACATAAAAATAAAGGCAGTGTTTAGTGACTAGTGGAATAAATCAAAATAAAGAACAAACCCTTGTAATGCTAACACATAATAAAACCTTTTTGGATATGATTTATATACCAAACATATAGTATGATTTTTGTTTGACTAGCTAAATTATGTTTTCATATGCCACACTTTGCTATGTAAGCCAAGTGCTTTATGACAAGTACTTATTAACCAACTTTTCTAGTTACTGACTGTTGACAAAGCTAATTCTGAACAAATCTGAACATATTTGGCTTATGAATAAATTGCACATACAGAATATGTAAGTTGGGAAAAAAAATGACAAGGTCTCAGACCTGAGAATTATTTCACTGTATATTTCTTTAAGTACAAAATGTCTAGTGTTACAGATCATCTTTAAGTACACAGTCTACAGCCAGTCATGCTTTGATACAGTAATGTATGTGTTTAAATTCTGTGTAACAATTCACAGCTGTTGGTTTTGGGTTCTATTTAAAGAACTGAATAGGAAATAATCCTATAAGGAAATAAATGTAGTATTCTAAATTGAATTGTGTCCAGTATGTCATTTCTAAACTAAATTTCCCCTCTAGAACCTGAGCCTCTAAATGAAATTCAAATTCCTGTCAGTGTAGCTGTCTAGTATCATCACTGGAACAAAAAAAAAATCTGTTTCATTCAACTCATGTGAAATTTATATAAAGGAATGCATCAAAGAATATTTAAAATCATGATGCACTTTAACAATTGGAAGACAATTACGTCTTGACAGCTTTCACTGTCTTTAATTTACAACTACTTCTGTATGACCTTTTCTTAATTTTCCCTGGCTTGTTTATTGTAAAATGTCTGTACTATAATCACAGAGTTCATATTAGTGCCTAGGGAAAGTAGAAAACCCAATAGGACTAGGATTTAAAGAAAAATACCACAGGAAATATAATATCTGCATGATTACATCTGATTAATCTCAAGACTGTTTCAGTTTGATCTCTCAGGCTAGAAAGAGTTCTCTCTTTTGCTGGAAAATCTGCAAAACCTTAGTATTAAAAAGGTGTTAAATAAGACAGACAAAAGCTGCCTGTGATAGTCAGAATTAAACCAAATGCCAAAAATCATCAGAAAGTTAAAATGACACCCTTACCCTAATAGTGACTAGTATAAAGTTTTTATTTATTTATTTATACAGGTTATTAGTAAATTAGCTGAATTTACTTATTAGAATTCCTTTCTACCAGCTTCAGTGGAAAATCTTCCCTTATTCTTCTAAGCTGTTAAATAACTTTCATACATCTCGCAAGGTGAAATTTTGGACTCAATAGCACAGAAAGGTATTCTTCTTAACAGTGTGACCTCTGGATGTCATCTATTTTTAAAATTATTTTGTCATGCAAGCTTAATATATCTCAGACACTGACAGTGGGACTCACAGAGGTGGCTTTTCAGCTTGCCACCACTCATCAGCTAGCTCACTCGTCTCCAGTAGCAAGTGAGGACCTCCTTTCAACAGAGGTATGTGCAACGTGGCCTGATCGTTGCTGCATTAACCAACTCTGAGGAGAGTTACATGGAGCAGCAGGATCACAAAAGAGCAGTACAATATATTGCAGTTAAAGGTGATCTGTACAGTGAGAGTCCATTCTTGAAATGGCAGTGCTGTACTAAACCTGGCACACTAGTCCTTGCTGAAGTTGTGTGATCTGATTCCTCTTCCTTTCCCCTTCCTGTACATTAGGCCACAACTGTGAAAGTGACATGCCTCATGTTAGAAAAAAAGAAAAGAAAAAAAGAAATGTAACTCCATGCACCTAGTTTGAAAAATCTGAACAAGGATATGAGTTAAATATCAACTGTGTTAACCCAGTAGGAACATTGCATGCGAGTGCCCACATTGGAAGAAAAGACATCTATCTGTACTATCATTACACAATAAAAGCAAAGATTCAGCATATATTCATAGCATTTGTCATATTTCAACAATTCGAGAGTTAGATCAGTGTTGACAAAACTCTGGACTGGTTTGGACAGAAGACTACAAAGAAGCAGCATTGCTACATATTCACTATATTAACTGCAGAGAAGTAGCAACATCAATAAGTTACTTTAGTTATTTCATTCTACTGTTCATTCTACAAGGCATATGAGACGTATACAAGTTCCTTCAGTTGTTTTCTAAACTGCTTTAACATGAAACTGGAAAGAAAAGCTAGTCTAGAAAAATAGCATATTATACCTGATTCTTAAAACTAATGAAATGCCTTCATTTATACTTCTAAATGAAACTTACTCCTGTAAATGTGTACCATCTGAGTCTGAAAAGCTCAACACTCTAAACTCTAAAATGCATCTTTTACGCACTACTATTGTACAATACATCAAAGCACTCTGAACAGAAGCAATAGCTGGAGTTGTAAACTCCTGTTATTCAGCAACATCTTACGCAATTCACCTTTATAACTTCCTGCCCATTGCATTTAACCTTTGGTTTCACCACTGGAATATTTTCTGTAATAGTAGCCAAAGCAAACAACACAAGCACAGTAGAATCCTTTTCCACATGAAATTAAATTTCATTCACAGAAACACATAGAGGGGGAGTTCTTTCTTTTCTTTTTTCTTTTTTTTCCTCAATAAAGCTTGTTTCCACTTGGCTATCAAGACTTGTCATATCTTATTAAGCATGCAGAAAAAATGAAGCCTCAGCTAAGAACAGCGTTATTTCTCTTACCCACTTTGTGGACCAAACCCTAAAAACTAATCATCACGTACTTTAATATTCAAAGCCAGTTTCTGAGAAATTTTGTGGGTTTGTATTCTCAGTGGGTCAGCACTGTTTAAGAATGGAAATCAAGAAAATGAGGCTAAGAAAAAATCCCTAGATTCTTAGCCTGATGACCAGCAACAGGTAAGGAGGCTCATTTGTTAAAAAGATATCTTAGGGTATTACAAACTGAACAGTTAGACTCGTCCATTTTCAAAAAAGAAGTGTATGAAATACGTAAAATTTCCTTTAAAAGTCTTAAAGTCTAATTTAAAATGTTGGTGTTCTTCAGATGAGTAAGGTTTCATCCAATTAAAATCTGTCACCTAAATAAAGATGCGATTTTCTGGAAACAGAGTGCTTCAAATCCTTTTTGACATTTCTGTGGTAAATCAACATCAAATCAGATTAGAGTTGATAAGAGCCTACTTGTAAAGGGTGTGCATATGAGAGAGAACTGAGAACTTTTTCTTGCTCCAAACTATAGAATTACTGTGAGGTAATTTTTGTCTTTCTACCAAGGAAGAAATTTTCCTGGCTTCTTTTGTTCTTTTTACATTCAGAGAGGTTTGCTACAATGAGCCAATCCTATAGAACTTTTTTTGTCAAAAAAAAAAGTAAAAAAAAAAAAAGAAGAAAGAGAAGCTGTTGCTATTAACACTCTAAACATGACTCAGAATGACTATTTCAATTAACATCTTATGAACATAGACCATTAATTAGTGGTTATTTAGATGAGGTAGCTTTTATATACGCGTGTCAAATGAAAGAGAAATAACATAAACAGAAAAACCACATGTGTTAAAACTGTCACGTTAAAAACTATTAAGTGTCTTTAAACGAGAAACGTTTAAAAGTTTTCCTCTTCACTGACAGTTTCAATGCAGGCTAGAAATCTGTTTTGCGTTGTAAGTACACATTTTAAGTGGAACGTATGGGAACTGTATGGAAAACAAGTCCATTCAAATTCCTGCTTTGAGGCTGCTTTGTTTTAATATTTTGTTTTTTACATTTTAAATGCTTTAGAGTAATTAAGAAATTACTCAAATAAACCTGAATTCAAAATACCAGATGTTAATCTAAAATGCCAACGGCAAAAACATTTTAGTGTTTTAGCTCAGCAGTAACCCTATTCAAGTTTCCAGGTAAAAACAAACCAAACCCTAAACTATGTACCGTGCTTTCTATCTGTCCTGTCCTTGTAAGTTTTCTGATTAATTTGGTTAGATTCTAATGAAGGACAGGTAAGAAAAAGTAAGTAATAATGCAGAGCAGCACTGTACATTTACTTGCACAATTTGATTCAAGAGTGTATTTGAGTATACTGCATTTTTATAATTATTTTATTGTCTAAGAGTTTAGCACCTCTGAGTTGCAAAAACTTTTTACAGATACTCTCATTCTCTTCTTCCCAAAGTCAATGTTCTACTTAGGAAAGATTCCTTTCTGAAGCTTCTGAAGGTGTATCTAGCAAAAGGGTAACATGTTTATAGTCTATCTCAAGGAGCATAAAAAGATAGCAACTCTTGAGCCTTTCTTCTCTTTTCCACCATTATTTTGTATTTGCGACACCTGCTGACTCAGGCAGCCTAGAGGGTCACTTCTGGCACAACATTGTACAAAACTATAAAGAAAACAAACACACAGGAGCACCGCATTGGCCACTGGCTGCCCAACACATTAAATGCACAAAGAGCAGTGATTTTGTATGTGTCCTGCAAAAGCTCATCTCACAAAAAGAATTTTTTTCTCTCTCATAGGTACACTCTTTTTAGCTTAACCATCAACCATGCACAATAAAAAGGTTTACATATGTCACAGCTGAAGAGTTTTTATGATACACAAATACTCTGAAAGATTGTCTCCCATCCCTGTTTTTATGAGCGCCTGTTACTTCTCCCTTCCACAGCAGTGGTATGAACTCGTGACTCTAATTTCTTGTATATAGAATCAGAAGCTTGTTGGAGGACCTGCCATTCAGTACAGTAATTATAGTAGAAGAGCTACCCATTTAGAAATCTGTCTACTGAGCTACTGAAATTTGAAGCATGACAAGAGCTGCCAGGCCTTGCTGTGGTAGAAACAGTAAATGGTATTGGAGAGTCAGTTTGGAGACTTCAGAACTATCAGTAAAATACCTTAGGATTAGAAATGGAGTCGCAACATTTCAGGGGCAAGCAGCTATTAAGCGGAGTAGGAATTAGCTGAAGGCGCAGTTAGCGGGAAAGACCTAGTTTAGGTAAGTAATGTTCAGTCCTTTGAAACCTTTGAAATGACTCATCACACCCACATTCGAAACTCAATACTTAGCCTTGAGACAGATCCTCTGTACCAGGGAAATGTCTCTAAGAGAATTCTCAGCAGCTATGCAGCTCCAGCTTCAGCCCATTACAATACTGCTAGCTTTCTAGCTCTTCAGTACAAACAGCAAAATGTAGTGTTTATGGAGCAAAAGCACCCCTGCGGCATGAAAATTGAATAACACATGATATTCCATAAGGCAAAACCACAGCAGCTATGATACATGCTTTAGGGGCACTATGACAGCTGTCTTCACTTTTCATTGAAGACAAATAACCCAGAAATCTGCCAACATGTTCAGGTCTGCATAAGCCTGTCAGAAAGAAACTAGGTATATAAATAGGTTTGTTCCTTTAAATTTTTACATACAGCCAAACAAAAAAACCCCAAACCCAACAGAGAGAAAAATGAAACCCAAGAAAGACAAATTATGTGAATGCAAAGAGTTGCTTACCACCAGCCAACCAACGCCTGGCCGGTGCCAGAGCAACGGTTCCCCCACCAACCTCCCCTCTAGTTTTACTGCCGAGCATGATGTCTTACGGTGTTGAACATCCCTTTGGTCGGCTATCCCAGCTGTGCCCCCTCCCAACTTCTTGTGCACCCCCAGCCTGCTTGCTGGTGGGTGGCGTGAGAAGCAGGCAAGGCCTTGACTCTGAGTAAGCACTGCTTAACAATAATCAACACATTCTTGTGTCATCAACACTGTTTTCAGCGCAAATCCAAACCATATACCCCTACTAGCTAGTATGGGGGAAAGTAACTCCGTCTCAGAAAAAACCAGCACAACATGCGCACATGGTTGAATCAAGGTGTATGAAACAAAACAGGTTCCGATCACCTGAAAGACATCTGCATGGCCATCTCACATTATGCAAAATGAGCTACTTCAACTTGAACTAATTGCTTCTTTACTTTGAATTGGAAAGGACTTGTCTGCAAAGTGTTCTTCCCAAGAAATTATTGCCAGTTCAGCAGAGCCCAGGTTGGATGATCCTTTGAGTATTTTGCCAAATCACCTACTCAGACCAAGGGTCTTCCCTGACCAATGCTAATAGCCACTTCAGCAAGCATCTTCCTTAAGACTGGAATATAATATGGACCAAGATATTTGTGTTATGGGGGCTAGAGGTCTCTTTAACCAGTGGCACTTACAAATAATTCATCTTATTTTCCCAATTTACTGATACAATACAAAAAGCTGTTTCCACAGGAGGTCCTTACAGGATGACACCAGGTTAATTTAATACAGTCTTAGGACAACTGTTGTGTTTTCAGGAGTACAGAAGGAGAGAAAATGAAGAGGTAAACCAAAGGCTGAACCATGCAGCATATTGGACTTGGCATCAGCTTTAGACATTTCACTGTGGAGAAACCATACATTTTTGGAGAAACCACAATTTGTTTGGTCAGCCATTAAGCCCTAGAAAAATAGTCATTTAACAGCAATAAATCCATCAGTTGATTAAATGACAATGAAAACAGAAGTTGTTGCAATAAAGAATAATACTGGGTGGGAATGTAACTGATAACAGGTTTTGTACAAAGCCAAATAATATCTAATATAAAAATACTTGATGCACTTTTGCAAATATTAGTGCAATTAATATTTCTTCTGTTTCTGACAATTTGTCTACTATGCGGCAAGGATAACGTTTGGGCCACTTCTACAACTCTTTAGAAATCGGAAAATTCCTACTGAATTTGTTGTGGAATTATATATGCCTGAAAAGGTACTGAATGAGAATTAAGGCCTCCATAGTGTTAGCACTCAACTTAGATCTTCTTTCCTTCTATGATTTAAACAGAGTTAGAGCCTACAGATAGCAAAGAATACTATTTTCCCACCTTAAGAATATCTTTTGGACGTTATTTTAAAGCATCTAACATTTAAATCAGTTATTTTGGCTCATAACTGTGACATCATGAGTAAGTTTCACTTAAAGCCTCTCCTGATAATGAGAGGGTTAGTGTTTCTGAGAAATACATACCCCTTTATAAGTAGTCTTTTTATGGTTTGGGTGGCATTCTTTGTATTACTTGAGGGAAATGAATCTAGCACAAGCTAACTCAAACCCTGTTAGAAGGGCTGTCATATGAAAAGCCTCAACTGTTATGATAGAAAGAAGTCTGCAACCTGTTTGGGACTCAGGGGCTGAATCTTTTTCACTTAGACAACAGAGAACCATTGCTTTGCTGAGCAAAATGTTACCAAGCAGTAGTTCAGTGAATTATAAGACTCAGAGGGAAAAAAGCAGAACTTATTTACATACAGTCTAATCTATTATTACTGTTACAGTTCACACTTTGTTTATATATTTTTCAAGCGGTAAGAAGGAAAGGAAATAACTATAAACACAACTCTTATGCTCATAGTAAAAATGTGACCAGCTTCAGTGCTTGCACCGTTTTACTTCCCTTTTTTGCTCAAACTGCCCCATACTCACATGGCAATTGCTAGGACACCATGCTATTAGGCAAAGAGTAAAGGACATAAAGACCCTCTACGAGTATACAATGGCACAACCAAATTAATGTATAGGTTTAGAGTGTCTGGTGACTTTTCAGCTGAAAAGAGAAAAGGTCAGGTCACTCACAGAGGTTGTTGCATAATTGTGTACATTCCTGTTCTAATGAAAGATTTGATCTATCTCTGCTTGTCTGGGTCCAGCATGGAAAGTAACAAGTCAGGCAGTGTTGATGATACTTTGCAGCCAGACGAGTTCTTCTAGCCTCACCTAATTCTTTTACAGAGATTAAATTTTCAGGAGCAGAAGCACCATATATCAACTGTCTTTGTAACCCTTTCTACCTACATGGAATTTTAGAATTTGTTAAGGCTCAAAGAATTTAAGTCTAGTCCCTCATCAGAATGACAAATATAAACTAAACTACTGTGCTTAAGAAATGTCTACAGTGACCTGTCTGTGATACCCAAACTTTACTATTAATATGGCTAATGAAAAACTGTAATGTCACTTGGCTTTGTTTGGATGGGTCGTCTTATACAGCGTGCTATAAAGCAGTGGCAAGATGGCAATGTTCTAATGTGGCAAAGAACCATCTTATAGTGGTCTTGGGTTAGTAGGAAAACATAAAGCATTATTAATCTTATTGAACAAACTTCTTAAGCACAGAGGTATAAAACAAAAACAACTCCCCTAAACCTTCCATAAAGGCGCTAGTGTCGCTGCTTCTAAGTATGCCTTTAATTAAGCTGTGAATTGAGCAGAAGGGTACAGAAACTGCTATTGTACTTGTTTCTCTCACCATTTTAGTGCACATTCCTGTAATAGAGACTATTTCTGAAAGTCTGTAGGCAATCTTTTGCATATAGTAAGCACTGTTGCAGTTGAGGACATGTAATAATTTGTGACAGTGACAGCGTTCAAGTCTAATGTCACAAGACAAGAAGGGCTTTGATCTGATTTATTCCCACTTTCTTTGAGACTAAAGAAATTCTTGCTTCTAACAGAGGAATAGCAGCAAACAGAAGGAGATTCAAAAGCAAGAGTGCTGGTAGTTTATGGGTAGTTTTCTGGCATGGATGATGGATACAGACTTTCCTTCTTCCTTTAAGTTAGCAGAAATCAAAAGTAATTACAACAGCACAGTCCAGTAAAGCACTTTACCATGTGTAGCGCTTTAAGAATGTAAATAGTTTAATTTGGTGGAACTTGCATTCTTCAGATGACATAAATGCATAAGCACCTTGCAGGAGTAAAGAAGATGTTGGCTATTTGTCAAGCTGACAAAAAGGGGAAAGTTATGATTGCCTCAGACAGCAAAAATTCTAACCTTGCACTGTAGTCAACAATGGAAAAATCACGGCAGTGTTGTACTTAAACTACATAGAAAAAGATATTTATATGTTGAATAGACATATTTTTGCTTGTAACAGGTTTCAATTCAACGTTGTTAAAAATCCCCACACAGGCTCCCATGCACATAGAAATAGAAGCAGAAATGAGAACTGTTAAGTAAATAATCCCCAAAGTTATGATCCTCTATGCTGAAAAAGAACAACAGAAAAAAATCCTGTATATAATAAGTATAATACAAAACTCAGAGAACTGTGGTTGGCTTTATTGCTTGATTTTTGTTGTTGTTAAGAAAAAAAAGATGAAGGGGGCTGTTCAAAAGTAAGAAACTGTAAAGGTCACAAGTCCTTCAGCATCCTGTTCTGCATTCTCATCCCTATCATACGCCACTTAGTTCTAGCTTTTCATTGTAAAGCGGACCTTACCCCTGTGGTAGATGAAGTTTGCATATTTACATAAATAAATATATATCCTATATGCTGTCCCAATGAACAGGCCTTAACAGTGCAGACCTCACTGTATCTGCACAAAGATTAATTTCATTTCAATATCTGTAGCAGCTACAGGTGGTCAGCTCTGCTCTTGTACCATCTTACTTCCTGCACTGGAAGAACCAAACAGTAGTTAAAGCTGTTCTGTTGCTTGATAAAGATTTCCTACTATTCACTTTGCCCACTGTTTGCTCAGCTGTGGTGTTGGTTAAGAAAAGATAGTCCTTGTAATCTGCGGTCCAAGAGGCTATGGGAATAATTTTTTCATTATGTTGATGCTGTCAGAGATCCTGTCCTTTTGTCTTTCCACTGTCAAATAAAAATCTCATATCCAGGTGAACTGGCGTTGCAAACTGGGCTAACTGGTCTCACTGGCTGTATAATATGGCAGTAAGACTTTGCAATAAAGATGCAGGATGGATCCTTCAGATCAACAGATTTTCAGTGTCTTCCCACAGTTTCCTTCTCTTTAACAGAGAAATAAACTTTCCTGGCCAGTAGTTGCAAAAGAATGATAAAAGAATCATCTTACTAAAGCTTGCACATCTCTACCAGATACTGCAGACATTGCAGTGGTCTACATGCATTAGAGGGAACCATGTAATCTGGTAATCCAGACTTGGCTTTCACGTAATTTACAGCGATGCAAAATTTTCCTAGTAGTAGCTGCCTGAAATAACTATGAAACATTGGAATGTTCATCGTCCAGTGCCTCACGCACCCCGTAGTAGATGGGTGCAATATTTATTGCAGTAAGTTGCCTTTGCAACACCCTCCGTGTCAAACGATGAAAGGCTGAGGGCTGGGGAAAGCTCAGTGCTACACAGCCCCTCCAAACTCTAACAAAAGTTTTGTTTTAAATCAAAGGATAGCAGTACTGTAAGTACGTGTAATATGAGTGTTTTACAATATTATGCCTCTGTCTTCAAGCAACACAGAAATGGCTTGGCAACACCCTGACAGCCAAACAAGACTCTTTGGAATTTCCTTATTACAGCATCATAGTCCTTTATATTTAACAAGTCATGAGGTACAGTTCCACGTATGAAAACAAACAGGATTTCTTAAGCAAACTCTAACATAAAAGGGGTGTGTGAGATACAAGGGAAGTACACATCCAAAGCCTGCAATCAGAAACCCTAGCACTAAAATATATTCTGTATTTTTTCCTCCAATAAGCACACTACAAGCTGAAAATTTGCTTCTCCTTCCAAAGAGGTACTTATGGCAGGAAGACTGCTACCCAAGCACTTCTGTAAAAAGCTTGTGGAAATAAGGCTCTCGTTTTTGCCACAACATAGGCAGACCAGTTCAACATTTGATGCAGACACTGGGTTGGATATAATGTTGACATTGCCTAGTTATATCAAGGTAAAAGTGAAAATGCTGAAAAATCCTAGGAAAATACAAGTGGATTTTAGTAATTCATGTAAACTATGTCATCATAAGAAAATTCACTTAAAATTATTTGCATATACTGTCAGTCCAGACAGAAAGTGGCCTAGTGCACTATATGGCTCTGTCCCATGTACTTGCTTAAGGACGGGTGGTACTAAAGAAGTATTAATTATATGCAGCACTCCACATGCTTAATTAAATCATCCCCCGAGCACTTCTGCATGTCTGTTGTTCTGTCAAGACAGTGGTATTAGCACTCTAGTAATTAAATCAGAAGGATCTAATAATTGAAAAAAACAACAATATTAACTTGGAGAAATGAGCAAAGAACCAGAAATAAACACTGATTTATTAATTACAGAATAGATCACTGTATAAACCTCGTTAAGCTACAGCAAATGTAAGGTTCACTTTAAGTCCACATAAGAATTCATTGCAGAGATCATTTAAGAAAAAATGGATTCCTAAGTCTGTCCCAGCATGGCCTAATGATGACAAAAACAGATAGATGTTTAGAAAACATATGTAAACTTGATTGTAGGATGCATTCGTTCCCTACTTTGTCTGATTCATGTTTTGGAAGCAGTTCATTTTTTTTTCTTTTGTTTTTAATGTGCTATAAGTGAAGTCACAAAAGAATGAAGTGGGTATCAACTGTTCTCTCTGTCAAAAGAGTCAAGCACTTGTCTGCTGTCTTCTGAGCGTTCCTGACCAGAGAAGGCTGATAACTAAAGGAGTTTTAAAACCCAGTTTGTGCATCCACACCGGTCTTGATTCCCCTTATTACCATTTTAGCATGTTGAAGTAATAGTCTTCAACCATGGCTATGGCTATATTACCACACAAATGCAGAACAAAAGTCACTTACTGATGCCTACATAAATTAGGGAAGCAAAATTTACAAATTTCAGCTATGGTTGAAAACTTTTTTTCAGGGTGTCTGATCCAACCTAATTTCGTTTTTATCTGGGAAAAGCCCGTATTTGCATTTTTTACATACAATCCTGCATTCAGCACCATCCAAACTCATACTATGCAAAGACGAGGCCCCTAATTGGCACAGTTTCGATGGCAATCTGTTGATTGAAACATTCCTCTTTCACAATTAGCCCTCTGCACAATTTTTACTTCCCACTGGACGGGTTTCCTTTGGGTGCCACTGAATCTGTTTCCTAAATTAATGCCCCAAATTTCAGGCCATTTCCTAACATTCTGGGGTATTACACCTTAGATATCAACACAACAGACAATTCTGTCTGTCAAGGCTTCCAGTATCTGGTGCTAAAAGCCTTTTCCATTCTACAAATTTACCAGATCAGAAGTGAGTTACTTGCACTAGCTACAGCCATTGAGAAAGTGCAAAGGCATGGCATAAACACATTACCATGTGAGCATTACAAAGCATTAAAATATCAAAACAAATCTAAAATCTATGGTGCATAACCATGCTAAAAGACACAAGATTATGTATTTGTAAGCACTTTGTCATTTATGAAACCAAAATAAATGGCAACAATTTCACATACTGCTACTTGAATTTGTGGGTTCCCACCAATCTACAAAAAGTATAAAGAAGCACAGCAGAGAAACTTAACCTTCATAGAGGAGGGGTTGGGAAAAGCAGGTTGCTAAGAACTTGAGATCTGCATCTTATTAACGTATAAATTTCTAACGAAAGCAAAATAAATTGTTATTTATAGAGCATTGAAAGAGTACTCAAGTCACTAGAGATTATACAGAAAAGTGAAAAAGATTTCTGGATGTAAAGAAGACTTGTTTCTCTGAAAGTCAGTTCTGGAAGTCTAAGCTTTCCACCTAACAGAAATTATATAGAAATGATGAAGCAGCAGCAAGAGTGGAGTTTGGGGCTTTTTGACACTGATAAAAGTCTTACTTACTAATCTGGAAGTTTGCTGAAACGAAGGTTTTTTGTTTCACTTTGGTATTATTCTGTCCTTGCATGAGCTTCTACAGTGCTTCTGCAAAAAGTAGTTCAAATCCTATATATTCCTATTCTTCTCTTTAATGGGTACTATTCCTAACCTGTTTCCTCTATAATGTACTGTGGCAGACAGTGATAGTTAAGCCAAAAATCCATTGCGGTGTAGTCAATAGCCACACAGAAAACTGGTTTGGGGGATTTTTCAGAAATTTTTGAGACCATTATGATGTAAACCCAGTTATTTGTGCTCCAGACCTGCACAACTCTGGAAATCCTATTACGGTTCTCCTTAATGAACATACAGTGAAAAATGTAAAGTCATTTCCTTGTAAGACAGAAAAGGAATTTGCCCTCAGGACCTCAGAGGAATTTTAGATGTGACAAAAAACCACACAGGTACAGTCTACAAGCATATCAAAATGTCATTCTTCTCAGTCAGAACATGTTTCTTTCTCTGAAGTGAGATATTCTGTGAAAAATATCTTACCTTTATGTCTCATAATGACATACTTGTATTTATCTTCTGGATGAATAAACCATGGAAATGAAAGGAGGCAGCTATCTGCCTTTCAGGAGGACAACAGAGATGGCCTTTACAGTTTGCATGAAAAAAACCACAAACCCTGGCATCCAGACTTTGATTCTTTTTATTTAGGGGTTTCAATATGATGTAACTTAAAAATGCATTATATATTATACCCATGTATATAATGGCTTGGGCTTATCATCCAGCTTAGTTTACAATTTCTAGAGTGCTTGAGGATTTCATTAATGCAGTGATGCACAGTACAGAACACTTGAGTGTGTGTACAACTGCACAGAAATTTCAAAATATGGGATATAACAGAAACAAAAATGAATTAAAAAAAATCCACAACAACAAACTGGTGTGCAGTCATACAGTCTGCCCTCAATCTTTATATTAAAAAAACCCATCATAACTGTAGATTACAAAGGCACAAAAGAATTCAATTTTTCAATTCTAACTTCTTGTATATTAAAAAAAAAATCAAAATAAATAGCTAGACTGGTATTAGATTTATGATAATATGATAACCACAGGTATGCATAATTCTACATTCTAAAGTAAAAAATACAAACCTAAAATTGTTATAAAATGTACAGGCTAAATTATAAGGCATTTACATGGGACAATAAGAATTTGACTGTCGTATATGAGTGCCTTGAATGAAGAGACTAAGATCTGTTGTTTAGCAATGAAATAGACACTGTAATTTAAAGTGATATCTATCTGAAACTACCATAGGATTTTAATTACTTTGCTTCTGTTTTTACTAGCAAGATTAGAACCAGCTCCAAAGGTATGCTCTTAAAAATGTTTCAGCATCCAGTCAACATAGATTCAGTGTGAAAATTCTACTATCTTTTGGAGAGGCAAAATTCTCCCATCCTTTTGAAGGAGTGAAAACAAAGTTTGAAATATTTCCAGTTTTCTGCCTAGGGATTGCCAAATAGAGGTGAGAGAAGTAAAGGCATACCTTGTAAAGTTATAAAATGACTAGGAAAATCAGTGTGTTGCTGAAACTAGAGAGACTTCAGCTCCTCTCTACCCTCTTGTGATAGTTTATATACATTTCTTACTGGTCTGTGAGCATTTGGTCTTCCCACCTTGCAAATCTGAGCCCTCAATTATGTCATCTCTTAGAAAAGAAAAGTAAGTATATAGTGTTGTGAATAGGTAATTCATTTTCTGCTTTTTAGGCTTACTAGAAGCTTGCAAAGTTTGGGGTTTTTCTTCTGCTTGTATGTTTTAGAGATCATCCAGTTATTTACTACATTACTGCTGAATAAATGGTAAAAAGCTTGTGAATAATTGAAGCGTTAAACTAATTATTTTAAAATGACCACCTTTTCCTTGATTGTCCTGTCCTCACCATCTACTGTAGCCTCCTGCTACGCTTTTCATTCCCAGAATCACTAAGGTTTCTAGCTGACAAAGTAGGTTTCTACTTTGAAAGGTTATGGCAGTCAAAAACAAATCAGTACAGCCTACTAAGGCAGAAAAGGATGATGATGAGATAAAAATGTCAGGAAAAGAAAGTCCCATTCTCTTCACACAGAGCCATTGCACTGCATACACAATACATGATCTTTGAACACACATACAGTAAATACAGCAATAAGTGTTTATGGTCGTGATTAAACTTCAAAGTGTGTTTTGTACCAAACTCTTTAAAGCTTGAGACTGTTTGAAGTATGCCAGTCTTTTATAGGCAAAGCTGAGTCTCAGAGTCATTATACTGATAGTATGACAGATTATGGTGGTTAGGTAAGGCCTCAGCTTTTGTAAATCTTCTTTTACAATTCAGGGGCACTACAAGGAGTATTCAAACCAGGAAGAAATGCCAGTCTGGGACCAGATGCAACTTTCACCAGGTTTGGCAATCACTCAATCTGCAATGATGTTGCCATGTAAATTACTTAGTGCTGAGAGATTTCTAGTACCTACCCCTGGTGAGAGCTTATGGCAACAGAGAAATATCCCACAATTAAGCGGTAAAGAATTACAGATAGTTCTTGAAGAAAAGGAATATGTTCTAATGAGGTAGGACAGCGTGTTAATAAATTATCTGAGAAAAACAGTGATACTGAATTGAAGTTTTCTCTTTAAACTACAGTTATTCAGGACAGTAAAAGCAAGCTATAAGGAAGCAGAGAAGGAAAAGGGTGACTGGGCAATTAAAGAGCAGAGGGAAATGCGGTGTAGATAAAAGCAAGGTGAAGCACAGGAAAAAAGTAAACCTAAATTTGCATGTACAGCAAGTGATGACAAATTGATAACAATCAGGACTGGGATTTTAAGTTTATGACAGTTTATCTAGTTCTGTGAAAACATTGCGTCGGTTCTTGATAATAGAAAAACAAAGCAGGGAACAGAACAGAAAATCTCACTGTTTTACCATATATAATGCAGTATTGCAATAAAGTTTGAATACTTTCCACATTTCTTGTGATTTTAACATGTTACCCATCTTAAAAAGATATATTAGAATCAAAGATTTTGGAGAAACAGGCAAAAGAATGACCAAACATATGGAATGGGTTTCCTATGTGGGTATCTTGGCTTGGAAAATAAATGGCTGAGGAGGAATATAATTAAAGACCATAAAGCCGTACATTAAAAAGAAAAAGCAAATAAAGGATGATTACTTATTGACTTTCTGAATACAACAGTAAACATGCATTAAGTGCAAATATAAAGTATTTCATCAAAAAGAAATAGGTGGGGTTTTTCACATAGCATGCAGTTAAACTGTGGAACTCAGTGCCACAGGATGTTGTGCATCCACTACCCCCAAAAAAATTAGTCTAAATGAGATTAGAAAATTTGGGAGGAAATGTCTCTCAAGGGCTATTGAATGAAAATACGTCACCTTTTATGGTGCATCTGAGCAAATGACACCTGAATTGGCTGCTACTGGTAGCTGAGAAATACTGGAGTAGTGTGACTACGATATGCTGTTATACCTTTCACAAACACCTCCAGTTGTGACTACTAAACACAGGATACTGGTCTAGATGAGCCTGTAATACATTAAAAGTGCAGCCACTTTTTGTCCTAGCAAAGTGATAACAATACTCTTGGGGATACAGAGACTTCCATACAACTTTGCAATGTGACAGACCACAAAAGTCCAAGTTCCATGGCCTATCAGCTGAATTAATGCAGCCACGAAGACATTAGCCCTGAGAATTCAACGAAAGCTTCATCTGAGAGCTCTGCCTAGGCCAGCTAAAAAGTAACAGCTCTTAAGGTCAGCTGGGAACTTTAATAACAAGACAATAATGTTATAGAGTGCACATTATATAACACTGTTTTTTGATTTTAAATCAATTACAGATAGCCAAAAGATAATGTCAACAGAATGGATAATGGTTCCAGAGGCTATCTGAATGCTGTTCTTATTCTGTAATGCCATGAAACAACGTTGTTCTGCTCTTAAGAAAATATCAAAACAGCTAATGCTAGCCTCCAGCAACATACAGGCAAGAACTTTGCACGATCTGCAAAGAAAAGACTCTCACTACAATTTGAACCAAAGCAGTGAGTTTAAACTCAATTACAACTCCGATATACTTTTTAAGAGTGATATTACCATAGCACTAGAGAGACTAGCCACAGACATTGGCATTTTTGCTACATCTACATTAGCAGGAAATTTGGTGCAACAAGACCCAAGCGGTAACTTAAAGCTGTTGTTGCTGAGACCCCCAAAATCAACACGGGATGGAGTTTGGGGTTTTTACTTTAGACTAAATTTTCTCTACCCTTCTGAACTTAACACTGACATTGCACATACAGCCCAAAGCCACATAAAGTTCCACAGCTCTTGCTTTGAATCTGTGTGTCCCAACTAGATACTGTGGTGCATCTTGGTCACAGCTTACAGTGTAGGTACCTCTGAAAAGAATCCAGAGTTTCTGCATACCAGAGCCACTTGTGAAACAAACAGATGTAGCACAGGTGGGTACAGCTAGGAGTTGTTCTTTATTACTGCTCAACTCTTGACATTATGGCCCCAAAACAAAATACTGATTCTGATGATTCTGATGATCATTGTTACCACTGCTATCGAGCTGCAGTCAGGGTACAGTCTGTATTACAGAGAAATTTTTAACTGCTTGCTAAAACTAGTTAAGGAATCATATTGGTTAAGTATCACAGAACCACAGAATTTTTTGTGTTGGAAGGGACTTCTGAATTTCTCTTTTTCCAACCCTCCTGCTCCAGCAAGGCCACTTAGAGTCACTCGCACAGGACTGCATCTAGATGGTTAGTGGATATCTCCAAGGATGGAGGGGGCACTGCACAATTTCACCAGGCAGCCTATTCCAGTCCTCAACCACCCTCACAGTAAAAAAGTGTTTCCTGGTGTTCATACAGAACCTCGGGTGTTTCACTTGGAGCCCACTGTCCCTGGTCCTGTCACTGAGCACCACACCTGGTCTGTCTTCTTTTCTTGTGAGACTAAGGAATTTAATTTAGAATATATTTTTTCACGTTTTAATGTAGATTAAAAAGTCAAAACATAAAACTGCATTATTCTTAACTGCACCTCTATAATCAAATATTCTACTACATATTAGAGATGTAATACTTGACCATGTTAAGTATTGACCAGGTTAAGTATTGTTTAATGGAGACATATGATCACTGATTCAAGAGTATGTAGGAAATGGAAATAAGGATATGACAGGAATGAATGACAGCTTTTTCTCTTTATGTTCCCGTATGAACAGCTACACACCATAAGGAACAAAACAAAAAAAAAGTGGTAGTGTTTTGGAACCTATCATTTAAAATTGCCTAATGATTGTTTGAAGACAGTGTAGTAAATCAACAGTCCAAAGAAGGTCTGAATGAGAATCCACCTGTTAAGATCTGCACAATTCATTAGTTTTAAGTCACATATGTAACAAACGCTGTTAAAGCCGGAGAATAGGATGTATTCCTACGCCCTTATCTTTAGAACAGATACCGAGCAATTAAAACTTCCAGAACAAAAAATATTTCAAGGAAAGTAAATTTGTATGACAACTATTTAAAAAAATTAAGCCTCTTTCTGGTGTATATTTTGTCAGTGGGGAAGATGAAAAAACATCACACTGACTACACAGGTCGCGTCATTGTCTAAACTATAGAACAACTGTACTTGGAGAGAGTGATATAATGATACAAATGATGGCAACAAGGAGAAAGTGCACAAGTCTGACTGTTTTCTTGTTGGGAGAATACACTTGGACATAACCAGGGAGATCATTATCTAAAGGTAGCATTGGCCCTACTAGTTCGGCACCCTAAATCCTCCTGTCTATTTTTTCTCTGTACAAAACAAAGATAATAATAAATATGCAACACATAGAAGATTCTATATGTGCAACATACAGAATCACACAATGATACATGAAGTAATGAAACTTATTGTAGAATTACTATGATCTAAGGAAGCCCAGTACCCTCAGCCTACAGTTTCAGAAATACCTGCAACACTGAGGGGCTTTCACTTACAGATGGCAGTGGTTAAGGTTGTTTTCAGACCAAAAAGGGAGTAACAGTGCCATGATTCTTGCCTTAATTTTCTTGTACATCCATGTTTTGAAATTTGCAGTACTTCCAGGTCATCTCTCTGGTGAGGAAGGAGTTCCTTCTATAGCCTATATGATGTATCTGCTTCTCGGCCTTCTTTCCTTTTTATTTTCTTAACTAAACATAATTATGAAAAGCCACTTTTCTTCCTGAGGATTTTGCTGTACTTACAGGCAAGGAAGACCGGGTTTGATTTTGCAGGAGCTTTGTGGGGTTTTTTTCTCCCTTAAATGCCAACTGCCGATATATAAAACTCGGAACGTTTGAAAATAAGACTACATAAAGTGCTAGCTGTTTTGTCTGTACATTTCTTCTTGTTTTCAGCTTTGGAGACAGTGCTGAGTTGCTTAGGGGAAACACGATTATTATCTGGTATTGCTGACTAAAATGATACCCAGGATTGCTGCATGGAAATGGGGCAATGGGGCTATAAAAAGGTGTTCCTGCAAAAAAAAAAAAAAAAAAAAAAAGGACTTCATGTACTAAATTCTGCTCTTTTCTGCACCATATGACTTTTGAGTTATTACAGCGATTTCTGTGGCAGTCCTCCAAGTTTAAACTGATGTAGCCTGAGCTGAATTCACCTCACAGTAATTACCTGGCTTTCCTTAAGCGCCATATTCCAAGGAATGCAGTCAGTTGAATTCACGGTTATTTTCCCATTTTTTTGTGTGCCAGTTTTGGAGAAATATATAATCTATAAAACCTATGGCATTATAGTTTTCCAATAGGGCATGTTTGAAAGACTTTACACTGTAAGATTTAATATCACATGTCATCCTGACATATTAAATTTGCATTTGTCGAAAACCAAGGGGTTTTAATAGGCCAGAAACTTAATGACAATAACATAATGTCACTTGAGACCTCTTCCAATCCCATGTTGTACTACATTTTTATCTACCACAAAGTTTTATTAACCAAAAAAAAAAAAAAAAAAAAAAAAGAAAAAAGGAGAGAATGGTTTAGGAAATTCTTTTGTAACCGCTGAAGTGTTTTTAATGATATGGAGAATTTTTCCATCTCCCCCTTTACAGCCAAAGGTTGCTGTAGTAAACAAACATCTCTCTCAAACTCCCTCTCATGTGCATGTGTTTTTTCTATGTATAGTCCTAGTCATAACATTAGTTATTGGAAGTCATGTTCCCATGCTTCTTTTCAGACTCCCCAACTGCCACAATTAAGCCAGTTCTTTAAAGTTTCCTTTTTGCTGTAATCTAATCAACAGTACTTCTTTGTTTGCTCTCAGTGCAAAGCTGGTTTACTTTCTAGTTTTATTACACGCCTAAAAAGAGAGCACATTGCCCATTCTCATGCTGCAGGTAGCAATATATATTTTATCTAAGGCTTTAAAGAAATTGTTTTTCATTATTACCTTATTTTTTAACAAAAATAGAAATTAAACTGAAAAGGATTTATGTTGCACTGGATCTAAGGACCGGCTTTTTAGGAAATAATATACCAGTTAAACTTAATTGTGTACCTCAGTTCAAAGCAATCTGTATCCATATTTCAGCTAAGATCCAGCGTACTTTCAAGTTTTCAGTATAAAAGGCCAGGCCTTGTTCTCTTTCATGTCGGTAGTACTGATTGGTTGATATCAATGAAAATGGGCTCTGATTCTGCAGAAAGCAGCAGTTTTAGCAAGAGTGATTTACTCATAGTTATGTCAAAAAAGGCCTATTCTAGTTACAGTAGCCTTAATAACTTCAATATTATTCATATTTAGATGTATATTATTAGGCAATTAAAAGAAAAAAGGAAACTAATATGATCTTCAAACTCTTTCCATGAAATTTTCTGTTCTTTTAATATTTTTTTACACTGAAAAGAAAAAGGTACTGATTTTTCGCTGAATGACTACTTTTATGTCTGCGTATTTCAGATCAAAACTGGATGTTTGCCACAGCACACTACAATTAAATGAACACAGTATATATCTTGAAGATTACAGTTATGACCCTTTGCAGTGTGTCTGGGTTTCACTGTGAGAAATATTTTACAGTTTAAAAGATCGCCAGAGACATTTAAATACTATTCCAGTTAACAGATGGGCAAATTGAAGTCAGAGCTGCTGCAACTATACAAATAATAAGCAGCAGAGCAAGAACCAGAACATACCAGTCTTGACTGCCAGAATTCTCCTTAAACTAGAAAGAATGATGCAAAAAGTAGGTTGAAAATAATAAGCCATAACAAAAAGGTAGAAAATTATCTGAATGAGATGAGTAGTAGCACTATTGACTGGCTAGATTTTATTGTACACGCACAGCCAGAAATCAACGTGTTCAGTGAATGAGTTCATCAAACAGACAGAACAATCCATTGTCATATGTCTTGACTGTTAGTTGTGCTGGCAGCTCAGCTGAACCTTACAGGGTAATTAGCTAAGGGTAAATTAATCTGTTCTCAAACATGGTCTGCTGATCTTTCCCAGGTTGTAAACCCTGCTTAAAGGCATGGTTGTTGGGGTTTTTTTTTAGTGTTAAATTAAGTCTTTCTTGGAACTTGAGTAAAGAGTTGCATCTGCAGCTATGAAATATTACTTTAACATTTTGAAAGAATTTTCCTGAGTGAAAAAGCTGCATGTGTCGGACTGATGTCAGACCATTTTCCAGTTAATACTGGATCTTTAGAATCTTTGTGCAAATGTTCTGCAGGAAGTATCACATAGCTAGTCTCAAGGAAGACAAATATTTAGTTTTTGCAATACTGTCCTTAAATGACTACATGTAGCTTAGGCAAAAAGGATTTGGCATAAATATCTTTATTTTACTTTAGCTACCATAGATGAGTTTTGTTCACAGCTCTTGAGGTTTTTAAAACTTGGTGTCTTGGTACTTTTGAGCTATCCTGGAACGGATCTAGTTTCTGCCATTTGTTACTGTTTCAAAGATTCTGATTAAATGGTAGGTATTTCCAAATACTCTTTGTGACACTCAGTCTTATAGCTCTGTCTTATTAGAACTGGCAGGCTAAAAATATAATTGATATTTTAATTTCCTGCAAAGCATGTTTTTTTAAAGGCAAGAAAAAAATACCTGCATTCAGGAAACTTATTTTCATATGAAACCTGTTGAACTTACTTTCCATTAATCCAAGCTGGAAATTAGGCTGTTTTGCACAGAGATCCAATGTAGCAGGCACCCTTTTCCCCCACATACACTTTCCTTAAAAATTAAAGTTTATTTGAACTGTTTGAGTTGACTTTTTCTCTCCCATGGATTCTATTGCGCCTCCCATAAAAACCTGATTTTCAAGTAAGTGTTCCTTTACAGCCTTCACTTCTCAGTTTTACAGCCATGGGTGACTAAAGCAATTCACACCATGCAGAGAATATGCTAATTGCTTGCACCTATGCAGACCGTCACTGGGCATCTATTTGAAGTTACGTCTGGCAGCAATTGTTTTTGCCTACAATTAGGGGGTTGTAAAAGCAGCTCTTCATTACCTCATGAAATGTGCTGTCAGCTGAGGGATAAGCACAGATCCTTCTGCTCATCTGCAGGGCTGAGAGTTTGTGCAGCTGCAGAAGGATCCGTTTCTGGTGCTCTGCCGCCTGTGGATTCACTCTTGAACAAAACAGCTGCAGACAACTATAATTTTCCCCATGTTAAGCCTGCCTTTTTAGGATTCCTGTATGCTGCTTTTTAAGTTTAACCTTAGACTTGGCTCTGTGTTTGTTAATTTTTATTTGTATTATTCCCATACAGATTTTGGCCTAGAGATGCTGCTGCTGGAGACCAGCAGGCTTCTTCTCCTCATCCATACTCCTTACACAAAGGGGTGAAACTTCATAAATTAGGACTCAGGTATTCGTGCAAATTTTCTCTGTTTGTCATAGGATGGTGGCTCCACACAATTGCCAAATAGTCTTTATCTAAATGAAAAGGTGCTGTGCATATAGTCTGCTGGAGATATACATGTTGCTCTGTGTATACTGATGGTGAATGTAGTGTTTGGTAGAGGATATTGGGTTTTCCTGTAGCCTTTAGGACTTTGGGATGAAGCTTGCTTGTGGTGAAAGACAAAGTGAGGATGAGGGCCGCAGGGCCTGGCCTCACGCTGGGATGCCCTATCTCACCAGCAGGCTGAGCACCCCACACCTGCCCACAGGTTGCCAAACAGAGAGAAAAAAGAAGTAAAAGGCCTGTAAACAAGTTCTCTCACCCTGCCTTCCAGGTCATGTCCTTTCCTCCCAACTGGTTGCAGTCCATCAGCTCTGGGGCTGGCTGGGTTGCAGAAGATTTGGTGCCGCTGCAGCCAGGCACCCACAGCCACCTCCTCTCCCCTCTGAGGTACCTGGCTGCATACCCACTTTCTCCTTGTTCCCATGAGTTGGCAAGCTTTGCTGTCCCTGAGACTTCACTCCTCACTTGGTCATTTCCTCACACTGCTCCCCCCACACGCCTTCCGGAAGGTTCCCTCAGGGAGGACACAGCCCCACGCTCCTGTTCTTCCCAGCAAGAACAAGCCAAGGCCATGGCCCCCACCGCTGCCAAGATGGCTCCTTGGATAGGACAAAGCACAACAAATCTGTCAGAGCACCTCGGTGAGATTCACAAGACCACCCTGGCTCTCAGGACCTCGTCCTGCCTCGCAGCAGTGGGCAAGCTGGGTGGGTGGGCAGGAGACCTAAGCCCGGGACAAGCCTGTTGCCAACAGCTGTGGCCTTCGTACAGCTACCAGTCACCTGCCTTGCTGGGGCCTTCAAGCAGAGGAAAAGCCCTCTGCTTTTAGGGTTAGATTAGAGGGATGGAGCACCTCTCCTATGAAGACAAGCTGAGAGAGCTGGGGCTGTTCAGCCCAGAGAAGGCGCCGGGGANCATGCTGGTGAGGGAATGTTCAATAGAGGCCTTGCATGTCCTCATTCAGCTTTTTAAAAAATTCCCACTATTTGTAAGGAGTGATTTGCTCCTCTGGGAGTTTTCTGGCATTGCAGCTCGACTCCTGAGATGCACAGCTGATTTTCCTCACTGATTTTGCTGTAAATAGATGTTGCAATAGCATCCTGTTCCCCCGATCAGTGCACAGAAGTCAGATGTCATGTTTTGATGAAAACTGAAAATTAAATATAAACTGGTTTGCACTAGCAGGTTTCAGGCTTGGCAGCTTAGCTCACCACTGGTGGTTTCACCGCCTGCATGACCACTCAGTATCTGCTTCAAATTCTTCACCTTTTGATTAACAGTTTTCTGTAGTCCATTAGTGGCTTCCTGGTAAGGCACGTGGTCAGGTTGTTGTCAGCTACAAGGCTGGTTTTCTCTGAAGTTTCTAATTTTGTTCTTACAGCCCCATTTGAATAATGGCAGCCCATTGCCACTGAGCACAGCAGGGCCAGAAAAGGCAACATGCTCCTTTGGCTCAGATTTGACTGATGAATCAGAAAAAGCTGCAGTGACTGCAATTTTCCTCTTACATGGGGACTGCAATCAAAACTGTTTTAGTGCATTTTAACTAAGAGCAGCAGGTTGGGCAGTTAATAAAACCTTCACATCTAAGGAGATGTGGGGAGAGAAAACAAGTATGCAAGTTTGAAGTTCTTAGCCTGCACAGCCAGTGCCAAGCTACTTTCATATATCACCCCAGATAAGTGAACCGGGATATTAAGCATAATCAAAGAAAACTGGGTCATATGTGACTCATAATTAGGATATTCTACTACAAGGCTCATGAGATATATAAAAAAAAAAAAAAACATACAGTGTTAAAATATACTTAGACATTTCATTTACTTACGAATATTTGGGTGTTTAAGAAATAAAATCATCACAGAGCTGTGGAATAAGAGGCTAATAGGATAATTCAGGCTTCAAAGATCTCTGATCCAATATGCTGCTCACAGCCATAGTTAGACCAGATTGCTCAGGACTTTATCCTGCTGGGATAAGGAGGAAAGGAGCCTGCAGGATTTCCCTGGGCACCCTGTGCCACTGCTCGTCTGGCTGTCTAACGGAAGGGCATTCTTAGAGCCAGTCTTCACCTTTCTTGTCCCTCACCCTCCCTTATGGTCTCTCTAGGTACCCTTAAGCATACTGACTGATGACCTCAATTTTGTGTCATCTAATTATAAATTATAATAATACAATTAATTTCTAAATTGTCCTTTTTTATTTTTATTTTTCAAGACATTCCTGGGAAAAAAAAAACAACCTTCAGAGGGGAATTCTACAGGAATTTTTACCTGTCTGCTAGTGGAACAAACCAAGTAGAACTTGGTTTAGGGCTATTGAAAAGCTAAGAAAATTAAGCTGCCCTTACAGTAAGAGGTTTTTAGCAACATTTAACAATGTGTATGACTTAATGAGTATATTGTCCTCCTGGAATTGAGTGTTAGCTCACAAAAGCTCAACCACAATTCTGGATTCAATTTCCATGTTTCCTTAAGCTTAAAATAAGTCTTTGTGCTACAGTGAGACAACCATATCAATGCTCAAACATCTCTGTTCATAAAGTTTTTGAATCAAGAATAATTAGAATAAGTGACCTGGAAAGTGATAAATAAGGTTGCATTTCTTAGCCTATGAAACACTAAGTTGCTCAGAAATAAGAGACACAGTGCATTTTCTCATAGTTGCATCTTTCCTTTAATTTTGAGATGTTACTATAGCTTAACATGATAAGGTGTTTAACATTTGTAGCCCCTGTGATGGGCACAGTGGTTTGAGTTTGTAGATGTCCTCAGGTACTGAAAAAGGACAATAACATTAAAGAACAGAGAAGAACATTTATATGTCGAAGTTGTCTTTTATTTCATAAACAAAATTTAATAATATTCTTCATTGTTGGCAGACAAAAATGTGATCTCTACAGTCTTCAAAATCAGATAAAGGGATGGCTCCAGGCAAGTCTGGGAGATGTTACACTACAAGCAGGGAGCAAGTGACTTTTGAGACAAATACAAGTTTCAGGTAAACCATACAAAGTTCACAAATCTCATCCAGGGTTGACTTACACTAGTAACTACCCATGGTTCTGGCAGTGTACCTAATAAATGAATTTTTAAAATACTGTCTGAAACCCTGCATAGAACAGGTATTTTTCCAGACATAGAAGTATGTAGAGTTGGTAGAACTAGTTGAGGGGTTATGCCCAATTGAGGAAAACAGCAAAAAAGAATTTCTTTACCTTCTTCCTTACTTTCTTTCCTCAGAATGGTGTTTTTAATTTCCTAGAGGTTTTAGATTAAAATGCTTCAAAGTAAAAGAGAACAAAGTACAATCTAATCAAAAGCTGTCATGTTAGGCACAGTTTCCATTAGTTTCACTGATAGCTGAATATCGGGTGTGGTGTTTTAGGTAGGGCCTGAACAAGCCAGAGAGTCATCGTGGAAATAATTTTAGCCTTTGAATTATGTTAAAACTTCCAGTTACTTCAAGTGGATGTCTGCATCAGGAATTCCAAATATTAGGACCTAGAAATGAATTCACTCAAGACAAGTTCTGTATATCTTTTTCCACCAGGATTATTTTCAGATAAGAGGCTTTTTTTTTTTGTTGCAGTAAATGTTATTTATATTACATTAAATAATAAGGCTTTGACTGCCGGTTAACTTTCCGTTTAATCTCACCACAGCCCTCTTTGCTAATTGTTCTTCTTCCACGGTGGTCTCTTCTGTGTTTTAAATGTTATCTTTTTTGAATGGAAATCTCTATAGAGTTCTCATTATGAAAAACATTTTTGGCAAAGTATTTTTAATGGCAAATTAATTAAATTAAAATAATAAATTAAAATATTTTAGTGGCAAATTTGAACGATATCCTGAAGCATACTGTATCTGCATTAGACGTACCTGAAGTGCAATAACTCACCCACATGGAAATAAAGCCATTTCTTGCCTTGGGCACTAAACTCATCCTTTCCTAAATTTGCACGAGTCCAAAAGTTATCAGTGCTCAAAAGCATTAATATTGCTAGAACAAGAATGTTCAATGGTGCAGATCTCTGTCACACATTATATCATGTTCTACTTCGCATCAGCCAACCTAGAGAAATATTCCTCCAATATGTAGCTACTTATGGTATGAACCTCCATACTCTGTCTCAAATACTGTATGCTTTTTTTTTATTATTTTTTTACAAGTCATAAAATACTATAACCCCTTATCCCTTATCTTGTTATTGTAGGTATTAAAACTAACTGTATTTGTCTGCTTTCTGCTGTCACCCCAGTTGTGGAATCGGAGCACAGGAATCTCCTCACTTAACTTGAGCCATATGAGCAGTTGCTACCTGGCTTAAAAATCAAATTCTGTCTCTGTAACCAGTAAAGACAGTTCCGAGACCCTGAAAGCAGAATAAGACAAACAGACCTCTGGTTCCATCTATATCCTTCCATTGTCTGGAGATGGAGCCTACATAGATCATATGAGATTTAATATCTGCTTTTCTGGCAGCTGAAGTTGGGTGATGTTGTAATAATCAGTTTCTAAGTGGAATGGTCGGTTTCTAAACCTAGAAAAATTTGATTCAGATTTCCTGTTTTCTGAAAAGTTGTAAAAGTGCTTTATGCAACCAGATAGTCATTTATTCTTTTAATAGACTACTATGAGTTTAGACTTACTGGCTAAAACTTATCTGTATAAATCAGGTAACTGTCTGATAGAGTCTAATTTCTTTTTGTCATTCTGCTGTATGACTCGCACGTCTGCTGCTTACATTTTAGTCCATATTTAGGCCACGTGTGCATATGTTAACACATCTGGAGTGGAATACCTTAAAAACACTTGTGTGTGATTGAAGTTCATCAATGCAAGTAAAGAAGTGATATTATTCTGAAATTAGCATTAAATCACAACTTATTAAGCATTACAGGATGTTATGTTCCAGGAGAGCTTTCAGACCAACACAAAAGCTAAGGTCCTTATTGTTTGTGGATATTTAAGATCTCGTTGTTGTTTTTCAGCACTGTAAAGTATGTACTTAAGTCCTGGTGTTCTGGCTTCATTCTATCTGCTAAAATTCCGCTGTTAGTTCTATTAGAGTGTTTCAGTTGCTATTGAGTAGCACACATGACACTGAGATTAGGCAACAGCTGACTGCTCACAGTGAAGCGATATTTAATTCTTGTGGGTGTTACGAAGATGTACTGGTACTTTTATGATTCTGTCTTCACTGCAGCCTTTTACATTAAAATTATCTGTGTCTACTTAGCCACCATGCTCAGAGGTCTAGGGCATACCTCAAATTACCTTTCCAGAATACTGATAACAAAAGATAATCTCTGTGAAAATATGCAGACATCATGATCGCAAAACCTGGTCCCTGAATTTCCTCCCAACCCTTCTATAAGCTTCTCTGAGTACATGGCCCTTAACACATGTTCCCCTCTTGTGGTGCTGTGGCCAGCTCTGCCTTGCCAGCGGAGACTTAAACTTCATCTGAACTTCACCATTTTCGGTCCCAGCTCCAGCTGTCAGTTTCCGCGTTTGCACTCTTCAGTCTGTTCAGTCTGAACACGTACCTCAGCCTCAATAAAAAAGTGATGAATCTGTTTTTCACGTCTAAAGGAGGATTGTATCAGAATCTAGGTTCAACCTTGGACTGATTGAGGGCTCTAATCTTTCACAGAGAAACTCTAAGCTGTACAGTGATGTGTCAGAGTAGCAGGACCTAGTTACAGGATCAAGCAAACCAGCTGGCAATGCACTGAGGTGATCTGATGAAAAAGCCAAGGATAACAGTGAGAGATCAGGTGCCACCATACAGATCTGCCCGTTCCTGACGGTCTGGTCAACGTGGACACCTTGAAAGGTTTGTTACACCATCCAGCCAAGAGCAGGAGTTCCCCTGCCTCCCCTTATAACTCAGGGATCTCTTCCATGGAAGGTGCCAGAAAGATCAAGCAGACACACCTCGGTTAATAGCAGCCACTTGGCAGACCCACAACCATAACTGCTGCCTGAAAGTTTAACAGCTGTCGTCATTTAGGAAAGAACTTACCCCATGATAAGCATTTAGCAGAAGATGGTCACACTAGATTTTCAAGGTCTAGACTCAATCAGTCAGAATACAGTCAGCTTTAGCCTTTTGTTTGATTGTCTCCAGCCACAGCAAGAACAGAAGGAAGGTAGCTGTTTAGGAAGGTAGCATGCCTTCCTGTATCTACCTATCGTCACCCTCTGTACTGAGAGGAGAAAGACCCCACTCGCTCATGTTATTGACCCAGCTCAATTGACCTGGGACATGGGGAACTGGCACTGCATGACCAGGATTCAGATACTTTTGGCTCTTGTGAGCAGAGCCATTCTGATCTAGGGCATTTGCTTCTTTAATCTCTTGATTTGGCAGGCAGGCTAGTCCACTGTCTTCTGCAGAAATGTGTGGAATAATATGATGATTTATTGTTTTAGAAATCCTGAGATAAGCCATTTGTTCTACTGATCATAGCAAAAGAGAGGTCTATGGTTACATGGGCATGACACTAACATGCCTGTATTCATGTGTGGTTCTATTCCTGCATGTTGAATTGCTACATACACACTAATTTGCAGTCATTTTTCCTATCATTTGTTTCCAATAAATTGTAGAATCATAGGGTGTTTTCGGCTGGAAGGGACCTTTTAAAGGTCATCTAGTCCAATGCCCCTGCAGCAGGCAGGGACATCTTTAACTAGATCAGGTTGGTCAGAGCCTCATCAAGCCTGACCTTGAATGTCTCCAGGGACGGGACCTCAACTACCCCTCTGGTCAACACTTTCCAGTGACGCGCCACCCTCATTGTAAGTAACTTCTTCGTAAAGTCTAATCTAAACCTACCCTGCTCTAATTTAAAAGCATTGCCCCTCATCCTAATGCTACACTTCCTGGCAAAGAGTCCCTCTCCAGCTCTCCTGTAGGCTCTTTTCAGGTACTGGAAGGCTGCTATAAGGTTTCCGTGGAGCCTTCTCTTTTCCGGGCTGAACAACCCCAGCTATCTCAGCCTGCCTTCATAGGAGAGATACAATAAAGATACAACCTACACATCTCTGAAAAGCTCGAGGTGGAAGATTATGTAAATTATTTGTCCAGCGTGAAAAATCCATGGGAAAAGAGAAAGAAACACAAACTATACTGTGTGTTGAAGGCACAAGCGTATCTGTGTGCACCATTCACGCCACCGAGAGCATGACATTTAAAGCTAAGCAAAGACATCAGTTATGTAATTAGTTAGCAGAGGCAAACATCCTGCCTGGAAAAACAAGAACAAAAGCTGATTTGTTACATCTTTGCCTTTCTCTTTAAGCCAATATGCTGCTCCAAATACAGCACTGCTGTACCAGTGTTCGTGTTCCTTCCTCACTAACAAAGCTGAAGTCGTGCTGCAGAACAATTCTCTTGTAGTGACATCAGATGTAAACGGCCTCAGAAGTAATGCATTTGTTTGGGAAAAGTCCCAGCTACTAAAATTAGCTGTATAACTGCATTTATCATGAGAGATTACCGTGTCAGTGATGCCATGCTGCTCCCTGGGAGACTTACATAATAGGTTTTTCTATCACTAATAATTCTGATTTTGAGATTCTCTGATCATCTGTGTTTAACACAGAACTTAAGCCTGCGTTCAGGCAGAATTAACTGGATAGAGAAATAGAAAGTTCCAATTACTTGCATTAGCTGTATGACTACATTTATTATAAGAGATTACCATGTCAGTGATGCTGTGCTGGTCTCCACGGGACTTACTTAATAGGTTTCTCTGTCACTAATAATTATGATTTTGTGGTCCTGTGATCAGCTGGGTATGACACAAAACTTAAGCCCGTGTTCAGGCAGAACTAGCTGTAGAGAAGGAATTTCACTTCTGGCTCTACAGAAATAATAGTGTTTATGCACTTTCGCATATAAACACTGCTGCTAAGACTACCTTACTTCAAACAAACTTATCCTCATTAGATCCAGTGTTCTATTTAAACACTAAAACACAATAGGCAGTGCATATTTGGGCAATCATTGCATGCATCGAATGATGTTTAACCACCCGTCAAGTACAATAATCCCCTAGAAATGCAGCAGCTGAAATACCGTATTGCTTTTATAGACCTGAACTCACAAAGAAATAGAGAGAAAATGGTCTAAATGGGCACTGGCCTAAACAGAGTACCACCACAGCCAAGCACAAATCTTTGTTTCTATCAAGTACTACTGAGCCATTACACAATTTGACGAAGTGTCCAAGGTATGCTCTGTAATCTCCCTAGTCACAGCTAGTTCAGCAGGGTAGGAATATGGCATAATGTGTTAGGCTTTCAGAATTTAACTGAAATCGTGGTTCACCTGTATTTGTATGGATTCCCTAATCACCTGGAAAGATCTATGACTATGAGATCTATGATATGAGCTCTATGATATGATACAAGACATACAGTTGCTGGTGTCTGGGAGAGATAGACAGTCTGTTTGAAATGCAGAGATAAACTTATCGTTGTTATAATTTTCTTTATTTTATTAAAAACTAAAATTATGTCATGAATTCAGATCAACAAAAGAGGAGAGAGGAGTGATTCTACTCAAATGTTAATGCAGACTTAACCTTGCACTTTATCGTTGTTTGTACTGACACACAGAGGATTCAATGTAATTCAGAACAAAATTCTGTTGCACAACTCATAAATCAGGGAATTCTCAAATTACTAGTAACTACACAGTTTTCTCCTTTTCTTTGTGTTTGTATTAATTTGTACTAGCAATATACAAAAACAGTTCCAAAGAACATTCTTGTGTTGAAAAAGACACAGCAGATAAGCAGAGCTAGGTAAACATGAGCTATAGTTATCATACTGGTAATATGTATGTATGTGGGCATATTGATAACTTTAATGGATTTCATACATTTGCACATGTACATATTACAGCATTTATCTATTACCTTGTAACAGGGTCTTGATTAAGTCTTCAGGAGTCTGACGCATACATAGGCAGGTCCAAATTCATGATAAAATTAAAAATAGGGAAGATTCCGTTGCTACTTTTCTTAGCATTAATCTTGTCTGTTTGACAGTGGTCAAAGACCAAAAGGAAGCAAACCATCTCAGATGTACTTTCTGAGGCTCTCAGCATCAAGACAATTTCTTGGAACTTGAATAGTCTGCTCAGATGCATTGGAGACAAAGACTGGAGACAAAGTAAGTGACGGAAGCCCATGATATTTAGTCATTCTGACAGAAGATAAGAATCTTGGTAAGAACACATTCCTCTCATTCTTTTTATTCTTTTGCCCTAACTAGTGGTGAATTATGATTTATTTAAAACAAAACAAAACAAAACAAACAAAAAACCCCCAACAAAACCCCAAAAACAACAACAAACCAACCTTTTCATTTGATTGTCTGGACATTCTCTTAATCGTTAACCAAGAGTAACAGACTACAGATCAATTAATTAATAAGGACTGGTCAGTCAGTACCAACTGTCTACAATAGCATGTAGACATGACTGGAGAATGGCTGGAGAGCAGTCCTGAGGAGAAAACTTGGGAGTACTTGTGGANAAGAAATTCTTTCCTGTGAGGGTGGTGAGGCACTGGAATAGGTTGCCCAGAGAAGTTCTGGATGCCCCATCCCTGGAAGTGTTTAAGGCCAGGCTGGATGGGGCTTTGAGCAACCTACTCTAGTGGGAGATGTCCCTGCCCATGGCAGGGGGGTTGGAACTCGATGAGTTTTAAGGTCCCTTCCAACTCTAACCATTTCATGATTCTATGGTTCTATGATGTATTTTAGTTACAACCTCTACTATATCTTGTGTAGAGCTTTACAAATATAAAACTCCAGAAGGATTTCAGGGCTAGACATCATTTATTCCAGGCTGCCTTTTTCCTGGTAATGTGATCCCAAAGAGATATTTCCTTTGTCTTTCTCCTTAGATTGTCCATCAAGATTAGGGCTCCAACTAATTTTCTCACCCAATTGCTTTTAAGTGGTAAATATCTCATGAAATAAAGCTGCATTCTGTACTAGATTCAGACCGAAATAATATAAGGAAGTTACAGGGTAGTGCTATAACAGGGAGTCAAGCTGTGTAGATGAGTAATGGAGAGGGGAATAATACAGAGAGGTTAAAAAACTGGTTTTGATATAGTATTATACCACAAAACACAATTTCAGGATGGTTTGTGTTGCAACGGGCCTTCAAAGATTGTCTAGTGCAATCCCCCAACACGAACCAAAACAAATTGATCCAGATTATAACTGGTTTTCCTAGGTAACAGTCATGCTACCAATCACCTTTCTTTTAACAATTCTTTTGAGGTATAACACCTGTGTGTGTATATTGGCAGTTTAGAAAATAAATCTTAGAAAAGTTTAGAAAGCAACAAGTATCAGTTAAGAGTGCAAAGCTCAGTTTGCCTGTCGTTTCTAAGAGAATTGTCCTGCTTCTAGTTTTCTGCCTTTTATATGAAAGGCTTTTATCTTTTATTACTGAGCAATCCAAAAAGTAAGTGAACAGTTCTGGCAAGAAGGACACTCAGAAGCACACAAGCAAGAAAGCAGAACACTCTTCTTTAGTTTAAGTCCGAGTTTAGAGAAAAAACATGGGGGTTATAAGTCTTACAGAGACAGTAACTTAGTACTTATTCTTTCCATTCATTCCCTGCTCAGTGGAAAGACGGGATACTTGCTTAAAATCCTCCAGAGCTCTTCTCTCATAACTTCTGCTGTGGCTCGTACAGATTTTAGTATCTAATTACAGCTCCATAAAGATGCCCAGTGGCATCTGGACCCGTTTTCTGTGCTTACATGAGCCTTTTTAGAGAGAAAAAGGGTAACACCTGATAAAACTCTCAAATTAGTAGATCATTGCTGATCTGAATTACACTACCAAAACTGAGATCAGAATTTGGGATTATGTAATAGTAATGTCTCTACAGTGGTGTAAAATTAATGTAAGGAGAATCAAGCTCATTGATTTCAGCAGAGCTTCTCAGCAGAGTAAAGCCATCAGGATTGGCCCTGGGAATCTTGTGACACAATGTTCCAGGAAGCAGCTTTTGTTTGCACACACTGTGGCTCTTATTTATTAATATGCAGGGCCAACAATGCCTATTGTCTCTTTTCATATTAGAATGTTGTCACATGAGCAGTTCAAGTGACACCAAGGATTGCAGGGCGAAGAAAAGTGGTTCTCTCTGGCTCCAACTGGAAATGCTGTATATTTGAATACATTAATACTCCACAAATATCCCTTCAGATTAAATGACTGACTGATATTTTTTTTTAATTAAAAACCACCAAAACAACTATGCCTCACTGAAAGTAAGTTCACCAACCTAAACAAAGGAATGTTCTGTTATGAAAATACAGGAACAATATGTATATTTTAAAGAAAATATTTAACTGAATAATCTGAGAAATCAGGTTACAGGTTATTTATTACAAAAATATTCACCTTGTTTCTGTGGTGCTTGGAAATTTTAAATGCAGAAGTATAAATATTATACCGAGTTCTGTTCTGCTGTTTGAAAAACTCATCTTTTATATCCCTTTCTCAGTAGTATAGTTTAGTCTTACAAAATAAGCAGCATATAAAATATTTAACCTTATTTACATGAGCCCTATTATGCATAGTTCCATCAGAGTTTTTTCACTCTACAAACCTAGAACAATCCTTTCATTTTTGCCTTACAATTGCTGCTTTCTCCCTGTATTTTAAGTGAATCAGTTTTGCATAACTGCATCTATTATTCTATTCAAGACAAGAGATGAGGACTCTTGCAAATGGTATCAGGCTAACTTGAAATTAATACAGCTAAGCCTTCAGCTAGTGTTATAGTGCAAGGAGCAACCTGGCTTCTATACATTTAATGATTAAATAAATTAAGAATACAAAAAAGAGGCAGTGAAATGCAGAGGAATTAGATCTGAATTGTATTTGGAACTATCTAAAGCATTGGCATGTAGGCAGGAGAAACTCTGTTCTGCGAAAGATAGGAGCAAGCCCATAGAATATACAATGCCAACGTGCATTCCCTTTTGTAAAAATTTATTAAACACAGAGGCTACGATAACCAAACACTCCCCAGATACAGATTTTAATAGGGGTTGAGTTATACACAAAATATTTTTTTAATATAATCCTTGAAAGACTATTCCATGTTTTGTATACTAAATGCTAGATGGAAAAACTATCTTAGATTTTAAAAATGGAAATGAATAACTATGTCCAATGTTATGATGCAACAGAGAACTCTGAGATCTCTTACATTTGCCTTTTAACTCTAGTGTCCCTGTGTATCTGGCAGGAATGTGCAAAAATTCCCAAACATCTGTTGTCTGCTCTAAACCTCAGTAAGTAAAAAGAGAGGACAGAGGACAATCTGGAAGATCTCTTTTTCAGTTAATATTCCTTTGATGCAAATTAGAGCAAATTCAGTTAGAGGCTGAAATGTGGCCCAGCAAGAAGAAAACTCGTTATACAAGAATAGTGCCTTGCTTTATAAACAGATATTCTTGAGTGGGTTGAGGCACCTACATACTTTTAAGAACTGAGATCTTTTGTCAGTATTACCCAAAACTGTATTTAAGCAACCTTCTACTCAGTTTATTGACTTCTGTGAACCCCATTCCCTGGTAAGGACACCTTCCTGTGTCAGTCACAGATACCAATATATCTAGCTCAGGACAGGTAATTCCATTAGCTACAGGATGACCAAATGCTGAATGTGCCAATGCCCAGGAAGTTCTGGATCTATCTACCTCCCACTAACCTTAAAGCATTTAAAAATCTTACTGTTTGGATTCTTAGACATTTAAATATCTTTACAAGTCTGGCCTTACATTCCTTAGTTACTTAAGGTGCTTCTGAACGTAGCATTTCTATCTTTGTATCATTTAGATAATATTGTATAACGTAAGGATCTAGAAAAGATCTCTCAAACGCCAAATCCAACTAGCGTTAACCTCATTTAAAAAAACTTAGGACAATGCTCTCCCTTTCCCTTTCATGACCTGGGGCTCTGTGGAGACAGAGAACGAGAAGGCACAGAGCCAGGAAATAGCTTACCTAAGTACTCTGAGTCTTTCATAAGTCAACAGTATTACCACTGGAGAATGAAGCCAAGAGAAGAATAATGCCAGCACACTAAATTGCAGCCGCTGTGCATCCTCCATGTAGGGGGGATGGTGTTACTGCACAGCACATGACGCAGCTTAGAATGAACATAAAACAGAGTACAGCTTCTTGTGGATGCTCTGAAATGCACATCTCTCTGTATGAAAGAAGACTATAGCGTCACTACACGTAGAAGGAGCTGGTTTCCAAGAGTCTGCCCGTGATTATGCTGAAGTGAGCAGAAGATTTATCATGGTCTTCTCAAGAACTACGCTGTTTTTACATACCAAATGCTTGCAAACTTATCTCTTTGAAGCTGCTACTCTCAAAACCCATGTACAGCAGTGGAATAAAATTCCGGAGATTTTTGTTGCACAAGCAATTACCGTATTTTATAATACTTATGTAACAGGCACATCTCTGTTGAAAAGCCATTTCTTTTAGATTCTCAACACGTGCTGCTGAAGCTTTTGCGAGCTTTGCCACTGGCTGAATGGGCTCTGGATCATGTCCTTACTTCTAAAATCATTCTGCAGTTAATGTCAAGGTAGCTGTTAAGGAAGAACAGTGGCACCCAGTGGTGATTTTCTTTTTCTTTTCAAAATATATTATTTTGAAAGACTTTTTCCTTTGCTTTTTAAGAATATGCCCATGTATAATATATAGCCTAGTTTACAAAAAGGATATATAGGTATCTATGCATCTATTATACAACAGTATACATACATGTAATTCATAAAGTAAAAGGTGGCTTTTACAATTATAATGTAATTATAGTGTTGACTTAAAAGGAAATAACCAAACTCGTTGCACTTTAGAAAAATAAATAAATCACTTCATGTTAACTTCTTAGAGTGACTCTGCTCGATTAATGGTAATGCTATTTCTGCAGCAGTTAAAGAAACTCTGTCCTAATGAAATGTTTAAAATTACTACAAGTTCAGTATTTAAGTTCAGGCAGTTATATTTATCTTTTACTTTATTGCAGTAAATAAGTGGTGAGCTTGCTCTCATTTGTTCTAGAAGAATGGCAGCTTCCATTTCCACTTTTTTTCCCCCCAAACTTTGCAATTTTGCAAAACATTGTTTAAAAGAAGGATGTAGCTTATTGTAACAGTGTGATTCTTCTTCCATAAAAATCCTCTTTACCACTGATTCAGATTCCAGGTTATTAATTATTCAACCCGAAATATGTTTATTTGCAAGTCACTTGGAAGCTGCAGACTGTTCTAAGGCTCAGCTACTGTACCCAAGCCAAACTTCTCTAGAACGTAACCTGGTTTCTTGCTGCTGTTATCTGGTACACAGCATGAGATGCTGAGTTGTCTACATTTTTTGGCTGTGTGGCCAACACATTAACGTTGCATCTATACTGTTAGCTTAAATGTAGTCATGGTTGTTATCTGATGCTAAAACAGAATGCCAAGGGAAGGCTTCTACATCCTGTTAAATTCTTCAGTCTCCAAAACACAGGGTTGCAAGTACAAAGCTCATTTGAAATGACCCATAGTCCTTGCTATTCCAGAATCTCAAACAGGAATTCAGAATCACAGAATCACAGAATCACCTAGGTTGGAAGGGACCTTTTGAGATCATCTAGTCCAACCAATGGGGGGGGAATTAAAAAAAAAAAAA